>QRFJ01003987.1:56484-224123 GCA_006176705.1 Cocos nucifera
AAAAAGAGGAGATATCCCAATGTTGACATTCAGTAAGATGTGGTTGTTTCTAGAGGAATTGTCCATGAAAGACCTAGGTGAAGCATCTTTTATCAGAATTAAGGTCATAGGGATAGCACCGATGTAGGATGCTAGGCACTGTTCAAGAGATGTACAATAAGAGATAAGTATACAAAGAGGTTAGTCAATGGAGAAGACTTCTATAGAGGGATATAAATACCTGCTGCACGTACATGGTATTCATCTTTCAGCAAGAAGATGTGCCCCAGCACACCTTGAGGAGAAATAGACGCATGAGCAGATCCCTAATGCTTCTGCAATAGGGAGCCTCATGTATGACAATGCTATTACAACGACTGATAGTATAGCCCTATTGCTGGAGGTGAGTCAAGCGAATCAGCAGAATATCAGTATCAAAAATCCGCAGGTTGAGTAGGGAACAGGGCCGTTGGACTTCTGTGAAGTGTATCCTCTAAGTACTTGAGAAAGACTAAGGATATGATTTCTAGTTGATAATGAGAACTCCTGGTCAGGGGATACACAGACTCGGACTTCATGTCGATATAGATGATCGAAAGTCGACATCTGAAGTCTGTTTGTGTGCAATGGTGGAGCTGTCACTGGAAAGAGTTCAAGCAAACTGTGATAGCAGATCCACCATGAAGAGAATATATAGCTGCATCAGAGGCTGCAAAGAAGCGTTCTGGTACAAGAAGTTTGCTGCAGAAATGGAGTAATGCCATCAGATGCTTCCTGTCTCTTACTGCGACAACAATGGCGCCAAAGCCCTTGCTAAGGAGCCGAGTTCACCAGAAGTCCAAAGACATGAGCGGACCGATATCACTCATCCGGATTACATTGAGAAAGGTTACGTTGAGGTCAGAGAGTGACTCCGCAGATAATGCTGAGCAGACCCACTGACAAAGCCATTGGGCCAGGAGAAGATCGAAGCCCACTCTTGTAAAGATGGGACTTAGACTTGTAGCCAATGGCTTTAGACAAGTGGGAGATTGTTAGATATATGTGCCCTAGAAGCCAGAATTGGCTGACACTTGTAATACACTTCTAGGGCAAAATTGTAATTTTGACTATAATTAATAAATGGGTTATTTTCTATCACACATGTGTTTTAGTGTCTGTGATACATCCTTTGAGTTAATGGTAATGATAATTCATATTTTCAAGAGTTGAAAATTTAAGACATGAATAATCATATTAACTCATAAATAGCTCCCGACCATAGGGATCATCACGAGGATGGTGATTATCCGAGGGTTGGTGTACGATCGCTTCTTCTTTAGTAGAATGAGTCTTGAGTCTATGGTGTGGAGACACACCGGAGCGAGAGTACAGGTACTTCGTTAGAGAATGAGGGCACTGAGCGTGACCACCTTCGAGTAGTCTACTGTAGAAGTCTACTTCTCGTCAATGACTGACTCGATGCTGCAGTAGTGTGTCTGGTTCTTTGACCTGAGATGCATCGGCAGTTCACCTTGAGGGTGTTATAGTTTTGACTACACATTACTGGTCTCCTAGCCATATGGAACCCTGAGGTGTTGGCGTGACAGTTCATTGTAGGAACTGGATTGCATCAAGATGGGATCTATCTACCTCGGTGGTAGAGGAGTAGCCCTATGATGATCATGGAATCAAGTCCTGAAGCCCATGGCCATGGCAGAGTGAAATAATAGAAAGAGTTTCTATTATGATTTCACATTGGACTCGAATCGAATGATTACATCATAATGACAGAGATTAGGGTTTGACGAGTTCACCTTAACCCTAATTCTGATCGGGGCTCAAGATAGAAGAACTGAATCACATAAGTAGCTGCACAAGAGGTTCGCATTCGAGCTCTGATGGGTTGCCACATATACTGCTAGGTGTCACTGGTGGATTTTGGGAGCAATTAGAATATTAGATGATCGATCATTCTAGCTGTTCGAATCAGAAGAGTTCTGATCCATCGAAAGGAGTTTCGATGATGTCGATGATAGAGATCATGACATTCCCATTACATACAAGAACTGAACCTAAACTGGGTCACACAAACAAGGGTTTGAATCTGGTGATCATCAATTGAACTAATAATGTTCATGATTCGAATGAGATTCAATTAGGTTCAAGGAAATCGTGCTAGCACTCGATTGAACCTAACGTTCTTCTTTTACTATCATAAATAAGTTGTCCTGACTGAGCCAAAGAGTTTGTGCTCAATCAGAAGTCTTCTTATGGTCTGACTGAGGTTGTCCAAGTCAGAATAGGTTGTCTTATTTGTAAGACATTACCTGCCATTTTTTGGTCACCTGCCATTTCTTGTTCTTTGACTTTGGTCAAAAGTCTACCTTTGACTGTCAAACGTTGACCATTCACCCTTTGACTTTTGACCACATGTCATGCACCTATTGGAGAGCTGGTGGGGGCTTGTCCCCCTGCCAGAACCTGGCAAGGAGAAGGGCGCACGCCAAGGGTGGCGTGAGCCCAAGTAGGAGGCGCCTAGGAGTCCTTGTTGGACAAGGACTCCATCTCCCTTTAGGATTCCAATGAGAGTTCTTCTAAGAATCCAGTTTGACTGGTCCAAGGCACTCTCCAAGTAGGAATCCAGGGGACTCTAATCCCACCAATCAGATTTAGATCTGATTTCACAAAGGGTTGTGATTGGTTGGGAGGAAGATGACTTGGATCACGCTTAGTCTATATAAGAGACCCAGCGCCCAAGTGAAAAAATAATCAAGAAGCAATCTTCCCACGCCCCAAGGCTGCCTCTCTCCCTTTTCTCCACGCCATACTCTCTTCTCCCCTTGCTCTCCACGTCCAAAAGTGTTTTGGATTTGGATTGGTGCGATTTAGATCAAGAAAAGGAGATCAAAAGCAAGAAGGCTGCGCTGCTGCGGAAGAACGACTGCAGATCTTCAAAAGGAGTTTTGAAGATCCTCCAGATCAGATCCAGATCTGATTTTTGGAGGCGTGATAGAGAAGAAGAGGATCTCCAGATCCAGCCCGAGTGGATACCGGTAGAGGCCAGGCGCTTGCGTGGCTTGATCCAGAACCTTCCGCTGCAAACAGGATCATCAACAGGGTAATAGGATTACCCTATTCAGGTAAATTGAATGTGATTTAATTTATCCTTTTCATTTAATTTTTATTAAATAAATAAGAATCAGATCTGAAGCATCCCTGATCTGATACAGATCTAAGAGAAAAAATTTTTGAAATATATCTCTTGATCTGATCAGATCTGAACGAACCTGGTCAGGGAAATCAGGATTTCCCTTCATGCATTTAGGTCGAGTAGCTCTCAATTAAAAATCAGTCGATCGTATTTGCCAGACTTACCTTAGACACTAAATTATCGAATCAGAACCAATCCGGTTAGCCTACAATCCATGCTCCAACCATAGAGCCAAATTAGGTCTTGACTTGATCGAGTTACGTCTCAACGTGATTCAATCTTGATCCAAACTTAATCCTATTAGGCTGGTCAATTCTAAGCTTTCTTTGATCCCACCTAACCAATTCTTGATTCAGTTTGATCAATCGCTAGACCTAATTGACCTATCCAAGCCTGAACCCAATTTTATGAAGATGTCTTAAATCTAAAAATTTATAATTTTTAGACCTAATTAATTTTATAATCTTAATTCTTAATTAAGTTTTAGGTTCATGAATAAAATATATAATAAAATCCTAGGATTTTAGGATCCAGAGTTTTGCAAAAAATAAGTTTTGATTTTTTATTAAGGACGAACGCGTAGCATCCCTACACATCATAAGAATATTCCATCGAAAAGAAGGAGAGGGCCTTTAAATCCTACTTTGTTCTTATGATCGGACGGCCAAGGGGAATGCCTTAATCAGAAATATATTTTCTAAAATAAAACTAGTTAGATCTAAATCATATATCACATATATAAAAGATCTAACCTATACATATCTTGCATACATCTCATGTATCATAACTTAATAAACTATGCATGCTTTCAGCTCAGAAATATCACATATTAAATCTAAAAAATAAAATTTTAAATTTGATCACATCAAAAATAAAATTATTCTAGATATTTTATAGAACTATTCTATAACTATTCTAAGCATGCATCTTTCATATCTCATGTGAATAAATTAAAAATTAAAAACTATATTTTCTATTTTTTAGATATGGTTACAATAATTATAATATTAAAAAAATAAAAATAAAATAGATCTAAAATTATATTTAATCAAATTAACAACATGATCATCCTAGACTATATATAGAATAATTCTATTCCTAGTCTAGTCATGCATCTCATATATTATAGATCTAAATCATATATTTTTTAATTTTTTAATTTTAAATTTAATCACATCTGATGTGACATCTAAAATTATTTAATATTAAATTATAAATAAAAATTAAATTAGATCTAAAAAAGATCTGAAGAACTGCTAATGCAACTTTGATACTAATTGAAGAAAAAATCTAATTTTCCACCATAGGATCGTCCAGATCTGATCAGATCTTAGGTGGATTTTTCTATAAAAATTTCTACAATTAAATCAAATCTAAGAGTTCATAGATATCATCATAGTGATCTGATATTAAAAATTAAAAGTAAAATTTAATTTAATTTATTTTTAATTATCTTGTTGGGTAATCTGATTATCCTACGATGATCCTGTTGGTTCTTGAGATTCTAGAATGAGCCACATACGTGCTTGGCCTCTATCAGTATCCACTTGAGTAGGATCTGAATATCTTCTCCTCATGAATTCTTTTTCCAAATATCATATCTAAATCTGATCTATAGATCCTTCAAAATAATTTCTGAAGGCAGTTCATCCGTCTCACAAACTCCATCACATAGATCCTGAATCTTGTTCCAAAAACCTTGGACTTTCTATTCAGATTTGTGCCTAACTTTTTAGGTATGTAGAAGAGAGGAACAAAGAGAATCAGAGGGGCATGGAAGATGAAAGGGGCAGCACTTGGGTGTGGAAAGGAGATCACCTCTTAAAGACCCTTTGGTGCAAGGGTTCTTACAGAAAAACCCTATGCCATATAGGAGTCCCTTTTGATTAAATAACCATCTTATTTGATCTTTTGGGACTTCTGGAATTAATCTCCACATCAAACACCAAATCTCTATCTAGTTTTGATGCCAAAAGGCCATCAAAAAGGGGGCGGCATGAGTAGATAAGGAAGAGTCCATTGCGCCTAGAACTCTTTCCTTAAGAGTTTAATTCAAATTAAACTCTATCATAACTCAGTCTAGGAATCTCTATTGTTGGGGATAAACACCGCTCCTACCAAAGTCCAGTTTGGTGCTTAGCCTAATGCAAGCGGTAGCCACGGAATAGCCTCGACAGCGAGCTCCTTCAGGCTCTCCACGATCGGGCCTAAGCCGAACCCCGATCGAGCTCCCCATTCAGCCGAACTCCTCAGCGGTTACGCCCCAACCGAGCTCCAATCAAACTCCCACAGGAGCCAAACTCCTCTCGAGCCCCCCTTTGGCCGAACTCCTCAGCGGTTGCACCCCAACCAAGCTCCTCAGCGGTCGAGCAGTCGAGCTGCTCAACGATCGAGCTCTTTCGGACTCCCAGCGGTCGAGCTCCTTCGAACTCCTTCAGCTGGCTGAACTGCTTAACGGTCGAGCTCCTTGGACTCCCAGTAGTTAGGCTTTTGTCGAACCCCTCAGTGGTCGAGCTTTAGCCAGACTCCTGCGAGAGCCAAACTCTCTTCGTGCCCTTCCAGCCAGACGCCTGCAAGAGCCGAACTCCTTCCCAGACATCCCCTTCGATCGACCTAGCTACTTCCAAACTCCCCAGTGATCGAGCCTTAGCCGCACACCTCCAGCCAGATGGCTATGGGAGCCGAACTCCTTCCAAGCTTTCTCTTCAAGAGTTCAAACTTTTTTGGAATCGATATATGCCGAAGTCCACCAATCAATGCCTACTTTTTGAGAGCCATGGCTATTAAAGCTGGACGAACGGTCACCATCAGTCTGCCACAGGCAGCTCCGCCAGACCTCGAGCAGCCCACCACTATTGGATGGTATGGCTGTCACTTTTGACTTGACGATACCATCCTCTCCACATCAAATCCGATGCAGTCTCGAGTGGCCCACCATCAGGCAGCTGTAGCTGTCACCATCAAGCTCTACCTATAAAAAGGATCCTCCAGATACGCTAACTCTAAGCTTTAGGCTCTAAGCTCTTCCCTTCTTCTCTAAGCTTTGTGGAACTGATTCCTGAGCACTCCATTCTTATTGGCCAGAGCTGACTTGATCGTCGGAGGGTCCTGCCGGAGCTACCCCCCCAATCAGCTCCAGACGGAACTTTATTTTGTAGGTCCCAGCGGTAATCTCATCCACCTCCGCTCCAGCTAATTCCAGTGATGACTAGATTCTACATCAATAGAATGGTGCTAGGAGGGCTCGAACCACCAAGGTTCTCTTGTTCTTAAAGGAGTGCTCGGTGATGACTTCTCTCTTCCCTCTCTGGATATCTTTCTTTTTTCTCACTAGAGTTCTTTTTCGAAGAGAAAATGCCTCCCAGGAGAGCTTCAACTCGACGATCGGTGGCCTACGCACCAAGTCCATCTGCTCCCGTTTCAGCCCCAATAGCCCAGGTTCCACACGAAGCCACTGCAGACAAGGAGCAGTTCAACCTACTGGTTGGGTTCGTGGCCCCGCCAAGATGATGCTGGCCATGCGACAACCTCCAGTAGAGACTTTGTCAGCAAAACCACCATGAGGATGCGAGGAACTAGCCTTAAGGAAGAGCATTTGGGCATACCAATCATCCTAAGGAAGAAGAAATGAAGGGCAGAAGTTCTTCCGTAAAAGGTCTCATAAGGAAGTGGAACGAAGTTCAGCCACGCAAGCGAGGCCGAACTCCCCCTCGAGCTCGTCGTCAAGGAAGCCCCGACAAAGGGGCATGAAGTTCTCCCGACGAAAGCTTCATAGGAGGATGGAGTGAAGTTCGACGCAAGCGAGGCCGAACTCTTCCTCGAGTATGTCATCAAGAAAACCTCCTATAAAGATTTCACAGGAGGTGAAATGAAGTTCGGCTATGCTCATGACCACCCTAGCGCATGCGAGGCCGAACTCGCCCTCGAGTATATCTTCAAGGAAGTCCCTACAAAGAATTCACGAGAGGTGGAATAAAGTTCGGGCAAGCAAAGCCGAGCTTCCCCTCGAGCTCGTCATCAAGAAAGTTCGGACAAAGAAGCATGAACTTCTCCCATAGAAGATTTCACAGAAAGTTTGGCCGCACTCACGACCTACCCAGTGCAAGCAAGGCCTGAACTCCTCGAGCTCACCACCAAGGAAGTCCAAACAGAAGGGCGTGAAGAAGTCCTCCTCTCAAAAGGTTCCATGACTATGCCCCCCTCAACGCTCTTCGAACTCAAATTCTCACGGAAGCTAAGAACCAGCTGCCAAGATCAGAAGGACTATGGTCTCCTCCAAACATGAGCGATCGAAGCGAGTAATGCCCCTACCATCGCGACAATGGCCACGACACCGAGGAATACATTCAGCTCCGAAATGAAATTAAGGAGCTCATCAAAAAGGGATGGCTGGATAAATTCCTCCAACGCCAGCCTAAAGCAGAAGATCGGCCAAGAGCGCTACCATAGCCAGAAATGATAAGGAGGTCGGCCGCCTCACCGCGTCATCAATGTTACCCTTGGGAGGAGCTTGGTATATCGACGATTCATCATCTCCCAGTGACAAAGCCTAGAGAAGCTTGCTCTAAATTGAGAAGGCCAGCACGAGATAGAGGAGGTCGTCCAGCTCGGGCCTTGCTGCCCAAGGGAATCTGGATGAACAATGCCCCCACGACCCTGAAACGGGGATATGCTGCTAGTAACTTTCCCTCGGTAAAATTCTTCTCATTCAATAATATTATTTCTGGATGCAAAAATAATGTAATGACAGGAAAGAAGCAGTCAATAGTTGCCGTGTTAGGAACAAGAGGAGAATCTCGTTCGAACATGAGCAGGTCAAAGACCTTCAACCTTGGCTAGAGATAAGATCTTTCTCGAGCAACCGTAGACAACCTCGGCTAGAGATAAGATCTCTTTCGAGCGACCGTGGACAACCTCAGCTAGAGATAAGATCTCTTTCGAGCGACCGAGTCAACCTCGACTAGAGATAAGATCTCTTCTGAGTGACCGTGACAACCTCGGCTAGAGAAAAGATCTCTCCCGAGCAACCATGGACAACCTCGGCTAGAGATAAGATCTCTCTCGAGCGACCGCGACAACCTCGGCTAGAGATAAGATCTCTTCCAAGCAATCGAGTCAACCTCGGCTAGAGATAAGATCTCTCCTGAGCGACTGCGACAACCTCGACCAGAGATAAGATCTCTCCGAGCGACTACGACAACCTCGGCCAGAGATAAGATCTCTCCCGAGCGACCGAGTCAATCTCGACTAGAGATAAGATCTCTCCCAAGCAATCGAGTCAATCTCGACTAGAGATAAGATCTCTCCCAAGCAACCATGGACAACGTTGGCTAGAGATAAGATCTCTCCCGAGCGATCGAGTCAACCTCGGACAACCTCGACTAGAGATAAGATCTCTGTCGAGTGATCGAGTCAACCTCGACTAGAGATAAGATCTCTCCCGAGCGACCTGGGCAACCTCGACTAGAGATAAGATCTCTTCCGAGCAACCGTGTCAACCTTGACTAGAGATAAGATCCCTCCCGAGCGATCGTGTCAACCTCGGCTAGAGATAAAATCTCTCCCAAGCGATCGAGTCAACCTCGGCTAGAGATAAGATCTCTCCCGAGCTTCGAAGAACCTCGTCCATAGCTCGTTAGGAACAAGAGGAGAACCTCATCCTAACATGAGCAAGGTCGAAGGCCTCATCCACAAAGGATGGGATGGAGGGGAGGTCCTGACAATGGCCCTTATGTGCCCCACATCCCATTAGGAATAGGAGGAGAACCTCGTCCTAACTCGAGCAAGGTCGAAGGCCTCATCCACAAAAGATGGGATGGGGGGAGAGGCCCTAACAATGGCCCTTATGTGCCCCCATAGCCCATTAGGAATAGGAGAAGGACCTCATCCTAATGTGAGCAAGGTCGAAAGCCTCATCCATAAAGGATGGGATGGAGGGAGAGGCCCTGACAATGGCCTTTATGTGCCCCCACCGCCCGTTAGGAATAGGAGGAGAACCTCGTCCTAATGCGAGCAAGATCGAATGCCTCATCCACAAAGGATGGGATGGGGGAGAGGCCCTGACAACAGCCCTTATGTGCCCTACAGCCCATTAGGAACATGAGGAGAACCTCATCCTAATGCGAGCAAGGTCGAAAGCCTCGTCCACAAAGGACGGAATAGGGGGAGAGGCCCTGACAATGGCCCTTATGTGCCCCCACCGCCCGTTAGGAATAGAAGGAGAACCTCGTCCTAATGCGAGCAAGGTTGAAGGCCTCGTCCACAAAGGATGGGATGGGGGGAGAGGCCCTAACAATGGCCCTTATGTGCCCCCACAATCCGTTAGGAACAAAAGAAGGACCTCATCCTAATGCGAGCAGGAGAAGGACCTCGTCCTAATGCGAGCAAGATCGAAGGCCTCGTCCACAAAGGATGGGATGGGAGGAAGAGGCCTGACAATGGCCCTTATGTGCCTCCACCGTCCGTTAGGAACAAAAGGAGAACCTCGTCCTAATGCGAGCAAGGTCGAAGGCCTGTCCATAAAGGACGGGATGGGGAAAAGGCCCTAACAATGGCCCTTGTGTGCCTCCATAGCCCGTTAGGAATAGGAGGACCTTGTCCTAACCCGAGCAAGGTCGAAGGCCTCGTCCACAAAGGATGGGATGGGGGGAGAGGCCCTGACAATGGCCCTTATGTGCTCCCGCAGTCCGTTAGGAACAAGAGGAGAATCTCGTCCTAATGTGAGAAAAGTCGAAGACCTCGTCCACAAAGGACGGGATGAGGGGAAAGATCCTGACAATGGTCCTTATGTGCCCTCACAGTTCGTTAGGAACAGGAGGAGAACCTCGTCCTAACGCGAGTAAAGTCGAAGGCCTCGTCCACAAAGGACGGGATGGGGGTAGAGGCCCTGACAATGGCCCTTATGTGCCTCCACAGTCCGTTAGGAATAGGAGGAGAACCTCATCCTAATGTGAGCAAAGTCTAAGTCCGAGCTTCAAAGTTTATAAGAGACAGGATCCCCATCGACCTTGACCAGAGATAAGTTCGGAGACAACCTCGGTCAAAGATAAGATCCCTCCTGAGCACCCGCATTAACCTCGACTGTAGAAAATGAGAGCTCCCTTGAGTCGACCTCAACTGTAGGAGAGGAGGTCCCCCCGAGTCAGCCTCGATCGTTAGAGACAATATTGCCCACGAGGAGCACCTCGACGCATAGGAGGCGAGATCTACTTCAACCTTTGGCTGGAGATGAGATCTCCCCCAGGCTTCAACTTCAGCATCAACTTTAGCTAGAAATGAGACCTCCTCCGAGCTTCAACCTGAATCAGCACGGAGCCCAGAAGAGGACTTCGACAGTCATCTTTTCTACACTCCCTTCCTTCGAGTTTCGAACTCAGGAGTGGGAAGACTATTGTTGGGGATAAACCCCGCTCCTGCCGAAATTTAGTTCGGTGCTCAGCCTAACGCAACCAGTAGCCACGAAATAGCCTCGACGGTCAAGCTCCTTTGGGCTCTCCATGGTCGGGCCTAAGCCAAACCCTGGTTGAGCTCTCCCTTCAGTCGAACACCTCAGCGGTTACGCCCCGACCAAGCTCCTCAGCAATCGAGCTTCAGTCGGACTCCCACAAGAGCCGAACTCCTCTCGAGCCCCCCTTCGATCGAACTCCTCAGTGGTTGCGCTCCGATCGAGCTCCTCAGTGGTCGAGCAATCGAGCTCCTCAGCGATCGAGCCCTTTCGAACTCCCAACAGTCGAGCTCCTTGGACTCCCAACGGTCGGGCTTTTGCCGAACCCCTCAGCGGCCGAGCTTCAGCCAGACTCCCATAAGAGCCGAACTCTCTCCACGCCCTTCTAGCCAGATGCTTGCAAGAGCCGAACTCCCTCCGAAACATCTCCTTCGACCGGCCTAGCTCCTTTCGAACTCTCCAGCGATCGAGCCTTAGCCGCACACCTCCAGCCAGATGCCTATGGGAGCCGAACTCCTTCCGAGCTTCCTCTTTAGGAGTTCAAACTTATTTGGAATCGATATATGCCGAAGTCCACCAATCAATGCCTACTTTCTGAGAGCCATGACTATTAAAACTGGACGAACGGTCACCATCAGTCTGCCATAGGCAGCTCCGCCAGACCTCGAGCAGTCCACCACTATCGGACAATATGGCTGTCGCTTTTGACCTAAAGATACCATCCTCTCTGCATCAAATCTGGTGAAGTCTTGAGTGGCCCGCCATCAGGCAGCTGCAGCTGTCACCATCAAGCTCCACCTATAAAAAGGACCCTCCAAATACGCTAACTCTAAGCTTTAGGCTCTAAGCTCTCCTCTTCTTCTCTAAGCTCTGTGGAACTCATTCTCGAGCACTCTATTCCTGTTGGCCAAAGCTAACTTGATCATTAGAGGGTCCTATCGAAGCTACCCCCCCACTAGCTCCGGATGGGACTTTGTTTTGCAGGTCCCGACGGTGACCTCATCCACCTCCACTCTAACTGATTCCGACGACGACCAGATTCTGCGTCAACATCTATAAATCACAAAATTTAGCACACCCATAGCATGACTCGAGCCCTATCACATATCTAAAAATTAGATCAAAAGAATTTCTAAAGAATTTTCTACAAGCATCTGATCCAGTGACCCTCAATTCTCTCAATTGGATCAACTTTTGATCCTAGTCCAATTGCACTATGAATGGATTTAATTTCTATAATTAATCTAACCTAGACTAGCTTCAGTTAGATGAAAATAAATCTATTTAAGGTATAGAAATGAGTCAAATTAAATTTAACTTGGTGGTGATGAATCAGAAAGATTATAGAAGGAGAAAGCCAGGCTCAATCGTGTGCTAGCACGATTATCTTGAACCTGATTGGATCTAATCTAAATCAATCAAACTGAATTAGCTCAATTGATGATATCCAAATTCAAATCCTTATTTGTATGATCTAGTTAGGTTCAATTTTATATGGTAATGAGACATGTTGTGATCACTATCATCGACATCATTGAAACACCTTTCAATGGATCAGAACTCCTCTGATTCATATAATTAGAATGATTGATCATCAAAATCATTCTAATTACTTCCAAAATCTATCAGCGATACCTAATAGTGTATGGTGGCAATCCATCAGAACTGAAAGTGAATCTCTCGATGTAGCTATCTGTGTGATTGGATTCTTCTATCTTAAGTTCCGATAGGATTAGGGTTAAGGTGAACTCATCAAACCCAACATCCGTCATATGAATTAATCATTTGATTCGAGTTCGATGTGAAATCCTAATAAAAACTCTTTCTATCATCTTCACTCTACCATGGATATGGGCTTAAGGATGCAATCTCATGATTATCATAGGGCTACTCCTCATCTACCAAGGTAGATAAATCTCCTATTGGTGCAATCCAATTCTTATAATAAACATGCTATAGCTAACATACATCTTAAGATTTTGAATAGCTAGGAGATCGAGTTATCGTGTAGTCCAACTATAACACCCTCAAGGTGAACTACCAATATAACTTAGCTCAAAGAATCAGATACACCACTGCAACATCGAGCTAGTCATCGATAAAAAGATAGACTTCCTTATGACTGCTCGAGGTGGTCATGCTCAATGCCCTCGTTCTCTAACAAGTATCTTTACTCTCACTCTAGTGTCTCCATACCATAGACTCTAGATATATCTATCCTAAGAAAGTGATCATACATCAACCTTTCAGATCGATCACCATACTTATGATGATCCTACGGTCGGAAGTAGTTTATAAGTTAATTATAAAAATTCATGTCGTAAATTTTTAACTCTTGAAAATATAAATTATCATTACCATTAACTCAAAGAATGTATCACAAATACTTTAAATACACACTATGATAGAAAATAATTTTTTTATTAATTTATAGTTAAAATTATAAAATTATCCTTAGAAGTGTATTATAAGTATTTAGCCAATCTGGCTTCTAGGGCACACATCTAACATAAAAGTTAATATTAAATTTTATTAATTTTTAAACTTAATTAATTTATAGATCAACTCTTAATTAATTTAAAATATATTTAATTTAATTATACTTGACATAATTTGAGGTTAATTAGATTTTAATATTCTATATAGGACTTAGATTCAAAGTTTAATTGAATTAGGTTTGATAGGATTTCAAATCAAATTCAAATTTAATTCAAATGGAACCTAAGTTGAAAGCCATTTTTTTGAATTGATTTAAATTAAATTAGACTTGACTTAATTTTAGGATAATTTAGTTTAAAATTTAATTAGAACTTGGATTCAAAGTCTAACTGAATTAGGTTAGATAGGATTTTGAATTAGATTCGAATCGAATCTAAACTGAAAACTATTTTTTTCTAATTGATCTTAATTAAATTAAATTTAATTAGACTTGACTTAATATGAAGGTAATTAGATTTTACTATCCAGGTAGTATATAGATTTTAAAATCTAATTGAATTAGGATTAACAGGTTTTCTAATTGGATTCGAATCTGGTTTGAATTAAATTTGAATTAAATCTAAATTAAAAATTATTTTTTTAATTGATTTAAATCAATTTTAATTTAATTAATCTTAATTTAATTTAATATTAATTAAATTTTATAATTCATATAGGATTTGAATTTGAAGTCTAATTGAATTAAGTTTGATAGAATTTTAAATTAGATTCAAATTGGATTTAAATTGGATTCGAATATAATCATGGATTAAGTTCTAATTGATTTAAATTAGCTTAAATTTAATTAAACTTGACTTAATTTGAAGGTAATTAAATTTTACTATCCAAGTAGAACTTAAATTAAAAGTCTAAATAAATTAAGATTTATAGGATTTCAGATTTGAATCAGGTTTGAATTAGATTTGAATCGAATCTAAATTAAAAATTATTTTTTTAATTATTTTATTTAACTTAAATTTAATTAGAATTGATTTAATTTAAAAATAATTATATTTTGCTATCCAAGTAGGACTTGAATTAAAAGTCTAATTAAATTAGGATTGACATGATTTTGAATTTAATTTGAATTGAACCTAAATTAAAAATTATTTTTTTAATTAATTTAAATTTAATTTAATTTAATTAATTTTAATTTAATTTAAGATTAATTAAATTTTATAATCTAAGTAGGATTTAGATTTAAAGTCTAATTAGATTACGTTTGGCAGAATTTCAAATTGAATTTGATTCGATGTGAATTAGGTGTGAACCATGGTCAGGATTTTTAGCGATGGTAGAGCTCCCATCACTAATTCTATTACCAATAATATTTTAAAATAATTTTTTTTTAATTTATTATTTTTAAAAATTTATTAATGATGGTAAGTTTTTCATTGCTAATATCCAAAATCCACCATCGCTAATATATATTTTATATTTAAATATTATAAAAATATTTAAAAATTTTAAATAATTTTATCAATGGCTTAAGCCATCACTAATAATAAAACTACCATCGCTACTAGTGAGTTATTAGTGATGGCATTTGCTTTGTCACTAATAATGAAAATTTATCATCGCTAATATTTTTTTTTATTTTTAAATATTTTAAAAAAAAATCTTAGATCTTTAGAGATAGCTTTTGCCATCGCTAATATCAAGATTGTCATTGCTAATAGTATTACTGACGGCTTTTTTCTTTATCGATATTATGGTGGTAAAAAGTGCTTATTAGTGATGGAAGTTTTTGTCGTCGCTAATCCCTTCGCTAATATCCATTTTTTGTTTAGTGATCTAGCCTCTATGGATCATCCACATGAGGCTCCTGATCCCGATTGGCTCCTCTAGAGTACTAGCTCCATGCTAGAATCTTTGATGGCTGACATAGATCAATCTGGATCAATCTTTTTTTTTTGATTTTTTGGACACTCCAAAAAATTAGTAGAGGTGGTAGGAAGATAGAGGAAGCTCTCTAAAAAATCTCGTGGAGTTGTAACACTCATAGCTCATGATCTCACTTTTCAAACCCTAGGATGAAATCCAAGGGCAACACACACCCAAACCCTACACCACTCTCTCTGAAAATTTTCTCTCAGAAAAAGTTCCCAAGTTTCACACACATAGATAGAGAGGATGACGCGCAAAAGGACTCTTCTTATGATGTGCGCATGCCTCCCCCCATTTCAGCCCTTTTTAAATTGGTGATAATCAATACAAAAAGCATGTGGATAGATTAGGATAGGCTAGTTTGTTCATTTGAATTCAAACTTTATTTAAATTCAATTCCCAACCACCTATCCTTATCTCCAAGGGGCATGAAGAGAAGAAGGGCATGGGGCTCCTGGTGCATGGGAAAAAAAATATGAGAATCTGATTCTCATATAAAAAGTGGACATAAGTCAAAGGATCAATGGCACATGAAAAAGCCAAGTCAAAATCTTAAGTAAATTAGGATTAAATAAACTCAATTAAATCTTAATCAAATCAAAAATTAATTAAGCCCAAGTCCTAATCAAATCAAAGAACATTATTCCTCGGTGATTAGGTCATCTCATAATCTAATCAGATCAAATCCAGTTGAATCCAATTCAATTAGACTTGATCCAAAACTCATCACTCAATCAAATTGAGTTAGTTAGTAATCAAATCATAAATTCATCCTCTCATAAATTTAGAGTCCCAATCCAGTGGATGTCTAGGCAATAGAATCCCATCTCTATGAAACTCTTAATCAGAGAGTCCCAAACTAGTAAGGCTCTTGATCCTAATATCCCAAACAAGTAAAACTCGTGATCATAAACTCCTAGATCAGTAGGACTCTTGATCACAAAGTTTTAGACAAGTAGGACTCAGAGTCCTAATACAGTAGGACTCTTGATCATAGAGTCCCAGTCCAGTGAAACTCTTGATAATAGAGTTTCAGTTCAGTGGAACTCTGCATCAGCCATTAAATTAGGTAGGAACCACTAATATGTGTGATCCCATAAGTTTGAATCTAAGTCGGTAGCATAGAAACTAATTCATGTATCAATCGATGTGACCATTTAGTAATGGTACCCAATGTGTGGATAGATAGAATAGTCTTAATCGCAATATTTAGAACCTACTCGACTATGGTTACTGCATAATTTATCCCTTTGATCTTTGCATTTAGAATAACTCAGAGTTAAACTACCAACTCTAAAAAATATATCCTTATTATGTCTTAAGGCAATTAGTCCTGTGACTTCTCACAAGGACTATCCTGACCAAGGCTTTGCTAAATTAAAACACAATTTGATACAACTTCTAAAATCAGGAGTGGTCAATCTCATCTTGATATGCACACACCGACTCCTCAAGTACTTAACTATACCCAAAAATCTTTCATCACTAAATTAAAAATTCAGATAGTCTGGCACCAAAGTACAGTGAGTTGCTTGAAAGTCACTATGGTGATCTCAGGTCGGAAGGACACTTATACCCATATCTCTTTGGAGCTAGTATTGATAGTAGAAAGCTCTAAAGTTGGTCACATTCAGTGCAAATATACCCCTACATCTTACCTGCATGCTATACTAGTATCTCCACACTCCTTGGTTAAGAGGATAACCAACCCATATGGCATATAATGATCCACACTCGATAAATGTTGTCATCCTTGGTAATAACGTATCATTTGATCATGAATAGATTTAAGAACTAAATGATAAATCATTCTCTATTAATTCTAAATAGTCCTAAGGACTTCCTCAGTTTATTAGAAGATGCAAAGAATTTATGATGAAAAAGCCAAAATTGAAGGAAAAATCTAAGGTTTCATGTAGCTATTTTGAAACTTTTTCAAAATAGATCAGCAAAAGTAATAAATTAATTATATTAATTTATTAAAAATATAAAATTAAATTCTAGATCTAGGATCTAATAATATGATCTATGTACGTAAATAAATCTAAAATTAATTATTAAACAAACATAATGATATTGATCATATCAACATCAAACCGAGACTAGATCTAATTTAGTGGGAGAAAGAGATCGAATCTCTTTTATCTTTTGCAAGTTGGGATCTTCAACTTATTGATCTTTGGCTGAGGTCATCACTTCAAGCCACACACGTGTCTAACCTCTATGTGAAATTCATATGAAGCCTCGATGGTTGATCTGAAGTCCAGCAATAGAAAATTAGCACAATGTGCTAGCACTACGTTGATCCTTCTTTGACGGTTGATGGCGAATTCTCTTCTTCGAATGATCTTGGACTCTCCAAGGATCAATAAAGAGATGGGAGGATATGAAAGAACTCTTTTTTCTTATCTTTTCTCTCAAAAAGATTGTGAAAAAGAGATCTAAGAGAAACCCTAGAGAAGACCTCTCTTCCCTCTTTCTTTTCTCTCACCAAGACACAACGGTCTGTGCCTTTACAAAGCCCAACACCCAAAGACCCTTAGCACCCATGGTTTCCATGCCCAAACACACTCTCTCAGATCTAAAATTTATAAAAATTTTATGTTCTAACTTTCTTTAAATAGAGAGTCATAATAGAGTCCTTGTCTAGGTCAAATACCTAGAAAGGCATATCCAAATTGAGCAAGGATTGGGGTGTTCTAACTTCCTTTAAATAGAGAGTCATGATAGAGTCTTTGTCTAGGTTAAATACCTAGAAAGGCATGTCCAAATTGAGCAAGGATTGGGGTGCCCAACTCTTGGGCACCCTCTTCTTATTTTTTTGCATGGATTTCAGGAAATATTTGCACAAAAGTTTTCTATTTCTCATAAAAAATCAAAGAAAAATCAGATGATTTGGTGCCTCAAAGAGATAAGAAAAGATGATATATCAAACTCTATCCACTAGAGTCCTAGGTCAAAACAACTTATTTGTTTTAACTTATTCCATAACTAATTTTCTTCTAAAAAGGTGGGAGACATAAAAAGGGCATGAATGTAGGTGGCATAGTGCTCCCAATCCTTAGGAGGCCACGGACGAAGCCAGGATGAGGGCTCTAGGGAGGCTAGGACAAGTATGGTCCTAGGACTAGGACAAGAGTTATCCTAGGATGAAGGCGGCATGTAGCTCTTCGAGCTTGAGGTTCAGGTATTGAGGGCCTCAAGGGGATTGGTTGGTGCTTCGAAGATCTGGAACACAAGATGGAGCAAGGAACCAAAGTCGGAGCTTGAAGGCTGTACAAAAAGGATTTTCTATAGGTTAGCCAGCTCAGTTCAAAATTAGATCGACTAAGTCTCAGAGCATAGGCAAAATAGAGAGCTGCACATTCGAGACTGCTGGCATGACACAGAATTAGGTTGGCTCAGTTTCAGACTGAGTCGACCTAGTGAAACTTAGTTGGCTCAGTGCTGAGACTGAGCCGACTCAGTGCACGGGCAGAGTTATACGAGGGTCTATTTTGGGCTAGGATTTAGGTTGATCTTAGGGGTCTTAAGGTCTGATTTGAGAGGTCTTAAGGTTGCTAATTCATGTATGGGTCAGGTCTAGATTCAGAGGATGAGAGCATGAGAGACATAGGTGTACATGGGCTTGGTGAGTGCTTTCATGTATTGGGTTAGCCATGAAAGTTTTTTGGTCGAGCCTAATGGCTATGTATAAATACATAGGTTGTATTAGGATTTCATTAATGCTGTGGAATACAAACCATTTCTCCCTCAACTCTCTTCTTCTCTTCTCTCTAGAGTTGTCGCCCTAGGGTTCTTGAAGAAGGCCTAGAGAAGGGGGCATCTCTCTCAAGCCCAAGAAGGGAGGCGCCCCATCATAGATCTAGGTGGAGGATCGATAGTTTGCTATCCATAGAGAATATCATAGGTTTCTTCAGATCCATGCTAAAGATCACGAGCTTCCACAACATGGTATTGGGGCTTGTGATGCCAAGGATGATTGGCATTCGAGCGATATCATGGAATATCAATTGGTATTAGGAAGAGGTGATACCAGTTGATGCGCTTACACATGGTATCAGAGCTTGATGGTGCATGAAAGGAAAGGAAAAGTCATACAAGGTAAAATCAAAAATTTGCACAAGAATTTCATGGTATGTCTCAAATCTACCTTATTGTTGCTATGATTTGGCTAACCGAAAGCAGCAAATTGAAGGTGGAGGTTGAGAGGATTAATGGAAAGAAATTTTCTCGGGGTGGAAGTATTGGCTGCATGATTTGCTGATTGGTCTTGGTGGAAAGGCTAAGGTGTATGATAGTTATGTGATTGGCAGGAAGCACTGGAGTGCTGCAGTAGTGCTTCCCTAGAGATGCAGAGCTGAGAGAGGCTCGATGATGCAGCAACTGAGGGAGGTATCTCAGTAGTGAGCATCAGGATTTTCTAGAAAGATGGGTAGCATAAAGCTATTGAAGAGAGATTTTTCAAGGGATAATGGTCGAAGGCTGAAGAAGCGACTATACGTCCTTCGGTGTGTGATAGGCGAAAAAGTCAGAGATGTATTTAGCGATTCGACCAGAGCATGGATTTGTAGAGCCTTGGGAGTGATGGAGATGGATGATCCATGGAGGTCTAGCATGTTAGGGCTCGATGACTGTAGAGCAGGGTAGAGATAAGTCAAGGAGTGCTAGAGTGCTACAGGAGTGCTTTCTTGGAGGCACGGGACTGAGAGAGGCTTGGTGGTGTAGCAGTCGAGGAGTATATCTTAGCAGAGAGTGTTAGTGGTATCTCAGGAAGATCGGGTGTAGGTCTTAGAAAAAGCCAGGGGATCTCAGGGAGTGCTAAAGGCATCTAGCAGTCGGGAGTATCATGAATCAGGTTTCTTCTATAGGGGCATCAGGGAGAGTCGTGGTTCAGATGGAGGATGGTTCTCTAGACGTAACTGAAGCGATGGCTAGTGTAGGGGTAGAAGAGAAGGACTAGGATGGAATTTTCTATGGTTCAGTCGCTAGATTCAGAAGAGTTGGATGAGCTCTTGGGTTTCAGAGGTGCCCACGAGTTACAGAGGTATCTGAGATGGCTTCGAAGAGTATCGCAGAGTGTGGAGGATTCGAAGGGGCAGCGACAGTGCTCGAGGTGCAGCGGCAGGCTCAGCAGTGCAGCATTGAGTGATTGGCCTCGAGGGATTCGATGATAGAGTCGACTTCTGTGACATCAGATTAACTTTGGATATAGGTGGAGCTCCGCAGTGGTGGCTTTACAAGTGGAAAAAAAATTTGGTATGAGTTCAGAGCGTCGGTGATGCATAATTTCAGGTGGAGCGGCATGTGTAGGTAGACAGGCATAGCTCTGAGGAGATCGTGTCAGGTGGTACAGCATGTGCTGGTGCAAAAATATTGTAGGTTTTTCAGAAAAGTCTAGAGAAAGTGATGCAGCTGCTAAGTAGAAGGGATCCTACAATTCCACGATGGTGTCAAGAAGCAAGCACAGGTCTTCAGTGATAGAGACGATCATCCCAAAGGCCTCAAGGGTGCACAATAGCTGAAGAGGAATGCAAGTGGCAAGGTGAGCATGAGGGGCTATCAGGACATGCAGGAATAGTGGGATCGTATAGGAGGATGCCGTCAGGTGTGCCAAGGCTTGGGTGCACCAAGGTAGAGATTGTAGGTGGTGTGGTACTCCCAAGCCTTGGGAGGCCATAGGCGGAGCCAGGGTGAGGGCTTCGGGAAGGCTAGGACAGGTGTGGTCCTAAGGCTAGGATAAAAATTATCGTAAGGTGGAGACAACATGTAGCTCTTCACAGACTTAAGGTTTAGGTATTGAGGGCCTCAAGAGGCTTGGTTGATGCTTCAAAGATCTGGGACATAAGGTGGAGTAAGGAATCAAAGTCGGAGCTTGAAGGCTGTAAAAAAAGAATTTTCTGTAGGTTAGCCGGCTCTCCAAAATTGGGTCAACTAAGTCTCATAGCACAGGCAAAACAGAGAGCTGCGTGTTCAAGAGTGTTGGCACGGCATAGGACTAGGTCGACTCAGTTTCAGACTAAGCCGATCCAATGGAACTTAGCCAGCTCAGTGCTGAGACTGAGTTGGCTCAGTGCACGGGCAGAGTTACGCGAGGGTCTATTTTGGGCTAGGGTCTAGGTTGATCATAGGGGTCTTAAGGCCTGATTTGAGGGGTCTTAAGGCCTGGTTTGGAAGGTCTTAAGGTGGCTAATTCATGTATAGGTCGGGTCTAGATCCAGAGGATGAGAGCATGGGAGACATGGGTGTACATGGGCTTGGTGAGTGCTTTCATATATTGGGTTAGCGAGGAGAGTTTTTTGGTTGGGCCTAATGGCTATGTATAAATACATAGATTGTATTAAGATTCTATTAATGTTGTGGAATACAGACCTTTTCTTCCTCAACTTTCTTCTTCTCTTCTCTCTAGAGTTGCCGCCCTAGGATTCTTGAAGAAGGCCTAGAGAAGGGGGCATCTCCCTCAAGCCCAAGGAGGGAGGTGCCCCATCATAGATTCAGGTGGAGGATTGGTGGTTTGCTACCCATAGAGAATATCATAGGTTCCTTCAGGTCCATACTAAAGATCAGGAGCTTCCACAACATGGTATCAGAGCTTGTGATGCCAAGGATGATTGGCGTTCGAGCGATATCATGGAATATCAATTGGTATCAGGGAGAGGTGATACCAGTTGGTGTGCTTACAATGAAAACTCTCTAGAAATAAATTTTCTCATGAAAATTCTAAGGGAATTAGCATGGGTGGGGGCATGGAAAGCAAGGTGGTGCAAGATGGAGAAATCCTAGTCAACTAGAACTTCTAGTTTTGACTTGGTCTAACTTATTATTCGAATCTAATTAAATCAAAACTAATGCAACCCAATTAGAGATGATCTTAGTCCAACTAAGAGCCTAATTAAATCACATTAAATTAAATTTAAATCTAATTTAATTTCTGATCAAATTAGAAATTGGGTGCATATAAGTTCTAATTGAATAGGGACTTGTTCTTCCTTGCAATTGGCTTATCTAATAAATCAATTGAACTTGATCCAATAAAGCCCAAACCAAATCTAATTGAATCTTATTCAATTAGACTTAATATCATCTCTTTGGCTTAATCAAATTAAGTCAATTAGCAATTTGATTACTAATCGATCCTCTTGCAATACTTGCACTAGGTCAAACATCAATTGTATTGATTGTTTGACCATAGAATGATTCTAAATCATTGATCAACCATCCGCTCAAATCAAGATCTCTTATGTATATGATCCCATAGGTTTGAACCTAAATCAGTAGCATAGGAATAAATTTTTGTACCAATCAAAATGACCATCTAGCAATGATATCCGACGATCGGATAGATCGAATATGTAAAGCAACACTCTTAGAACTCATGTGGATATAGTTTCTATATAATTCATCTCCTTAACCTTAATGCTTATAGGATAACTCAGAGTTTAACCATCAATCCTGATTAGATCATCCATATTGTATTTCAAAATATCAAATCCATCTCATGGATTATCCTGGCCAAGATTTTGCTAAATTAAAATATAGTGATGCATTTTCTCCAAACTCTTGGAGTGGTCAATCCCATCTTGATCACTCACCGACTTCATAAGTACTTGACTTTCCTCAGAAACCTTTCATCACTAAATTAGAAATTCAGATAGTCCGACACTAAAGCATAGTGAGTTGCTTACAAGCCACCATGGTGATCTCAGATCTAAAGGATACTTATACCTATATCCCATCAAAGCAATTCTTGATAGTAGAATGTTCTAGAGTTGGTCACGTTCAGTGATGATGTATCCTTATATCTCATCTGTATGTCATACCAGTATCTCCATACTTCTTGGTTAAGAGGATAACCAACCTATATGGCATACAACGACCTATACTCGATAGATATTATCATCTTAATTAACAATGTATCATTTGATCGTGAATAATTTAAAGACTAATTGATAAATCTTTTTTTATCAAAATTAAATTATCCTAAGGACTTCATCATAATATGGAGTTGATTAGAAGATATTGACTTTATGATGAAAAAGCCAAAATATAATTTTATTTAATAATAAATTATTTATAATTATAAAATAGGATAACCATCAACAGACTGATGATTGACTTTGGAACATATGATTTTAATTATAAATTATTTATTTATAATTATTTTCAACAACTCTCACTTATCCTAAAGCGACTCGGTATAGTATCTAATACCCATCTTCAACTTATGATTGTTGAACTTCTTTATCACTAAGGCTTTAGTGAAGGGATCGATCAGGTTCTCTTTTTCATCAATCTTCTGAAGATCGATATCACCTCAATCCATGATCTTTCAGATCAGATGGTAGTAGCATAATATGTGCTTCGTCCGCTGGTGTGCCTTCGATTCCTTCGCCTAAGCAATGATACTAGTGCTGTGCAATAGAGTTGGACCGAATCATCTAGGAAGGATGCTACTTCGAGCTTGGTGATGAATTTTTTCAGCTACATAGCTTTCTTTGTGGCATCTGATGTTACGATGTACTCCATCTCGCATATGAAGTCTACCACAGTATGCTACTTGAAACTCTTCTAGTAGATAGCTCCATCATTTAGGATAAAGATATAACCCAACACGCTTCTACTGTCATCATAGTTAGATTAAAAATTGGAGTCTATAAATTCCATAAATTTTAGATCTGACTCATCATAAATCAGCCACTGATTCTTAATATTTCTTAAATACTTAAGGATGCTTTTCACCATCTTTTAGTGGTTCTCTCCTAGATCAGATTGGTATCTACTCACTACTACTAGTGAGTATGCGACATCTAATCTTACATATATCATGGCATATATGATAGATCCCACTATTGAAGCATATAGAATTTTACTTGTACGCTCTCTCTCTCTTCAGGAGTTGTCGGATAATCCTTCTTAAAAAAAAAAATTTCTTGGCCTATTGCAAGATAATCCTTCTTGAAATTCTTCATGTTGAACCTCTTCAACATAATGTCTACGTATGTGGATTGGGATAACCCAAGCATCCTCTTAGATCTATTCTTATAGATCTTAATCCCTAGGATGTATGATACTTCATCCAAGTCCTTCATGGAGAACTGAGATGATAGCCAATCTTTTATTTCTTGTAGTGTAGAAGGTCATTCTCGATTAACAGAATATCATCCACGTACAAGATAAAAAATACCACTACTGGACCATTTGTCCACTTGTAAATACAGGGCTCTTCTCCATTCTTAATGAAGCCATACATTTTGATCATTTTATCAAAATGCATGTCCCAACTCTGCGATACTTGCTTCAATCCATAAATGGATCTCTGAAGCTTGCACACCTTGAACTCATCTATGGATGTGAACCCCTTAGGTTGTATCATATACATCTCTTTGGTCAACTCTTCATTTAGGAAAGTTGTCTTCACATCATCTGTCAGATCTCATAGTCCAAATGGGCAACTATCGCAAGTATCATATACACCTCTCTGAGTAGTATTTTAATATTTTTTAAATAATAAAATTTGATTTTAATTATATCTATTAGATTTATAGATAGCTATCATACTAATTAATGATTTATTCATTATTGTTTTAGGCCATTATCCATCGATAATGAGGCGAGGGCAAGGCTCATCGAAGAACCTTGCCCTGGAGCATTGGAGATGCAGGCACGAGGGATAGTGTCTCCATATCGAGATTCTACCTGACTTCACCAGGCCCATTAAGGATGGTGCGAGCCATGATAGACTGAGCTGGACATCATATGTCACAGCTTTGCCCCTACGACACTCTTCAATTGACGTCAGGTTATACGAGCTGAGAGAGAAATCTTCTATAGCCACTTATAGGTAAAATAATATTTAGTAAAATATTTAATTAGCATTATATTATTATAATATTTGTTATTGGTAGGCTATATTGGATGTTATTGATTTCAAGCATGATCGCATGCAATGAGCTATGGATGATTATCAGCTATTTGCTCCATCTGCAATTGATGAGGTAGCAGCAGGCCAGTCTGAGCTCCTTTGAGCATTCCCCTCCTTTGATCCATCTTTCTTCTCCAGATGTCGATGCTTGACAGCCAATAGCCTATTATATTTTTTTTGTTTTATTTTGGACCTCTTGTAATTATTAAATTTATCTTTTTTATAATTATATTTTAATATAATAAAATGATGAAATTTATTTATGGATTTATTATATAAATTTTTTATTTTTATTTATAGATTATAAATATAAATTATTAAAAATATAAATTAAAATATATATATATATTTATAAATTATTTTAAAAAAAATTATATATAATTAGCAATGGAATTATCTATGATGAAAAATCAATAAAATTATTTATAATGAAATATTTTCATCATAAATAATTTTTTAAAATTAAAACTATTAAATTTTTTTAATTAATTATTTATGATGGAAAAATTATTGCTCCAAATAATTAAATATTTTTGATAAAAAAATTAGCATCATAAATAATTAAGTATTTACAATGGAAAAATTTTCATCAAAAATTTAATTATTTATGATAAAAATTTTTCATCACAAATAGTTAAGTATTTGTGATAAAAAATTAATTTTCATCATAAATAATTAAGTATTTATGATAAATTTTTTTTATAGTAAATAATTTATTATTTAAATTTAAAATTATTATTAATTTATTTATGATGGAAATTTTTGTAGTAAATAAATTTATTTATGATGAAAATATTTTCCATCATAAAATATTTATTTGCAATGAAATATATCTATGATAAATAATTAAATAAATAAATTTTAATAAAAAATTTTTATCATAAAAAATTATTATTAGGGATGAAAATTATTTTTTCATCGTAAAATATTATCTGTGATCCCATTTTTTGTGATAAATTATTAACAATAAATTTTCATCATAAATAATTATTAGCGATGAAAATTTAGTATTTGCAATACTTTTTTGTTTTGCAAAAAATCCTTTGTATTGTAGTGAACTGTGAGAGACTCATGGGGATCTCCATTGACACTTGTCCTCTAAACTCATGAGTTGGACTCAAAGACTCAGAGCATTTTCAGAGACTCAATTGGACTTCCAGACTTGCAAGACTTCAAGTGACTTCAAGGGACTTACTTCGAGGGCCCCTGAAGAGTGTTTTATATAGATGACGACCGGATCCCTTCATGATTGGCATATTGAGACATATGGAGAAGTTTGTTGATGATAATTGCTTGCATGTCCAGGAGATATGTGTGATATTTTAAGATACAAATCTCATTGTTAAAGAGGATGTTCTGCTATTATGGGCTAGCTATCATAGAGTGGGGGAAGATTTGGACATCTCTGCACACCTTCAAAGTAGCCATATGGCAGGAGTTGATTGGCCAAGTTGAGTGCTTCATGGCTAATTTGTGTCAGGCTCTAATTAGTTGGAAGTGCCATATTGGCTGGGTGGAATCTAAGGTGTATCAATAAGGAAGCAAGAAAGTTGTGGCCATCACATGGCAAAATCTATTAAACGGCACTTGAAAAGTTCAATATGAAAAATGCCAAACCGGTTGGTATACTACTTGTGGACCATTTCAAGTTGAGTTTGAAGTAAAATAGTTTCATTGAGATAGAAAGGAATGAGATAAACAATATTCTCTATTCCTCCATTATAGGGTGCTTGATGTATGTCATGATTTGTACAAAATGAGATATAGCACCTACAATTGATGTGGCAAGTAGATTTCTTGCAAACCTAGATAAAGAGTAGTGGGCAGTGGTGGAGTAGATAATGAGATATTTGAAAGGCACATCTAGATTATTTTTATGCTTTGGTGGCACAAAACCACTATTAGTGGGTTATCTAGATTTAGATATGGCTAGTGATGTTGACGGCAAAAGATCTATTTTGGATTACTTATTCACTTTTAGAGAGGAGCTGTGTTATGATGATCCAAGCTTCGAAAGTATATTCTTCTTTCCACCACCAAAGTGGAGTATATAACAATTATCGAAGCTTGCAAAGAAATATTGTGATTGATAGATTTCTTGTAGGAATTGTATTTGGTGCAAGATGGATATATTATCCATTGTGCTAGTCAAGTGTTATTGATTTTAGTAAGAATGCAACCTATCATGCTAGAACTAAGCATATTGACATTCCCTACTATTTGGTCTAAGATGTCTTGGAAAAGCAATAGACGAAATTTGCGAAGATCTTAATGGACCGCAATCGATTGAACATGATAACCAAGCCCCTTTCAAAGGAGAACCAAGAATGTTGTAGGGACTTGAGGGGTGTAGGTGCATGGTGAGCATGGGCAGTTAGTCATGGGATTAACCAAGCAATGAGAATCCTCATGTATCTAGAAATGGAGATTGTTGGACTTACTACTAGTATTTTGAGCTAGCTCCACATAGAGTGGCACACATCATATTAATATATATTGGGCATAGGCCTTGCTAATGAGGCATATATTTTTAAGTGATAGCTTATACAAGAAGAAAGAGAATAAGAAAAAAAAAGAGAAGTGGTAGGATTTTGAGTTTCTATGCACAAGAGTCTTTTAAACAAGGATCTTCTTGGATTGAAGTTCAAAACATGGTTTTGATTTTCTTCACTTATCCATAAGAGGTTTGATGGAAGATGTGCCTACAAACTTTGTAAGTCGAAAACTTTTTAATATTTTCTTATAGAGAAGTTTTTTTGTGTTCTAGTATTTTTTTGTTGCCGTGAACTTCTTGTACTCTTTATTTCATTAATTAAAGGATTTCCACCCGCTGCCCTATGATTTTTCTCTTGTTTGAAGGGTTTTCCATATAAAAAGCTTAGTGTTTCTATTATCTTAGTTGCTTATTGGTTTTTTGTGCTATCGAGCTATTGGTTGTTATTGTTAATGCTGCTTGTGAAATATTTTTCATAACTTATAAAAGTCCTCGGTGGTGCTGTTCTTCCGCGGTGGTAATAGTGGATGGGATTATAATCTAATATCTTTTAGATTTTCCTCTTCTAGTTTCTCTCAAGTAGCAGAGGAACCTTAGTTGCCTGAGATAATAATCGTGTGAGGTCATGTGATTCGCAATTTCCATTGGACTGGAGACCCCAAACAAATGGTGCCAAGGGTATTTTAGTCTTGAAAAGCTTCCTAGTTATCTTGTGAGACGTGCGACAAAAGTCCTTAAGATCCTATTAACATAGATGAATAGCAACGAACCACAGGATCTGGTTGGGTCACTCAACTAACTAATTACAGATCTACCAAAATTTTTTTGAAGTCAAGGAGGAGTGCAACACAAGGGCAAATTTGGGAGGCTCAATACAATTATTCCTAAAAGAATTATAGATCTTTACATCTTAGTAGCAGTAGTCTTCTATTAATTTATGATGCTACAACTGTTTCGAAGATTAATGGAATGCGATTCAAGCAATTTCCTAAACTACTTTTCTTCCAAACGGCCAGCTTCTCCACTTCACTAGCAAAATCTGCTCTCACAAAAACTTGATTTATATGACCAATGTCTTTGAGCATATTGTGAAAATAAAGTTTGCACAAGATCTTCCATTTGAACTAGACTAGTTGGTAGTTCAAAAACTTAAAATTATAATTATCAGTGATGACTGGGTGAACAATGATTTGAATATTGGGTCATAATAACTTTAAGGTGTTAAGTGTTGAAAATATCCTCAGGAATGACTTGATCCAGAATGATGTAGACCAAGGAACTAGGAATGTTGGGTTACATGCAGAGTTTATTTGTCACGTCGAACAAATTACGTACACCACCAAGGAATTTAGTTAGACATATAATTTGCCCACAGGATGGTCTTACCGAGGTGGCAAGGCACTGTTATTCTCAATAAAACAAAAAACAAAAAATGGTGCTGGCAAGAACGTTGTGGAAGAAATTTTACCTTTTGAAGCCTCAACTATACAAGAATCAAATACATGAGTATCAGCTTGTTGTGTAGTTTAACTTTGCATTTCTATTTTCCAGGTGGAGGACAGCTTTTGCATGACGAAGTGATGGATGAAGGCATCAAACTGAGGTAGCCCTTTTTTTTTTTTTTTTTTGTTTTGGAAGCTCCCAGTTGCTTGGGCAATTTCTAAAGCCAATCTTGTGGGTGTTGCACCCTATTTTAAAGCCGATGACTCCTTGTATATGTTTCATGTCTTTTCTTTTGTATTCAGAACACTTCTTTCTCCTGAAAGGTTCAAATGACACAAAACAATGCTTTTGACAAACCTGCAGAGAATTGAATAAATATCCCAAGAAATGTATGGTCTGCAGAATCAGAAATAACAATTAACATAACAAAAATAGAAAAGCAGAATAGAAGAGAATTAGTGGTGAGTTTTGCTACCTGGTCAATTCCATGTTAGTGGTTTGGATTTGGTTAATATCACTATATATTTAGCTAAAAATGGCATGTTTGAACATTCTGAATTTTCGATGCCTTAGTTATTGACTTGAAGTTTGCCAACTATATATCATGCTTTTCTTTAATCTATGCTTAACTCTAGTTACACTTATCTTGTGAACAAATGTGCCTGTTCCAATGTCTATCAGATAGAGAGAATTTTCAAAGCCTTTCTTTGGGGGCATGATGCTGGTACAAGGAAGCTGCACTTAATTTCTTAGGATACTGCATGCATGGGGATATTAGAGGGGTTTTGAATCTACAATCCATAAGGATCCATTGATAAGCAGCAATGGGAAAGGCAGATGGCAATTGATTTTGCAAAGAAACTCAATGTGGCCTAGGCTAGTTGAAGCAAAGTATGATTTTAAAAATTGGGACAATTATCCGTTGAGAAGAAGGGCCTCGCCAATCTGACGGTTTATCTACTCTAGTGCTGCATGGTTTATGCATTGATTTAGATGGCAGACTGGAAATGGTCAGGACATTGGTTTATCGCAGGGTCCGTGGTTAACCACCCTGCCAATTAATCTGTGCGCGCTACCTCTCGAATGTGACTTATGTCAAGAGGATTGGATAGTCTCCCATTTAATACAAAATGGTCGCTGGAATGTAGATTTGCTTGATCAATTTTTTTAAGATGATATGATGAAGTAGTGCAAATAAATCAACAAACTTAAACGAGGAGAAGGAAGAGAGGTTGTACCTTTGGTGCGAAAGAAGGGTTCACCTTTCTTATGAATTCACCGTTGGATGGTACAATGATAACTTCGATCTCTATGTAGTCCATGAATGATACAGTTGGGGGTGGTTTGAGAGCTATGCACAGAGAGATCCAACAGCCAACGTAGGGAAAGAAAATCAATCATCCTTTAATGTAAAAGATGCACCCAAACTCAAAAGGATGAAGAAAACAAAGCCATTCTCATCCCAAGAATTTAGGACTACCTCGTATAGCAATATTTTGATGGATTTAAATTGAAGCTGAAAGAGGTGTATAGTAGGATTGTTCACACAATTTAATAAAACTGGTTATAAAATAACCATATTTTCTAAGCAATGGCAACCAATTCAGTAGATATATTGTTCTTTTAACTTGTAGTTGAATCCTTTCAGGCATCAACAACCATAATTTTTCTTTTATTTATGTGAACAGGAGGTAGCTGAGCTACCCCCATTTTATTAAAATAAAAAGATCAGAATTCAACAAGCTCTATGATGAGCTGTCTTGCAGTCATTCCTTTACCCTACCTCTATCTTTGAGATTATGGCTAAAATCAATTTTGATGCAGGGCTTGGTTATATTAACAAGAATCGCCGTGATGATTTTTGCATGCAAGTAGTCTCATACTAGTTGAGAGTAATAGAAGCAAAGCTTTATGCAGCCTGGTATGGATTAACTACAGCAATTTACCATCTTGGGTTTATATGCATGGACACTTTCACAACTTCTCATGCCTTTAGAGAATGCAACCAATCAGTCATCATGCCTGGAAATGTTGTTTTTCAATCTGCGCATCTTCCTCTACCTCTGTAAATATCTACTCTACTCATGACTGACCAAAGTTCACTGTAATTCTTGTTTTTTTACCCTCTCCTTTTACGTTTAATTGGGGCACCCAGCCCCGTAAAATAAAAAAATAAAGAAAAATGATAATTTCTTTAACCATCAATGTTAGGATAGAAATATCGGCACAGTGAAATTCATGGAGCTACTAGAATCTATTTGTCCACGATCAAGATGATGTACGATTTTGATAGATTTCACCAAATCGATAAAGCATTAGACTGCAAACGTTTGGCCAGTTACTAATCATGCTAAATTTAACTTTGTTTTTTCTTATAAATAATTCAAAGAACACATGTATAATCGTATGTTGTATCATATATGTACTTCTAAAAGATCAGATGTGCTTGTGGTTACAGTCCAATATGGCAGCCCTAAAGTTATTAACAGTGTATTGTACTCAAACATCATAATGATGCTTCTGTGATAAAGAATGAAAACGGAACATTTGGAAAACCTATAGAATTAATAAATAAGTAGAAGTAACAGCTCCAAAAGAAAGGCCAGGGTCAACTTAGAAGTATGGAGAAGAATTTCATAGGACAAGAAGAGTTGCAAATGTTTGCATACATGAGGCAAACTAGACTTTCCCAAGCAGAAAACAATCACTATTTGTTAGCTTCAGATGACAAGGTAAAACCGTCTGGACTTCTGAAATCATCGCAACATAAACTGAAAATGATGTTGAAACATGAAAGGTGCTAGTGACTTATAGGGCATCTATTCCAACACCAATTAATTATATTGACTGTTAGTCCTTTGATTATAACAGGGTTTTAATAAAGAGAAGAACATGAAAAGAAGGATTATTAATGTAGCTATCAACTGGATACTTGTAGTATTTCCAACTTAGTTATGCTTTTAAATTTTAACCTCAATTGTAAGATTGAACACACTGTAGACTTGGAAAACTTATGACCAAAGATTTTATTCCCCAACAGGAAATTTAATTGAAGTAGCCTGAATGAAAATTCATTTTCATCGATATTTTAGAATACAAAATGATTCTAGAAGAAATTTAATTGTTACAATTGATCTCAAGCAACTGAATCACTGTGTCCTAAAAAAAAAATGATTAATATGATGCTTTGTGTGCTAACACTTTTGACTCGCTGTACGCATCATTTTCTGAATGATACATGCAAATGTTTGTTGCAGTGTACAAAGATCATCGGCTGTTTCAGATGCTTGGTGGTCTTGTTGGAAATGGCCAAAAATTATAAGCATTTATTCAAGAACTAAGGCTGATAGAGAAACAAATCTTGTATGTACGAGATTGGCAGGTAACTGTCGTCCAGAAAGGCTGTCAGAAATTTGCAAGTTATCATTAAAATGTGACCCCTGTGGGATCCACTGCAAGTGGATAGAGGCAAAACAGTAAAACAAGAATTAAATAGAGAGAGAATAAATAGATAGAAAATAAAATTTATACCCATGTAATGATGTCACCAATATTCAATGCTGGTTACAAGAGCTCTGATAATTATCTTAAGTTAATCCAGAGAAATATCTTCATACATCTAACAGGAATATACGTTACTTAGGCCAATCTAAACCATCCCTTTGACACCATTGCTGCAGAATGGAGCGTCTAAAAGCTACACAAATTTTGAATTCCAGCAGGTAAGATCAGCAATGACATGAGCATTGGAGCAATTTGAATTTCCATGCTATGGAGGAAATCTAGGCGAGGCAACCATGGTGGCAGGGACAAGAGTGAGTTACAACAGTGAAGTTGAAGGTCCATGGGCTTCGAAGGAAGTCATTGAAGTCCTGGGCATGATGATATCTTCAGCTATCTGAGAGAAGAAAGACCTTGCAAAATTTTCATTGTTAGTGACTCAATCATCACATCTTTCTATCTTCAGTCTTTTAAGAGAAGTTCGGCACTGGAGGTAGCTTTTGGGTATTCGGCCAAGCCTGATATTTTTGGAAAATGGTTAGTGGAGGAGTGCTGAGCTGCAGAGAAAAATCAAGGCAGTGGAAAATTTATCAATCCTGGAATATTTCTTAACATTTTTTTTCAAGCGAATGCAGGAGGTAGGTCAATTCTTTTAAACCTGGGCAATTTGAAATAGTTAGTCCAGTGAAATAAGGCATTTCACCAACTCCAATTTCTATGTCATCAGATCAGGCACGTCTGATATATAAGTTTCCTGAGCTTAGCATGCCCCCCTCATGCAGGATGTCAACCCAGGTCTTGCAAGTCTCAAGGTCACTACATTTGAGAAGGATGGATCATCTATCCAATCTGGAAATCTAGTGCAACTGCAGTTCTCTAATATATTTGAGCCTGGTATGGTGGTGGAGTTTTTTAACCAATTCCTCACTATCTCCACCCTTCAGTGAATTAGATCATCGCCATCACTCTGACGCAACATCAAAACATCAATATGCTGCTTCCTACTTAGATTGGCCTCCTCAACATCCCTCACAATGGCTATATTTTCCAGCTTGCAGATACAAAGCTCTCCTTGGAGATTGAAGTCCTTCAGCTCCCCTATCCTACATCCTCCTTCAGATGCCACTGCAAATCTTGAGTATCTGCAAAAAAGACAGTTTACCAATTAATGATGGCATTGGAATTGAATCTGTCCTTCCATCCCAGAATTCCCAGTCAAGATGTAGACCAAGATGCCATAGATTAACTCCGCAGCCATGCTTATGGGTAATTCCTGAAGCTTATAGCCCTTGCCTCGTTCCAAGGTCTTTTGGACAAAGTTTTTAGTTGTGCACTGCCAAGGCCAAGCTACCGTAAATGAATCACATCACCAATTGAATCTGGCAACTTCTCTACTTGGTGGTTGCTCAGAACTAATGCTCGTAAGCAAATCAATAGCTTTTTTTCCTTTTCTTTTCTTTTCTTCGTCTTCTTCTTCTTTCTTTTTTTCTTTGTTTTTTTTGCTTTTTTTGTGTGTGTGAACGTGTGTGTTGGGGGAGGCATTCATATCCGAATTTACCAAGCTTAATCCCAACATGATCAACTCTAAGGCATTCAAATCTTGAAATTGGAAATTGTGCCAAGTCATAAATAATGCTAGGAATTCTATATATCTGTTTAAACGTGCTTACCACCAATGTCTTCCAATTGTTTGTTCTCACAGAGCCTCTCTGGCTTGATGAGATCAGTCGTCCACAACTTGACCAATTCGTCCAAGTCATCTCATAACTTTTAGGGAATAATGAACGCTAGGCAAAGCAACCCTTTTGATGCAGATGCAAAAGATCATAATTAGCCTAAATAATGGTAATATTTCATCTACGATTTCTTCCAGGTCTGGCATATCTTTCAGCACGTGAACAGTTTTGCAGATGAGGGTGAACCATGGCACCTTTCTACGATATTCCTACCAATGTCCTTCAAGTCCGCAAATGCCCAGTCCCAGAACACCAAACAGCAAAATTGATCATCCAAGCCCGCTAAACAGATCAAAGCCACCAGATACATGTTTCTTGAAATTAATTGGTTTCGAGTTGTAATCAAAACCCTCCTCTCTGGGTCTCCTGCAAACAGAGGAGCTTGCAGTGTTTCAAAAGTGCATGTCCTTGGCTAAATGGCAATGAAAGCTATACTCGCCTGTATCTGTTGAACCTGCTACATTCTTTCAGGCTCCAGTGAAGATAAAGAATACTCATATTTATAGGGTGGGGAACCAATTGGCAGATAGCTTAGAAAACTAGGCGTGCACTGGTTATTGTCCTCTCATAGTCATGCCATTAAACACTACAAATTCACAGCAAGAAAAATTAGAGGCATGATATTAATGTTAAACTGCATAACCAATAGCATTGGTATCTGTCCCAACTGGCCTTCTAGGCTTAATGGCAGATGTTATTCTGACGAAGTGGCCATTGTTAGACACTAGGATTAATTTAGAAAGCAGTAAAAACAGGTTAAAAGTCTGTCAAACCTGAGCTTTTAGATGTAAACATTAACTTACAGATGTCAGTGAGATTTATATTCCCATATGACATGATTCCGAGGAAAAAAAAACCATGATTGCACGAATTTGATATGAACATTTGACTTCTAGAAGTCCATCAAATGGCAACTTCTAGAAGTCCATGAGATATTCACATATTAAATCTATGGAACACACCTGAAATAATTGAGATTATAACAATGTGCAATCAAGATGACAAAAATGGAAAGAGACTGACTGCGGTTACAACGGGTACCCCAAGTAACCACAGAGAAAATATGAATTCTGACCTTACCAGATGTATTTACCATGTTCACTGAAATCTTTTCCAGTTGTGAATGTTGAAATAATCATCAAATTATACTTTTGGAAACAAATTTAAAATCACTCACTACATTAGGAATTGGACCATTCTGCAAGTGGGGAACATCTGCTAATAGCCAAATATGTAAGCTTAGCAGGCATGATCTCCTCCATTCTCGTGCTTAGGAACATCTCGAATTTCTACATTGCAGTGATTCTAAATTTTGTAATAAACCTGAGACCGTGACAAGAATGTACTCAAATATCTTTTAAGTTTGAGAGGTACTCGGTCCTTGGAGAAGGCTGATGGTCTTGTGCATGAAGCTATCTCGATGCATTCCACAGAAATAAGATCTCACAATCACCTCCTTCGATCTTCAATTCCTGAAAAGAAGTCAACATATGGAGAGAGCTCTTGGAAATGCAACCAGTAAAATGAGAGAGAGTTAATGAGGTAAGAGAAGTCAGATGACCAATCCATCTGATCATTGACTCATTGCCTCTTTTTAGTATTAATGAAGGAAAATCCTGATTTTCCGGATTAGGTTCGTTCAGATCTGATCAGATCAACAGATATATTTCAAAAATTTTTCTCTTTGATCTAAATTAGATCTAAGATGTTTCAGATCTGATTCTTATTATTTTAATAAATAAAATAAAATAAGGATAAATTAAATCAAATTTAATTTACCTGATTTGGGTAATCTAATTATCCGTTGATGATCCTGTATGTAGCGGAAGGTTCTGAATCTAGCCACGCAAGCACCTGGCCTCTACCGATATCCACTCGGGCTTGATCTGGAGATCCTCTTCTTCTCTATCACGCCTCCAAATATCGGATCTGGATCTGATCTGGAGGATCTTCAAAACTCCTTTTGAAGATCAGCAGTCATCCTTTGCCCCTTCTAGCTTTCACTCGCCTTTCTTTGCCTGGATCGCACCAACCAAGAATCCAAAACTCCTTTTGGACGTAGAGAGGAAGGGAGAAGGTGGTTTGGCGTGGAGGAAGAGGGGAGAGACAGCTTTGGGGCGTGGGAAATTATGATTCAATCATAATCTGAGTTGGGCGCAGGGTCTTATTTATAGACTGACTGTGATCCAACTTCTATTCTTTCCAACCAATCACAACTCTTTGTGAAATCAGATCCAAATCTGATTGGTGGAAATAGAGTCCCCTGGATTCCTCCTTAGAGGGCACCTAAGACCAGTCAAAGTTGGTTCTTAGGAGAACTCTAATTGGAATCCAAAAAAGAGATGGAGTCCTTGTCCAACAAGGACTCCTAGGCGCCTCCAACTTGGGCACACGCCTAGGGTGGCATGCGCCCTCCTTCCTTGCCAGGTTCTGGTAGGGGGACAAGCCCCCACCAGCTCTCCAATAGGTGCGTGACATGTGGTCAAAAGTCAAAGTGTCAATGGTCAACATTTGACCAGTCAAAGGTAGACTTTTGACCAAAGTCAAAGAACAAGAAATGGCAGGTGACCAAAAATGGCAGGTAATGTCTTACAAAATAAGACAACCTTTTTTGACTTGGACAACCTCCAGTCAGACCATATGAAGGCCTCTGATTGAGCACAAACTTCTTTGGCTCAGTCAGGACAACTTATTTATGATAGTAAAAGAAGAACGTTAGGTTCAATCGAGTGCTAGCACGATTTTCTTGAACCTAATTGAATCTCATTCAGATCAATTGAACTGGATCAGTTCAATTGATGATCACCAGATTCAAACCCTTGTTTGTGTGACCCAGTTAGATTCAGTTCTGTATGGTAATGGGATATGTCATGATCTCTATCATCGACATCATCGAAACTCCTTTCGATGGATCAGAACTCTTCTGATTCGAACAGCTAGAATGATCGATCATCTAAATCATTCTAATTGCTCCCAAAATCCACCAGTGACACCTAGCAGTATATGGTGGCAACCCATCAGAGCTGAATGCGAACCTCTTGGTGCAGCTACCTGTGTGATTAAGTTCTTCTATCTTGAGCCCCGATCAGATTAGGGTTAAGGTGAACTCGTCAAACCCTAGTCTCTGTCATATGATGTAATCATTCGATTCGAGTCCGATGTGAAAATCTAAATAGAAACTCTTTCTATTATTTCACTCTGCCATGGCCATGGGCTTCTGGACTTGATTCTCATGATCATCATAGGGCTGCTCCTCTACCACCGAGGTAGATAGATTCCATCTTGATGCAATCCAGTTCCTACAATGAACATGCTATAGCCAACATACACCTCAGGGATTCCATATGGCTAGGAGATCGAGTAATGGTGTAGTCAAACTATAACACCCTCAAGGTGAACTGCCGATGCACCTCAGGATCAAAGAACCAGACACACTACTGCAGCATCGAGTCAGTCATTGACGAGAAGGTAGACTCCCTAATGACTACTCGAGGTGGTCACGCTCAGTGCCCTCGTTCTCTAACGAGTACCTGTACTCTCGCTCCGGTGTCTCCACACCGTAGACTCAAGACTCATCTACTAAAGAGAAGCGATTGTACACCAACCTTTCGGATCAATCACCATCCTCGTGATGATCCTTATGGTCGGGAGCATTTTATGAGTTAACAATGATTATTCATGTCTTAAATTTTCAACTCTTGAAAATATGAATTATCATTACCATTAACTCAAAGGATGTATCACAGACACTAAATACACATATGTGATAGAAAATAACCCATTTTATTGATTATTAGTCAAAATTATAATTTTGCCCCTAGAAGTGTATTACAAGTGTCAGCCAATTCTGGCTTCTAGGGCACATATATCTAACAATCTCCCACTTGTCCTAAAGCCAATTGGCTACAAGTCTAAGTCCCATCTTCTCAAGGTGGGCTTCGATCTTCTGCTGGCCCAACGGCTTTGTAAGTGGGTCTGCCACATTATCTGTGGAGTTGACTCTCTTGACCTCGACGTAACCCTTCTCGAGGTAATCGCGGATGAGGTGGTATCGCCGCTCAATATGCTTGGATTTCTGGTGAGACCTCGGCTCCTTAGCAAGGGCTATGGCGCCATTGTTGTCGCAGTATAGAGGAATGGCATCTGATGGCATTACTCCAATTTCTGCAGCAAACTTCTTGTACCAGAATGCTTCCTTCGCAGCCTTCTGATGCAGCGATATATTCTGCTTCCATGGTGGAATCTGCTATCACCGTTTGCTTGGAACTCTTCCAGCTGACAGCACCACCATTGCACACAAACAGACTCCCAGATGTCGACTTTCGATCATCTATATCGGACATGAAATCCGAGTCTGTGTATCCCTGGACTTGGAGTTCTCCATTACCAAAGACCAACATCATATCCTTAGTTCTTCTCAAGTACTTAAGGATACATTTCACAGAAGTCCAGTGTTCTTCACCTGGATTTGACTGATATCTGCTTGTGACACTCACAGCATGGGCTATATCAGGTCGTGTACATAGCATGGCATACATGAGGCTCCCTATTGCAGAAGCATAAGGGATCTTGCTCATGCATTCTATTTCCTCAGGTGTGCTGGGGCACATCTTCTTGGAAAGATGAATACCATGTCTGAAGGGTATTAATCCCCTCTTAGAGTTTTCCATACTAAACCTCTTTAGTACTTTCTCTATGTACATCTTCTGTGAAAGTCCTAGCATCCTATTCGGTCTATCCCTATAGACCTTAATTCCTAGAATAAAGGATGCTTCACCTAGGTCTTTCATGGAGAATTCCTTGGACAACCATATTTTGACTGTTGTCAACATGGGAATATCATTCCCAATAAGGAGGATGTCATCCACGTACAATACGAGGAAGACAACAGCGCTCCCACTGACCCTTTTGAAAACACATGGTTCCTCTTCATTTTTGATGAAACCAAACTTTTTGATCACATCATTGAAACGAGTGTTCCAGCTCCGAGATGCTTGCTTAAGTCCATATATGGACCTTTGCAGCTTGCAAACCTTGTGATCAGTATCACTGGATGTGAAACCTAGCGGCTGTTCCATATAGATATCTTCCTCAAGATATCCATTTAAGAATGCCGTTTTCACGTCCATTTGCCATATTTCATAATCGAAATAGGCTGCAATGGCAAGCAATGTGCGGATGGATTTTAGCATAGCCACTGGAAAAAAGGTATCCTGATAGTCAATGCCTTCGCGTTGACTATAACCTTTTGCCACTAGTCTAGCCTTGAATGTCTCCACATTCCCATCTGCACCAATCTTTCTCTTGAAGATCCATTTACACCCAATAGGTACTATACCTTCTGGTGGATCTACCAAGGTCCAGACTTGGTTTGAGTGCATCGAGTCAATTTCTGACTGCATTGCCTCTAGCCATTTCTCGGAGTCGATATCTGATATCGCCTCGTTGTAGGTTTTGGGATCATCACCATGAGCACCATTACCTACGAGGAACATTTTCTCTACATCCTCTGAAATAATACCTAAGTATCTTTCAGGGGGACGGAAAACTCTTTCCGATCTACGAGGTGGAGGAGGTAGTGTTCTTATTGGCTCAACCTGATTTGGTTCCAATTGGTCCTTAGCTCGTTGTACTTGTGAGACTTTCTCATCAAGCTTAATCTGCTTTCCAATGCCGCTATCTTGAATAAACTATTTTTCAAGAAAGATGGCATGTCGACTCACAATCACATTGTGGTCTTCTGGAATGTAGAAATAGTATCCTAATGACTCTTTAGGATATCCTATGAATCGAGCTCTAAAGGACCTAAACTCTAACTTGTCCGCTTGTTGTCTTTTGACATGAGCCGGACAACCCCAAATTCTGAGATGACTCAGACTTGGTTTCTTACCGTGCCATATCTCATACGGTGTGGTAGGAACGGTTTTAGAGGGAACCCTATTCAGTAGATAAATTGAAGTTAACAATGAGTGTCCCCAAAGAAAATCAGGGAGGTCTGTGAAGCTCATCATGGATCGAACCATATCCAATAGAGTCCGATTTCTCCATTCTGAAACCCCGTTGAGTTGAGGTGTTCCTGGTGGAGTCCATTGAGAGACTATGCCATTTTTCTTGAGATAGTCTAGGAATTCCCGGCTAAGGTATTCACCTCCTCGATCTGATCGAAGAACCTTAATGGGTTTTTTTCAGTTTGTTTTTCTACTTCATGTCTGAATTCTTTGAACTTTTCAAAAGCTTCAGACTTGTGTCTCATAAGATACACATACCCATACCTAGACAGATCATCGATAAAGGTAATGAAGTAGACAAAATTGCCTCTAGCCGGCACATCAAATGGGCCGCACACATCAGTATGTACTAGGGCAAGGAGATCTGTGGCCCTCTCCCCATGTCCAACAAAAGGGAGTTTAGTCATTTTGCCTTGAAGACAAGATTCACAAGTTGGATATGACTCGAAAGTCAATGGACTCAATAGCCCATTTTTCTCCAATTTGTTGATCCTATCTTCTGCTATATGACCTAATCTCAGGTGCCATAGATATCTGTCGTTTGGACTATCCCTAGGTCGTTTGGCATTCACGTTTTGCTCGATAGTTAGAAAAGGTACATCAATATGTAGCTGATAAAGACCATTAATAAGGAAACCATTTGCAATTTTATTTCTTTCATAAAGAATGTTACAATGGTCCTTAAAGAAGGTAATCACATAGCCTTCTTGTGCTAAGCATGAAACAGAAATCAAATTCCTGCTAGCTGCAGGCACATAATAACAGTCTTTCAAAACTAAGTCTAAACCAGATGGTAATCGAAGAGGGTATGTTCCCACGGCTACTGCAGCAACTCTTGCTCCATTACCGATGCGTAGGATCATGTCTCCATCCCTCAGCCTCCTGCTATCCTCAAGACCCTGCATAGAAGTGCACAGATGAGCACTAGAACCAGAGTCAAGCACCCAACTGGATGCAGAAGAAACCGTAAGGTTAGACTCAATAACGAGCATACCTCCAGAAGGACCTTCCTTCTTGTTCTTCAGGGTGGCCAGGTAAGTAGGGCAGTTCCGCTTCCAATGGCCGTCGCTGTTGCAATGGAAACACTTTCCTTTGACATCGGCCTTTTTCTTCGGCTCTGCCTTCTTCTTCTTTGTTCCTTCCACCTTCTGCTTTTTCACAGACTTCTTTTTCTTTCCATAAGACTTTCTTTTGGAAGAAGTCCGTTCCATAGCAAGAACTGAGCCTTTAGAACCTTTCATAGAAAGCTCAGCGGTAACCAGCATATTCATTAATTCGGCCAAGGAATTTTGAAGTTTATGCATGTGGTAATTCATGATGAATTGCCCATATGCATCAGTCAAGGATTGCAGAATAATATCGTTCTGCAGGTTCAAGTCTAACTTCACACCGAGCTTCTCAAGCTCTTCCATGTCCTTGATCATTGTCAGACAGTGATCTTGGACTGACTGCCCATCACGCATCTTAGCCTTAAAAAGTCATTTCGTGACTTGATATTTGGCTGCGCGACTCTGTTCACCAAACATCTCCTGCAGGTGAGCCAACATTTGGCGAGCAGTCCCGATATCTTCATGTTGGCGCTGGAGCTCATCAGACATCGAGCCCAACATGTAATATCTGGCCTTATTATCTTCGTCTATCCATTTTTCCAGAGACGCTCTCTGTTCAATGGATGGACGGGCTGGTAAGGTGGGAGGGTCCTGGTCCAAAACATGGGTTAACTTCTCGAAACCCAAAACTAATTTTGTAGTTCCTGAGCCAATCTTTATAATTGGGTCCAGTCAGTCTATGTGTGTCCAGGATACGTGCCAATGGGTTGGACGCAGACATTTTTCCTGTAGAGAGTCAAAGATTCTAGTTAGATACTGTAATTTATGACTTGACCAATTTATTTAGAGATTTTATTTTTAAACAAATTAGCTCCCACTATTTTCTCGGATCCCTACACTCCCTCTGTAGAGATGCAAAAATCTCCATGATTAATGATTTCTAGTGGGTGGTGCGGTCTCACCAACTGACTCATCACCTCACCTAACAGTTATTGGTGATGGGTTAGCCAATGAGTGAACAACTCTTGTTCAATGATTCTCTAATCATGGTGCACCCAAACTTGGTCTCTAATTCATGAATCTCACCGTATCCGAAATATTGATCCACTCCTTAGTTAAGTCAGACCCACCATTTGCATAGACTGGGTTCCTAATTGAGTCTCTCACCGTATCCAAAATATTGAGCCCAACTCATCCTCCAGCCCATAGCATCCAATGCCTAATAGACATGGTTGCATCTTTCCGGTGCAACTGAGCCACTGTATCCAGCCGAGAACAATCAACCCCGGGAAGGGCCCGCACATCTACAATGGTGGAAGACCTCAGACTTAATCTTTTCTTAGGGAGAATTGATTCAGGTCTCATTAAACTAGACTTGTCATAGTCATAACAATTATGACTAACCTAGTGGCATGGGTTAGCTCGGATTATTGACCACCTCAGATCAGAACTGTGTCAACAGATATGGCCAGGTAAGTGAGATCGGTGGAAGGAATATGCCATTAACTCGTACAAGAATGCATTCAGGTCGAGTAGCTTCCAATTAAAAACCAGTCGGTCGTATGTGCCAAACTTACCTTAGACACCAAATTGTTGAGCCAGAACCAATTGGGTTAGCCTACAATCCAGACTCTAACCTCTGAGCCTAATTAGGTCTTGCTTGATCGTGACTCGATCTTGACCCAGACTTAATCCTATTAGGCTGGTCAATTTAAGCATTGTTGATCCCATCTAACCAACTCTTGATTCGGTTTGATCAACCGCTTAGACCTAATTGAGCTACCCAAGCCCGAACCCAGTATTATGAATATGTCTTAGATCTAAAATTCTCAATTTTAGACCTAATTAATATTCCATAATCTTAATTTTTAATTAAGTAGGGTTCATAAACAAAATATGCACAATAAATCCTAGGGTTTCAGGATCTAGGGTTTTGCAGAAAGTAAGTTTTGGGTTTCTGATTAAGGACGAACACGCAGCACCCCTACACATCATAAGAACACCCCATCGAATGGGAAGAGAGGGCCTTTAAACCCTTCTTCGTTCTTATGACCGGACGGCCAAGAGGAACGCCTTAATCAGGAACATGCAATACTACAAAACAGTTTTAGATCTATATCATATATCTCATATATAAATTAGATCTAATCATGGCATATTTTGCATACATCTCATGTATCGAATCATGCATGTTTTCAGATCTAAATTATCTCATAATAATCTAAAAAATTAGATTTAAATTGATCTAATCAAAATAAATTCTAATCTAGATAATTATGTAGAACTATTCTACAACTAGTCTAGACATGCATCAATCATATCTCATATGATATTTAAAATTAAATAATTTTTATTTACTATTTTTTAGATGTTATTATAATTATTATAATATCAAAAAATAGTAAATAAATAGATCTAAAATATGATTTAATCAGATTAAATCAAAAACATGCAAGACTATTCTATAGAACTATTCTATTTTAGAACTAGTCATGCATATTTCCTAATCTTAGATCCAAATCATTTAATTTTAATTTTTTCTGATTTTAGATCTGATCACATCTCATGTGACATCTAAAATCATTTATTTTTTAATTAAAATAAATTTAAAATTAGATCTAAATACTTTTAGAACCTTGGCTCTGATACCAGTTGAAGGAAAATCCTGATTTTTTGGACCAGGTTCGTTCAGATCTGATCAGATCAAGAGATATATTTCAAAAAATTTTTTCTTTGATCTATATCAGATCTAAAATATTTTAGATCTGATTCTTATTATTTTAATAAATAAAATAAAATAAGATAAATTAAATCAAATTTAATTTACCTGATTTGGGTAATCCTATTACCCGTTGATGATCCTGTATGCAGCGGAAGGTTCTGGATCTAGCCACGCAAGCGCCTGGCCTCTACCGGTATCCACTCAGGCTGGATCTGGAGATCCTCTTCTTCTCTATCATGCCTCCAAAAATCAGATCTGGATCTGATCTGGAGGATCTTCAAAACTCCTTTTGAAGATCAGCAGTCGTCCTTTGCAGCAGTGCAGCCTTCTTAGCTTTTAATCGCCTTTCTTTGATCTGGATCGCACCAACCAAGAATCCAAAACTCCTTTTGGACATGGAGAGGAGAGGGAGAAGGTGGTTTGGCATGGAGGAAGAGGGGAGAGGCAGCCTTGGGGCATGGGAAATTATGATTCAATCATAATCTGAGTTGGGCGCAGGGTCTTATTTATAGACTGACTGTGATCCAACTTCTCTTCTTCCCAACCAATCACAACCCTTTGTGAAATCAGATCTAAATCTGATTGGTGGGAATAGAGTCCCCTGGATTCCTCCTTAGAGGGCGCCTAAGATCAGTCAAAGTTGGTTCTTAGGAGAACTCTAATTGGAATCCAAAAAGGAGATGGAGTCCTTGTCCAACAAGGACTCCTAGGCGCCTCCAACTTGGGCACACGCCTAGGGTGGCATGCGCCCTCCTCCTTGCCAGGTTCTGGCAGGGGGACAAGGCCCCCACCAGCTCTCCAATAGGTGCATGACATGTGGTCAAAAGTCAAAGTGTCAATGGTCAACATTTGACCAGTCAAAGGTAGACTTTTGACCAAAGTCAAAGAACAAGAAATGGCAGGTGACCAAAAATGGCAGGTAATGTCTTACAAAATAAGACAATCCTTTTCTGACTTGGACAACCTCCAGTCAGACCATATGAAGGCCTCTGATTGAGCACAAACTCCTTTGGCTCAGTCAGGACAACTTATTTATGATAGTAAAAGAAGAACGTTAGGTTCAATCGAGTGCTAGCACGATTTTCTTGAACCTAATTGAATCTCATTCAGATCAATTGAACTGGATCAGTTCAATTGATGATCACCAGATTCAAACCCTTGTTTGTGTGACCCAGTTAGGTTCAGTTCTGTATGGTAATGGGATATGTCATGATCTCTATCATCGACATCATCGAAACTCCTTTCGATGGATCAGAACTCTTCTGATTCGAACAAGCTAGAATGATCGATCATCTAAATCATTCTAATTGCTCCCAAAATCCACCAGTGACACCTAGCAGTATATGGTGGCAACCCATCAGAGCTGAATGTGAACCTCTTGGTGCAGCTACCTGTGTGATTAAGTTCTTCTATCTTGAGCCCCGATCAGATTAGGGTTAAGGTGAACTCGTCAAACCCTAGTCTCTGTCATATGATGTAATCATTCGATTCAAGTCCGATGTGAAAATCTAAATAGAAACTCTTTCTATTATTTCACTCTGCCATGGCCATGGGCTTCTGGACTTGATTCTCATGATCATCATAGGGCTGCTCCTCTACCACCGAGGTAGATAGATTCCATCTTGATGCCATCCAGTTCCTACAATGAACATGCTATAGCCAACATACACCTCAGGGTTCCATATGGCTAGGAGACCGAGTAATGGTGTAGTCAAACTATAACACCCTCAAGGTGAACTGCCGATGCACCTCAGGTCAAAGAACCAGACACACTACTGCAGCATCGAGTCAGTCATTGACGAGAAGGTAGACTCCCTAATGACTACTCGAGGTGGTCACGCTCAGTGCCCTCGTTCTCTAACGAGTACCTGTACTCTCGCTCCGGTGTCTCCACACCGTAGACTCAAGACTCATCTACTAAAGAGAAGCGATTGTACACCAACCTTCCGGATCAATCACCATCCTCGTGATGGTCCTTATGGTCGGGAGCATTTTATGAGTTAACAATGATTATTCATGTCTTAAATTTTCAACTCTTGAAAATATGAATTATCATTACCATTAATTCAATGGATGTATCACAGACACTAAATACACATATGTGATAGAAAATAATCTATTTTATTGATATTAGTTAAAATTATAATTTTGCCTCTAAAAGTGTATTACAAGCGTCAGCCAATTTTGGCTTCTAGGACACATATATCTAACAATTAAATCATGTAGAGATGGCAACTCTGGTAGCAAAGTCAATTTCTGACAGTTTCTTAACTCCAATTTTGCAAGCATAGGTAGAAGGACAGTCAGTTCTTTCAGTTCAGGGCAGTGCAAAATGGAAAGTTCACGGAGCCTTGGAATCTCACCACTTTCCGCTTCAAAAAGTCTCTCCAAATTAGGCATGTCTGACAAGGTAAGCTTCTCTAGAGATTGAAATCCCACAAAATTTCCCATGCTTCTTACTCCATCCAAACTTTTTATCCACAGAATTCTGAGACGAGGTAGTCCCCTATTGATGGGAGGAGTTTACAATTCTTGCAGCAGGAGAGTCTCAAAGTTTCCAAGTGTGAGAAAGAACTGTCCGTTACCCAATCTGGAAGACTGTTGCCAGGGTAGTTCTCTATCCATAGATTTTTGAGTCTAGTATGAGGGTGGAGACATGCAATAACCCTTTCACAATCACTCCCACCCTGTGGAGCAGTGTGATTGATTGTAGTGCTCCACTGCAGCTTCAAAGTTTCAATTCGCTTCCCATTCAAATTGGCCTTTCAAGCATCTGTCACATCAACAACATTTTCTAGCTTTGAGATGCAAAGCTCTCCTCGAAGGTTCAGGTCCTCCAGCTCTCCTATGTTGCATCCATTCTCAGAAGTCACAATGAATCTTGACAATGTCTGCAGCGAAGTTAACTTTCCAATTCCTTCTGGCATAGACATCATTGAATCAGCATCCCTCTCCCAATCAACATGCAAACCAAGATGCCGTAGGTTAACCATGTAGCATGTTCCTTTGGGTAATTCGTGAAGCCTTTAGCACTCACCAAGCTCCAGTGTCTGCAGATTGTAAAGCCAGCAAACTGATTCAGGCAGCCATTGGATTTCAGTTTTGTAAAGGCCAAGATATCTCAGGTGTATCAAATCACCAACTGAATCCGGCAATTCTTTTATGTCACTAAAGCTGAGATCTAAAACCCGCAAGCATGTTAATTTAAGAAAAAGATCTGCTGGGACCTGCTTCACATGCTCTCTGAACTCACCGAACAATTTAAAAGTCCGTAAATTTTTATATTCGCATAGTTTGTTGAATGCTACTGGTTCCTGATCATTTTGATGAAGCAAAGATGCATACCGCACCCATTCGGGTTTATCACATGAAACATCATGTTCCACAACCAAACGTTCAGATTTAGAAACTAATGATGCTAAATCATGGATAAGGCCCGGCATTCTATATTTCTGTTTCTGTCCTTGATGACCAGAGACTTCAAAAAATGATCTCCACAATAGATTATCAAAGTACTCACTGCCTATCTCCTCCAGAGTACTCCTGCTTCCATTGCGCTGGATCAAACCTTCTGCCATCCACAACCTGACCAACTCATCCCTATCAAACTCATAACCAATAGGAAACATAGAGCAGTACTTAAAACACTGCTTAAGATGAAAATTCAAATGATTATAACTGATCATTAAGCTCGGCAATACGCCATTTATATCCTTGTCCAATGAGACTTCATTTAACATGTCTTTCCACTTATCTTCCTCTGGCTTATTGCACAGGAGGCGACCAAGTGACTTTGCTGCCGGAGGGGATCCCTGGCACCTCTCCACGATCCTCTTGCTGATCTCTTCCAGAATCGGATGTTGGCCCAAACAACCGTTCGGGAATGCCTGCTTAAGGAGCAGCTGTGAACAAGCATCCACCTTCAGACCCTCCAAATGAATCGGAGGCAGTGTGGGTATTCCCCTCCAAACTACTTCACTCCGAGTGGTAATCAAAATCTTACTTTCCTTTCCTCCAGCAATCAAAGGAAGCCGCAGCGTCTCCCAGAATGGGAAATCCTCAGCCCACAAGTCATCCAGCACCAGCAAGAACTTGCGCCCGCGCACCATATTCTCGAGCTGACGCTGCAGCGCATCCAGCCTCGATAAATCACATTTCTTCCCGGCGTCTGCAGCTTCTATAATCTCTTTTATAACCCTTGGCACATCAAATCCTTTGGACAAGCCAACCCAAATCCTCAAATCGAAATACTTTTTCACTTGAGCATTCTCGTGGACTAGTTTAGCAAGAGTGGTCTTACCGATTCCAGGAGTTCCATAAATCGGAAGAACGGGGACGATAATTCCACAATCCAACGTCAATGCTTGAACAATCTTTTCCCTCTCAACTTCTCAGCCGACAGCATGAGATCTCTCATAAGAGGCCACAGATGGAGAAAGGAGCGAGCTTTGTATCATTTGTCCCCTTCTCGTTCCGTCTCTGGGCCCCAGATGGAGATTCCTCCGGGCCTTGGCGATCTCCTCAAGCCTCCTGTTGATCCTGTCTATCTCGGTTGCCAGGCTCCGGCACTGGAGAAGATCCGGGTCGTTGCCGAGGCCAAGGGAAGGGAGATACCAGGAGCGCTTCCGCTTGTGGTTCTTGTTAAGGGAGAAAAGATTGAGCCGGGTCTGGTGGCGGTCGAGGAGTTCATCGGCGGCGAAGGCAACGTCTTTGAGTTCGAGCAGCCAGAGCTTGACGGAGTCGTCCTTGATGTAGCGGCGCTCCTCAGCGTCGGTGAGGAGGGAGTGGATCCACTCCCGGGTTCTTCGGAGCCCGTCGATCTCGCCTTTGAGGCCGCGGATGCGGGAGTATTCGGACTGGAAGAACGAGACAACCGACTCCGCTACCTCGTCGGGGACCTTGCCAAGGAGGAATTTGGGGATGAAGACGGCCCTGGAGAGCAGATTACTCCAATCCATGGCGACGAGAGGATGAAGAGGAGAGAGCAAAAGGATGGTGGTTGGTGATCGTTTGGAGTGAGAAAGCACTACCAGGATGAGGGAGGGAGTTGACCGACTATTGAACTCTTTAACTCAGTATCTTGTCAGCCATGATGACGAAGAGGAGAGGTTGCAAGAAGAGACTGTGAGGTTCTGAAACACCGGAGACAATGGATGGGATGGAAAAATTGAAGAGAATGGAAGGATGGGAGGTCGAAAGAAGAGACTGCGATGTTCTGAAACTCAGGAGGCGATAGGAAAATTGAAGAGGAAAGGAGATGAGGGAAAGGGAGAAGACTTTGACGTTGACTCCATGGAGAAACATTTTGGAGGGAATATTCTGCGGGGAGATGATAAATGATAGCAAATGGAGAGCAAGAATATATATTGGACAGAAATTGCATATAAATTTTAAAAAAAAATTAGTTGATTTTCATGAAGAAATGTAAGTTAGCTTTCAAGAATGAATATTGTTGGTGCAGAAACTGGTCGTCGCCGGAGGTCGCTGGAGTCGAGGCCGCTGAGGTCGCCGCCGGGGACCTGCAAAACAAAGTCCCGTCCGAAGCCGGTGGGGGGTGGCTCCGGCAAGACCCTCCGACGCTCAAGTCAGCTCTGGCCAACAGGAATGGAGTGCTCGGAATGAGTTTCGGAGCTTAGAGAAGAAGAGGAGAGCTTAGAGATCAGAGAGAAATTAGAATTAGCGTATCTGGAGGGGTCCTTTTTTATAACGGAGCTTGATGGTGACAGCTGCAGCCGCGTGCTGATGGGCCGCTCGAGGTTCGGCGGAGCCAGTCTCACGGAAAGATGCTGTGTGCGGCGGGTTGATGGTGACAGCCATCGCCATCTCATAGCGGGTTGCTATCACTCGCGGTGGACTGATGGTGATGGCTGCAGAGCTTGCGGCGGACTGATGGTGATGGCCGCAGAGCCAGCCGAATGAAGGATTGAAGGCCTTCGTCGTGTGCCTATTTCGGAGGAGTTCGGGCTCCTAAAGAGGAAGCTTGGAGGGAGTTCGGCTCCTATAGGCGTCTGGCTGGAGGTATGCAGCTAAGGCTCGTTCGCTGAGGAGTTTGGCCGCTGGAAATCCAAAGCTCGGCCGTTGGAGAGTTCGGCCGAATGTTAGACTTTGGCTGAGGCTTGTCAGCTGAGGAGTTCGAGGAGCTCGACCGCTACGAAGTTCAACCGGCTGAACGGATTGGAAGAAGCTCGACTGCTGGGGGTTCGGCCGAAGCCTGACTGCTTGGAGTCTAAGGAGCTCGGGCGCTAAGTAGTTCGGCCGGCTGTAGGAGTTCGGCTAAGACCCGTCCGTCGAAGCTCTTCCGTGGCTATAGGTTACCGTCGAGCTAGACTTCGATAGTGACAGCTACAGCTGCGTGCTGGTGGGCCGCTCGAGGTTCGACGGAGCCAGTCTCACGGGAAGGTGCCGTGTGCGGCAGATTGATAGTGACAGCCATCGCCGCCTCATAGCGGATCGCTATCACTCGCGATGAACTGATGGTGATGGCTGTAGAGCTTGCGGCGGACTGATGGTGATGGCTGCAGAGCCAGCCGAATGAAGGGTTGAAGGCCTTCATCGTGTACCCATTTTGGAGGAGTTCGGGCTCCTGAAGAGGAAGCTTAGAGGGAGTTTGGCTCCCATAGGCGTCTGGCTGGAGGTATGCAGCTAAGGCTCGTCCGCTCAGGAGTTCGGTCGCTGGGAATTCGAAGCTCGATCGTTGGAGAGTTCGGTCGAATGTTGGACTTCGACCGAGGCTCGTCAGCTGAGGAGTTCGAGGAGCTCGACCGCTACGAAGTTCGGCCGGCTGAACGGGTTGGAAGAAGCTCGGCCGTTGGGGGTTCGGTCGAAGCCCGGCTGCTTGGAGTCCAAGGAGCTCGGGCGCTAAATAGTTCGGCCGGCTATAGGAGTTCGGCTAAGACCCGTCCGTCGAAGCTCTTCCGCGGCTACAAGTTGCCGTCGAGCTAGACTTCGACGAGAGCGGGATTTATCCCCAACACTAGTCCCCCCCACTCCTGAGTTCGAAAATCGAAGGAAGGGAGTGCAGGAAAGACGACTGCCGAAGTCTTCCTCTGAGCTCTGAGCTGGCCTAAGTCGAAGCTCGGAGGAGATCTCATCTCCAGCCGAGGTTGAGGAGGCTTCGTCCACTGCGATCGAAGCTGGAGGTTGCACTCCTCGGGGGCGACATTGTCTCTTACAGCCGAGGTTGACACGATTGCTTTCTCCAGCCGAGGCCGAAGCTGAAACTCTCCAGTCGAGGTTGTCACGGTCGCTCGGAAGAGATCTTATCTCTAGCCGAGGTTGATGCTCGCATTAGGATGAGGTTCTCCTCCTGTTCCTAATCGAGGTTGTCCACGGTCACTCGGGAGAGATCTTATCTCTAGCCGAGGTTGTCAACGGTCGCTCGGGAGAGATCTTATCTCTAGCCGAGGTTGACTCGGTCGCTCGGGAGAGATCTTATCTCTAGTCGAAGTGGTTGCTCGGGAGAGATCTCATCTCTAGCCGAGGTTGCTTTTCGGGAGAGATCTTATCTCTGACCGAACTGCTTGGGAGAGATCTTATCTCTAGCCGAGGTTGATGCTCGGGAGAGATCTCATCTCTAGCCGAGGTTGCTTTTCGGGAGAGATCTTATCTCTGGCCAAACTGCTCAGGAGATATCTTATCTCTAGCCGAGGTGGTTGCTCGGGAGAGATCTCATCTCTGGCCGAGGTTGCTTTTCGGGAGAGATCTTATCTCTGGCCGAACTACTCAGGAGAGATCTTATCTCTAGCTGAGGTTGCTTTTCGGAAGAGATCTTATCTTTGGTCGAACTGCTCGGAAGAAATCTTATCTCAAGTTGAGGTGGTTGCTCGGGAGAGATCTCATCTCTGGCCGAGGTTGCTTTTCGAGAGAGATCTTATCTCTGGCCGAATTGCTCGGAGAGATCTTATCTCTAGTCGAGGGGGTTGCTCGAGAGAGATCTCATCTCTGGCCGAGGTTGCTTTTCGGAAGAAATCTTATTTCTGGCCGAACTGCTCGGGAGAGATCTTATCTCTAGCCAAGGTTGCTTTTCGGGAGAGATCTTATCTCTGATCGAAGTGGTTGCTCGAAAGAGATCTCATCTCTGGCCGAGGTTGCTTTTCGGGAGAGATCTTATCTCTGGCCGAAGTGGTTGCTCGAAAGAGATCTTATCTCTGGCCGAGGTTGCTTTTCGGGAGAGATCTTATCTCTGGCCGAACTGCTCGGGAGAGATCTTATCTCTAGCTGAGGTTGATGCTCGGGAGAGATCTCATCTCTGACCGAGGTTGCTTTTCGGAAGAGATCTTATCTCTGGCCGAATTGCTCGGGAGAGATCTTATCTCTAGCCGAGGTTGCTTTTCGGAAGAGATCTTATCTCTGGCCGAACTGCTCGGGAGAGATCTTATCTTTAGCCAAGGTGGTTGCTCGGGAGAGATCTCATCTCTGGCCGAGGTTGCTTTTCGGGAGAGATCTTATCTCTGGCCGAACTGCTCGGAAGAGATCTTATCTCTAGCCGAGGTTGCTTTTCGGAAGAGATCTTATCTCTGGCCGAACTGCTCGGAAGAGATCTTATCTCTAGCCGAGGTGGTTGCTTAGGAGAGATCTCATCTCTGGCCGAGGTTGCTTTTTGGGAGAGATCTTATCTCTGGCCGAACTGCTCAGGAGAGATCTTATCTCTAGCCGAGGGGGTTGCTCGAGAGAGATCTCATCTATGGCCGAGGTTGCTTTTCGAGAGAGATCTTATCTCTGACCGAACTGCTCCGAAGAGATCTTATCTCTAGCCGAGGTTGCTTTTCGGGAGAGATCTTATCTTTGATCAAAGTGGTTGCTCGAGAGAGATCTCATCTCTGGCCGAGGTTGCTTTTCGGGAGAGATCTTATTCTCTGGCCGAACTGCTCGGAAGAGATCTTATCTCTAGCCGAGGTTGATGCTCGGAAGAGATCTCATCTCTGATCGAGGTTGCTTTTCGGGAGAGATCTTATCTCTGGCCGAACTGCTCGGGAGAGATCTTATCTTTAGCCGAGGTTGCTTTTCGGAAGAGATCTTATCTCTGGCCGAACTGCTCGAGAGAGATCTTATCTCTAGCCAAGGTGGTTGCTCAGGAGAGATCTCATCTCTAGCCGAGGTTGCTTTTCGGAAGAGATCTTATCTCTGGCCGAACTGCTCGGGAGAGATCTTATCTCTGGGCGAGGTTGCTTTTCGGGAGAGATCTTATCTCTGGCCGAGGTTGATGCTCGTATTAGGACGAGGTTCTCCTCCTGTTCCTAACCGAGGTTGTCCACAGTCGCTCGGGAGAGATCTTATCTCTAGCCAAGGTTGTCAACGGTCGCTCGGGGGAGATCTTATCTCTAGCCGAGGTTGACTAGATCTTATCTCTGGCCGAGGTTGTTGCTCGCGTTAGGACGAGGTTCTCCTCCTATTCCTAATGGGCTATTATTGACTGCTTCTTCCTAGCAGCGCATCCCCTTTCAAGGTCAAGGTATCGTTATTCCTCCGCATTTCTTCGACAATAAGTCCCGGGGTGGACGACCTCCTCATGCTGGCCTTCTCAATTTGATGCAAGCTCTTATTGCTGGGAGATGACGAATCCCTGATACACCAAGCTCCTCCTAGGGGCAATATGGATGACGCCGTAAGGTGGCCGACCTCCTTGCGGTCTCTGGCAATGGCAGCGCCCTTGGCCGATCTTTTCCTGCTTCAGACTGGTGCCAGAGAAATTTACCCAGCCGCCCCTTTTTGATGAGCTCTTCAATCTCGTCTTGAAGCTGAATGTATTCCTCAGTGGCGACAGTAGGGGCATTACTCGCTTCAATCGTGCATGCTTGGGGAGGCCGTGGTCCTTTCGGTCTTGGCAGTTGGTCAGAATTTGAATTCGAGGAGTGTTGTGGGGGGCACAGTCGTGGAACCTTTCGGGAGGAGGGCTTCTTCGTGCCCCTCTGTTGGGGCTTCCTCGGGGGCGAGTTCGAGGAGTTCGGGCCCGCCTATTTTTGGAGGGGGTCTGTGAGCACGGCCAAACTTCATTTCGTTCAAAAATTTATGGTGCCACTTCGTCGGAGCTTCCTTGGAGTCATACTTGAGAGGGAGTCCTCGCTTGCCCTGGGGTGGTTGTGAGCTTGGCCGAACTTTGTCTCACCTTGTATGAAATCTTTGTAGGGGGCTTCCTTGGTGGCATACTCGAGCGGGAGTTTGGCCTCACTTGTGCCGAACTTCATTCCACTTGACGAGCTTCGAGGTGGAGTTCGGCCTCACTTGCGTCGAACTTCATTCCGACCTCTTGGTGAAACCTTTTGTGGGAGATCTTCTGCTCTCCGTTTCTCCTTCCTAAGGGCGATCGGTATGCCCAAATGCTCTTCCTCAAGGTCGGTTCCTCGCATCCTCATGGTGGGTTCGCTGACAAAGTCTTCGCCCGAGGTTGTCGCATGGCCTGCATCATCTCGGCGGGGCCGCGAACTCAACCAGCAAATTGAACTGCTCTACATCTGCAGTGGCTTCGGGTGGAGCATGGGCCATCGGGGCTGCAACGGGAGCAGATGTACCTGGCGCGCAGGACGTCGATCGCCGAGTCGAAGCTCTCCTGAAGGCATTTTCTCTTCGAAAGAGAAAAGGGAGATCTCCGAAGAGGGAAGAGAAGAGTCGCCGAGCACTCCTTTAAGAACAAGGGAACCTCGAAGGTTCAGTCCCTTCTTCTAGCGCCAATCTATTGGTGTAGAAACTGGTCATCGCTGGAGGTTGTTGGAGTCGAGGCCGTTGAGGTCGCCGCTGGGGACCTGCAAAATAAAGTTTCGTTTGGAGTCGGTGGGGGGTGGCTCCAGCAGGACCCTCCGACGCTCAAGTCAGCTCTGGCCAACAGAAATGGAGTGCTCGAAATGAGTTCCGGAGCTTAAAGAAGAAGAGGAGAGCTTAGAGATCAGAGAGAGATTAGAGTTAGCATATCTGGAGGGGTCCTTTTTATAGCGAAGCTTGATGGTGATAGCTGCAGCCGCGTGTTGGTGGGCCGCTCGAGGTTTGGCAGAGCCAGTCTCATGGGAAGGTGTCGTGTGCGGCGGGTTGATGGTGACAGCCATCGCCGCCTCATAGTGGGTCGCTATCACTCGCGGTGGACTGATGATGATGGCTGTAGAGCTTGCGGCGGACTGATGGTGATGGCCGTAGAGCCAGCTGAATGAAGGGTTGAAGGCCTTCGTCGTGTGCCCATTTCGGAGGAGTTTGGGCTCCTGAAGAGGAAGCTTGGAGGGAGTTCGGCTCCTATAGGCGTCTGGCTGGAGGTATGCAGCTAAGGCTCATCCACTGAGGAGTTCGACTGCTGGAAATCCGAAGCTCGACCGTTGGAGGTTCGATCGAATGTTGGACTTCGGCTAAGGCTCATCAGCTAAGGAGTTCGAGGAGCTCGGCCGCTACGAAGTTCGGCCGACTGAACGGGTTAGAAGAAGCTCGGCCGCTGGGGGTTCGGCCGAAGCCCGGCTGCTTGGAGTCCAAGGAGCTCGGGCGCTAAGTAGTTCGGCCGGCTGTAGGAGTTTGGCTAAGACCCGTCCGTCGAAGCTCTTCCGTGGCTACAGGTTGCCGTCGAGCTAGACTTCAGCAGGAGCAGGATTTATCCCCAACAAATATATTGGAATATCAAAATTTTAAAATTTTAGCTGGCTCTCAACTAGGAATTTCAATAGGGCTCTTCAATCGAAATACTAACTTGCTTTCAACTTGATATATTTATTTAAAATTTTAAATTTATAAAATAATTAAAAAAATAAGAAGAATATTAAAATAAAGAGCAAATAATAAAATTCTAAATAAGAATATTTAAATTTTGATGTTTATTGACTTACAAATAAATTGCTCAAACTTGAAGATTATACCCTTTTGGTCTTCGATGATTTTGAGAATGAAAGATAAATTGGAATAAGAATAAGAATATGATAGAGGGAAATAATAAAGAACTTTTATTGAAAAAACTTTGGCAGTTACAACTTTTGATCCTTGACGACTCTGATTTGATATACCAGCGTAGGGGTACAAGGATTTTGGTTGAAGATAATTTTGAAGAGGATTTTTGGTAGAGGATTTTTTGGTATAGGTGAAGATTTTTGGAGAGGCCCTTTGAAGTCTCTATTCACCTCTATCTCCCAAAGAAGAGAGCCCTTGCTGTTGTAATACTACTTGCTCTAGTACCACTTATTGAAAAAATCCTTCATAGAATACATATCCTCCCGACCAAGATCATATCATCGATACCGCAATAGAAAGAAAAACGAGATATATAAAACAACACACAATCAAATACATGGATCTATCCAAGGCTTATCTCCATGGGATATACAAGCTTCATTATAAAAAAGAAAAAATTGCAAGAGAAGATCACATCCTTTCAACTCTCATACATCAATCCCTTTCTCTCAATAAGAAGCACAGAATAACCTCCTTACAAAGCTCTCTCTCTCACAAGGAGACCCTCTGAATATTCCATCAAAATCCTGGCCACTGCCTTGACTAGTCTATCGACCCACCGCCAATGCTCTACTATGCCTCTGATGCTCTGCCAGCTCACCCCTACTTTGTAGGCCATCAAGGCCTTTTAAAGGCCTCAAATCCGAGTCTCAGGAGGTTTAGGTCTCCTAACAAGATCCAAACAAACCCCCGGCCATCTAATCACACCTACATGCTTTCGCAGCCATCCGATCGTGCGCCTATGCCCTGTGCACCACATGAAAATGGCATAGATTGCTAAGAGGTCCATGCATGAGGTGTGAACCGCATGAAAAGTCACTAAGGGCATGTGGACCGCATGTGGACTTCGCCTGGTCTGTGCACTCCCCTTTGGACCCTGTGCATGCCTAGGCACGGTGGTCCACGGTGAACCGCATGGCCTCCTGAGCCATGCATGGGTGCCTAGACTACACTTGCGCCTGGACCATGCCTGCATGGTGGGCCATGCCTTGCTGTAGGCTGCATGCCTGCGGATCTCTTCGCATGGATTTCTCCATCATGGGCTTGCTATGGATCAAATTCGAGGCACTTTTTTTAACAATCTCTATCTTGACTCGATATTCGGCCTCCATCTAACTTTGAGAGTTTTTAGATGATCTCGTCCCCATGCCCTAGAGTATATACTTGATTTCTCATAGATGGCAAATATGAAAGTGGAGTCAGGTCGCTCGATCTCATCTCCATCATATGCTATGACCTGTCTGACCTGAGATCTGCTCAAGATAGCCTTCTATAGCAATAAAAACTTTATCCTGCAATATCATCTATCATCCTTCCTAGTCTTTCATCTCGTGCCCAATCTATCTGTACCTAAAGCTCCACCTCTGTTGCTCAAGGGTGGCTACTCAAGAGGAGGGATGAATTAGATATTTAAAATTTAAACTTGAGATAAGAGCAGATTAAACTAATTAAGTGCTTAAATAAAACAAGCTGATAAATATCACAAATTTGCTAATAAAAGTATCAATTTATTAATTAATTTATATTAGTATTTTAAAAATAATAAAAATAAATAATAAAATAATAAAATAATATAAAAATAAATAAATAATAAAATAAAAAATTAATAAATAAATAATAATAAATAAATAAATAATAATAAAAATAAATTAAAAAAATAAAATATTAAAAAATATAAAAATAATATAAAAAATAAAAAATAAAATATTATTATCGATAATAAGAGTTTAATTTTTTGGTCATAATGAAATAAATTTAAAAAAAATTGATTTAAAATGAATCAGATATTAAGTTTTAAAAAAAATAAATAAATAAAAATAAAAAATTTGGCCTAGCAAGCAAATTCGATGCACTTAGCTAAGCCGGTGTGCCCTGCTAAGCCACTAAGCCAATGCATCCTAGCTCAACCAACTAGTCGGCCCAGTAAAGAAGGTGGCCCGTAAGCCTGCAGCCCAATAGCCCACCAAACCAGGCCCATTGATGCACAGTGAACCAACAGTCAGTCCACGAAAATGGCCATAGACTGTCAGCTCAGTAGGAAGTGGCCAGTCATAGGCTGCCGCATGGCAGACCAAGACCCTTAAAGGGTCTACAAGAAATTCATCGTAGCATACAAGGATAGTTTTGTAATTTCACATGCCAAGGTCAGCTATGATTGGTCAAGGTCTATGGCACACCCAGTCCACACAGTCCACAGCTACTGTAACAGTGTGATCGAATGATAGCGATGGATCTTGATCAAGATCGAAAGGCTACGGTTTCTTCCAGGTTTGATTCAGTTTCCAAATAATGCCAAGCGACGATAATGGCAGCGCTCGCTCTAGACGGGATCCAAAGGCCGAAATAACTTTCGATGGCAATCCAATCTCCAAGAAGTGATCTGACGATTGGAAAATCTTCATCAGGCATGATCCAATAGTTAGAATCTATTCCGACTTGATCTGGGCTTATTGATGTCAGTTTTTAGTTTTTTTTGAAGCCTTGGTCACTATCTTACGACCATAACATACAGGGACTTCATAGAATCTCTAATCCAACAATTTTTTGCTATTTTCTTCGATAAATATGGATCTATACCAAGTACTTAGTCCTATATTGCCAGATAACAAAGTCTCCAACCCTCCAGTAGTTATAAAAAAATCCCAGGATCTTAAAGTTGAGATATCTGATCTAGGAAAAGCCACGATAAAGGATGGAAGTCAGGCTTTAACTGAAGATTGTTTCGAGGCAGACGGTGTTGAGAAGAAGAGCCAGACTTATACGCCATCTCCAAGCTGCTGCTGATATGAAGATTAAGAGTTTTTTTATTTTTATTTTTTTTAATTATTATATTTAAATTCTGAGTTTTAATTTTAATATAAAATTTAGTTTATTGCTTTTTAAATTTTTATTGTTTAATTTCTTGCTCTTTAAGTTCTACTGCTTTATTTTAATTATTTTTAAATTTCTTATAAGTAAATACTAATATCTAAATAGTAGATCTTAGTACCAAAATTTAATTATTCTACATCATTTAAATTCTACAACTTTATTTTTTGACTTAAATTTTAATTTCAAACTCTTTTTTCTTAAAAAATCAAAGATTTTGAAATAAAATCACTACCTTCCTATGATTCGACCTGACTCGCTATTATCTACACACTTTAAATTATTTTTTTAAAAAAGTCAAAATTAAACTAATAATTATGATATTTTAATGATGATATCATAATTTATCAAATTTTTAGTGCTATTACCGGAGAGGCATAAAAGAATAAAAATAAAAATAATTTTTTTAATTTCTTTAATTTTTCTTTTTATTATTATTTTCTAACTTTTTTTATTTATTTTGTAAATAAAAAAATAAAAAGATTAGAATAAGGAGGAAACTTTCAATCCTATTTAGTGAGATCAATCCTAAATCCTAATTTTTTTATTTATTTTATTTTTAAATTAATTAAAAATTATCTACTTAAATCTAATTAAAAATCTCATGACAAGAGTAAAAATTTTATTTGCTTAGAGCATGCATCATATTAGTTTTATTTTTATTTTTATTTTTTTAATGATTGTTGGAGGCAAGGTAAGTTTTTCAAAATTTAATTAAGTTGCATGCATCTAGTTTAAATTACATAAAACCCCTTGCTTGAAATTTTTTTTTGTGCATATACATATTAAATCAAATTAAGGGCATAATCCAATTAAACAAGATAAGATGGAGATTTGATTATCCTTTTTTGGCCTACAAACAATCAACCAATATCCATCATTAATCTAAGCCTCTAAATTAAAATCAATTAGACATCGACCCTAGAAACTCGAGCTCAATGGGATAATGAACCCTAAGAGTTGGACTGAGTTAGGATTAGTCAATTTAATTGGTGTCTAAGCAAAGTAGTTCAGGAATGACTGGGCTCGAAGGAAGGTAGTTTATAATTGATTTCGTTAGCTTACCTGACCAAGCACAATTGGTATCTAAGATAAGCAACAGGAGGACTCCCACCAATCTTACATTTATCTAGTTAGTTGATTGATTGATTCTCTACTTGGAGGGCTAGAAGGTAACCTTGGCAGTTATGAGCTGTCTAGATCTAGGATAACCCTTAGTTAGGATTGCTTGTCTAACTTGTTTGCTAATTAACATTAAACATAAATATAATTAATTCTTCTCTATCGTCTCTAGATTTAGGACTCTTCCTTAGAACTCTCTTCTTTCTCTTCTCTTTACTTCTTTCTAAAATAAGATTAAAAAAATAATAATAAAAAATATTTATAAAAAAATTAGATTAGGGTTTCACTAATACATGCACGATAGAAGATCGCTATTATCTGACCTAGTTAAACTAAATTCCAAAATTGAACAACTGATTTATATAAAACCTAAAAATCAAATGGCTAGAAGTAATGGAGAACCACCTAGGTAGACGAAGAAATACTTTATTCCTTCTACCTATAACCCATCAACTTGCATCCAATTACCAGATATCCCAGCTAGCCATTATGAAATCAAGTCGACCACTATCCAGATGCTCTCATCTTTCAATGAGAATATCAATGAAGAATCTTACAAGCATCTGGATGAATTTTTAGAAATCTGCTCTACGGTAAAAATCTAAAATTTTTCTAATGATGCCCTTAGACTGACCTTGTTCCCTTTCTCATTAAAAGATAAAGCCAAGTATTGGCTTGGTACAATAGGAAAATCAATTCAAATATGGATAGAGATGCAACATAAATTTCTTAAGAAGTTTTATCCCATAGGTTGAGCCAATACTATGAGGCGAGCTATCACTGAATTTGCTCAGCTTTCAGATGAACAAATTCACGAATCATGGGAAAGACTTAAGAAACTTCTTAGAAAATGCCCACATCATGGTCTATCTAAGTGGCAAATTGTCCAAGCTTTCTATTAAAATTTAGGAGAACAATACAGACAAATGATAGATGCATCTTGTGGAGGTGCATTTATGAGCAAAAGTGAGGATGAAGCTTATATCTTATTTGAAACTCTAAGTAAAAATTTGATTAACCATGCTTTATTATCCTCTTATGAAAGATTAATTTCTCATAAAAAAATGGGCAAGAATATATGAAATCAAACATCCAAAACTAAGTTCTAAGACTGACATGAACCTAATAAATAAAGTCGACCTTCTCACCCAAAAATTAAATCAATTCTTAAACCTAGGTCAACAATCTCCTGTACAATACACACCACCTTCCAATTATCAAGAGATTTGTTCTATTTATGCTAGCCTAACCCATAACATGAGTGAATGTCCCACGGTTGCACAATTCCCAGCCTTCATCCAAGAGCAAGTTTAAGCTGCTTAAGGTTCCTCCAAATCGGTCAATGACTCATTTTCAAACACATATAACCTCGACTAGAAAAACCATCCTAATTTTTCTTGGAAACCATAATAGACTCAGGCTCAGACCCAAACTCCATCAATGCAAAATTATCAGAATAGATCGCAATACATAACTATGCCTATAATAGATGTTAGCCTAGTCAGCTTTCCCAGCCATCACATTATAATCAACCCTCATATCCACCTTCTCAACAGACTAATCTAGCCAACGATTGATTTAACCAGCTGTAATAATTAATCCTATCTCAACAATAATCCATTATTGAGCTAGAAGCTCAAATAGGATAATTAGCTAAGTCTAGTATGAGGAGAGGATCAGGTCAGTTATCAAGCCAACCAATTGCTAATCCTAAAAATAATCCACCCAATATCCACCAACCACCTAAATTTAGTCATCAACCCATCATTCCACCTATGAATCCTCAATTAGAGAATGCCAAAGCAATTTCTAAACTTCGAAGTGATAGGATTCTTAAGAACCCATATCAAAATAAGGTGATAGAGGCTAGTACTGATGCTAGCCATGAAAAAAATTTTGAAGAAAAGATTAGTACTGAAGCTAACTACATAAAAGAACCTAAGCCTAGAACTAGTACTGATACTAGTTCTAATGAGATCAATAAAGGAAAGAGGAGAATAAATGAGTTACCCGAGATATATAAATCCAAAACCCCATTTCCTCAAGCCTTAGAAGCAGGCTCTTCTCGTAAAAGGCAAGAAATATATAACGAGGAGTTAATGAAACTATTTAAACAAGTGCATATTAATTTATCCCTCCTCAATGCAATTCAACATGTCCCGGCCTATGCTAAATTTTTCAAAGAACTTTGTACTCAAAAGCGTGAGCCACGAACTAAAAGAATTATGTTGTCTGAGGATGTAAGTGCAGTCCTATTAGATCCATTGCCTTAGAAAATGAAAGATCCTGGTGCTCCATTAATTTCATGTGTTATAAGAGGCATAACTTTTAATCGAGCATTATTAGACTTAGGAGCTAGTGTGAACCTACTTTCAATCTCGATTTATAAAAAATTTAGGATAAAAGAATTTAAACTGACATTGATTATTTTGCAGCTAGTCGATAGATCTGTAAAAATACCACGTGGTCTAATTGAGGATGTTTTAGTTAGAGTAGATAAATATTATTTTTCAGTAGATTTTCTCATACTTGATATGGAATCATCCCGAGAACTGAACCAAAATCTCATAATTCTAGATTGTCCATTCTTAGCTACTACTAATGCCAATATCAATTGTAAAATAGGAGCCATGGATATTTCTTTTGGGGATCAAAAGGTAAGAATAAATATTTTTAATGCCTTTAAGCGCACTCAAGAGGAGAAAGACTGCTTTATAATTAATCAAATAGATGAGATAGTTGAATCCGATTCCTCCTTAGATTTACTCAAGAATGATCTTCTAAATAAGCTTGTCAAAGAAATCCCATACCAGGAGGTGAATGCCCTACTTGATTCACCTCATCCATCACATACATTACCTTGGTCAATGAAACTTGAGCCCTTACTTAAGTAAAAAATTGAACCATTACGTCCTTCAATTCAGGCCCCACCACAACTTGAATTAAAACCTTTGCCTGAATCACTTAAGTATGTATTTCTAGGATTAGAGAAAATTCTGCCAGTGATCATTACTTCTGACCTAACTCCTGAATAGGAAGACCAAGTAGTAGATGTTTTGAAAATATATAAGGAGGCCATAGGTTGGACAGTCATCGATTTAAAAGACATTAGTTCATCAATATGTATGCACCACATTTATACTGAAGATAATACCAAACCAACTCGAGAAATGCAAAGACGGCTCAACCCTAATATGCAAGAAGTAGTTAAGAAAGAGGTAACTAAATGGTTAGATGCAGGTATTATTTATCCTATTTCTGACAGCCACTGGGTGAGTCCAACACAAGTTGTTCCAAAGAAATGTAGACTCATGATTATCTGCACTGACCATGGGGACCTAGTACCAACATGACTTTCGACTAGGTGGCGTGTCTGTATAGACTATAGAAAACTCAATACAGCCACCCAAAAAGACCACTTTCCGTTGTCCTTTATTGACCAAATCCTAAAGAGACTAGCTGGCCAACAATATTTTTATTTTCTAGATGGATACTTAGGATATAATCAGATAGCAATCTACCCAGGAGATCAGGAAAAAATCATCTTCACATGTCCCTATGGAACTTTTGTTTTTCATAGAATGCCTTTTGGATTGTGTAATGCACCTGCAACCTTTCAAAGATGCATGATGTCAATATTTTTGGATATGATAGGAGATTTTTAAAAATATTCATGGATAATTTTTCAGTCTTTGGAGAATCTTTTGAGAGTTGCCTAAATAATTTGAAGAAAATATTATAATGATATCTTGAGGCTAATTTAATTTTAAGCTGTAAAAAGAAGCCTTCATGGTTCAAGAAGGGATTGTATTAGGACATATAATGTCTAAGAGAGGAATAGAGGTTGATAAAGCAAAAGTTGACTTAATTTCTAAACTACCTCCATCCACTTCTATCAAATAAATTCGATCTTTTTTTGGTCATGTACAATTCTATCATCGCTTCATGAAAGACTTTTCTAAGATATCTTGTCCATTGTATAATTTACTGGTTAAAGATATTCCTTTTAACTTTGATGAAGAGTGTCTTAAAGCATATGAATTCTTGAGAGAAGCTGTGATCAAAGCCCCGATCATTCAATCTCCAAACTAGTCACTACCTTTTGAAATCATGTGTGATGCTTCAGACTTTGCCATAGGAGCTATCCTGGGCCAAAGGATAAACAAATATCCCGTAGTAATCTATTATGCTAGTAGAACTTTGAATGAAGCACAAATAAATTATACTATAACTAAAAAATAGTTACTAGCTGTAGTGTTTGCTCTAAAAAAATTTTGATCATATTTGTTAGGATAAAAAATCATGATATATTTAGATCATTCAGCTTTGAGATATCTGCTCTCAAAGAAAGACAATAAACCATGATTGATTAGATGGTTTTTATTGCTACAAGAATTTGATATAAAAATTCAAGATAAGAAGGGATCTGAAAATGTTATAGCAGACCATCTACTTAGGATCTTAGATAAAGATACTGAACCTGCATCAATCGAAGAATCTTTTTTAGATGAGCTATTGTTAGCAGTTTCACATGCAAATGCCCCTTGGTTTGCTGATATTGTCAATTACTTAGTAGTAGAATAAATTTCTATTGGCTGGTCTAAAAATGAAAAGGATCAATTCTTTACTTAGATTAAATACTATTTTTGGGAAGATCCTGAATTTTTTAGAATTTATGCTGATCAGATCATTTGTAGATACGTTCCTGAGTTTGAACAACTGAGTATCTTACAATTCTATCATACTCTTGCTTGCAGAGGATATTTTTTTGGAAAAAAAACTACAGCCAAAGTATTGCAAAGTTGATTTTATTAGCCTACATTGTTTAAGGATGCCTATATTTTTAGTCAGAAATATCTTAAGTGTCAAGCGTTAGAAAATATTTTAAAGAAAAACATGATGCCTTTGAACCCCATCTTGGTAGTTGAAATTTTTGATGTTTGAAAAATTGATTTCATGGAACCTTTTTCACCATCTAAAGGTTTTGAATATATTTTGGTGGCCATTTATTATATTTCTAAATAAATTGAAGCAATGGCAACATGAACCAATGATCATAAAGTAGTGTTAAAATTTGTTCAAAAGAATATCTTTTCTAGGTTTGGATTTTCATGTGCTATCATTAGCGATAGAGGTACCCACTTTACAAACTACCAATTCTGAATGCTATTACGAAAATATGGAATGATACATAAAATAGCTACACCATACCATCCATAAACAAGTGGCCAAATAGAAGTATCCAATAGGAAGATTAAGAATATCTTACAAAAACTATTAGATCGGATCGAAAAGATTGGTTAGATCGATTAGATGATGCATTATAAGCCTACAGGACAGCTTATAAAACCCCTATTGGAATGTCTTCCTATAGATTGATCTATGAAAAAGCATGTCACCTTCCGATAGAACTTGAACATAAAGCATATTGGGCAATAAAGCAATTGAATTTTAATTTAAATTAAGCTGGTTCTAACTGGATGTTATAATTGACAGAATCAGAGGAATTAAGATGAGAGGCTTATGAAAATTTAAAAATTTATAAGGAGAAAATGAAAGCCTTTCATGATAAATATATTTTGAGAAAAATCTTTGAGCCAAATCAATAAGTTTGGTATTTAACTCAAGGCTCCAATTGTTTCCTAAAAAATTAAAATCTAGATGGGATGGATCTTATATAGTCAATCAAGTATTCCCACATGGTGTAATTAAACTCGATGATCCTAGATCTAAGAATTTCTTTAAGGTAAATAGTTAAAGGCTTAAACCATATATTGAAAGAATATCATTAAACTAAATCATTAACCAAATGATATTAATAGACTCATAATGAATTGAGATATATTGTGTATGGCTGAAGATGATAAACTTAGTGCTTGATGGGAGGCAATCCAACATTTCTTGCATCTAATTTAATTTTTTTAATTTATTTTTTTAGGATAAGTGGCTATACTAGAGGAGATCAAAGCTTCATGACCCATGCTGGATAAATAATAAAAATTTTTATTGCATCATTTCATTTTTTCTTCTCCATTGAGGATAATGTTAATTAAGTTGGAGGATAGAAAAATTAAAATTAAAAAAATATATATAATTAAAAAATAATTTGTATATAATTTTTGAAATTTAAAAAATTTAAAAATTTTAAAAAATATTTGAATAAACCATATTTTAGGAAAAAAAATCTTGAGCAAAATAGACTAGAAAAAGTAATAAAGTTAGAAAGTATTTGCTAATAACTGTAGTGAGTCAGAAAGTAGATTAATTGGTCAAACTTTTAGTAACCTACTTAGATCATTTAAAGGTTATCAGCACTTCAAATTGCACATGCACACTAATGAGGTAAAGTAAGTATAATAAGGCCAACTGAGGATTCAATTATCATTAAAAAATTAATAATTACTATATATCTCAATTAAAAAAATTTAAATTTAAGAAAAGAGCTATTTATCCAAAATAAAAAATATAAAAAATAGAGTATATATGGATTGCCCTAAGCTTAATAACTAGATCTCTGCACTTAAGTCAAGTATGAAGGTTTACATCAAATGATGGAAGGAAGGCCAAGATGCTTAGCATATTCAATAATAATAATAATAATAATAATAATAATAATAATAATAATAATAATAATAATAATAATAAGAGAGAAAATGGTAGTGTGAAAGCTACCTTAATTCATATACTTATCTTGGGGGTGTAAAGAAAATTAACCAAAATAGATGATAATAGAAGATACATTTATCCTTTAAATTAACATCCAAATACTAAGTTAGACTTCACAAATACAACTACTATAGATCTTTGGATGAATTTTAAAGAAGTCTTTAATCAACCTAACCATGAAATTTGCTTTTGAAACTTAATACTTAGATAGTAATACTATCTAAACTTTTGAACTTTAAACTTAAAGCTATTTTTATGAAAGAGGATCTTAATGAAATGTAGTGATTAATCAAAGACTAGCATTACATTGCTAAGGGACTAGCAATAAGTAAGTTAGGGGGTGTGATAAGTATCATAAATTTGCTAATAAAAGTATCAATTTATTAATTAATTTATATTAATATTTTAAAAATAATAAAAATAAATAATAAAATAATAATAATATAAAAATAAAATAAATAAAAATTAATAATAAAAAAATAATAATAAAAAATAAATTAAAAAATAAATATAAAAAATATAAAAATAATATTAAAAAAATAAAAATAATAAAAATAAAAAATAAAATATTATTATTAATAAAAAGAGCTTAATTTTTTGGTCATAATGAAATAAATTTGAAAAAAATTTGATTTAAAATGAATCCAATGTTAAGTTTTAAAAAATAAAAATAAAAATAAAAAATCTGGCTCAGCCAGCAAAGTCGCTGCGCTCAATTGAGCCAACACGCCCAGCCAAGCCACTAAGCTAGTGCATCCTGGCTCAGCCAGCTAGCTAGCCTAGTAGAGAAGATGGTCCGTAGCCCAGCAGCCCACCAAACTAGGCCCATCGGTGCATAGTGAACCAACGGCCGATCCACGAAAATGGCCATAGACCGCCAACTCAGCAGGAAGCGACCAATCGCAAGCCATCGCGCGACAGACCAAGACCCTTAAAGGGTCTACAAGAAATTCATCATGGTATATAGGAGTAGTTTTGTAATTTCACATGCCAAGGTCGGCATTGATTGGCTGAGGTCTATGGCACACCCGGTCCACACAGTCCATAGCTACAATAATGGCACGATCGGAAGGTAGTAGTGGATCCCAATCAAGATCGGATGGCTATGGTTTATTCTAGGTTTGATTCAGTTTCCAAATCATGTTAGGCGACGATTCGACGGCAGTGCTTGCTCCAGATGCGATCCAACGATTGAAATAACTCCCGATGGCAATCCAATCTCCAAGCAATAAGGGCCAGAATCTATTCTGACTTGATTTGGCCTTATTGATGTCCATTTTTGATTTTTTTGAAGCCTTGGATCACCATCTAATGGCCAAAATACACAAGGACTTCATAGAACCTCTAATCCAACAATTTTCTGCTATTTTCTTCGACAAATATGGATCTATACCAAGTATTTAGTCCTACATTGCCAGATAACAAAGTCTCCAACCCCCAGTAGCTATAAAAAAAATTCCAGGACCCCAGAGTTAAGACATCTAATCCAGGAGAAGCTATGGTAAAGGATGGGAGTCAGGCTTTGGCTAAAGGTTGCTTTGAGGTGTGCAATTGCTCATTCTTTATTTAGTTCTTACTTAAGTAATGCCCATTCATTTTTACTTGATTTTATTTCAATTATCATGAATTTATACTCATGTTTCTCCCCCTTTTCGTCATTATCAAAAATTAAACATATAATATAAAGAGAGATTTGATCAAACATGAAAAGAGATAAATTTCATTCATTCATAAGGAGAATTTGATATATATGTAAAACAAAATTAAACTTCATTCATTCATTTATAGATTAAAAAAGTTTCAAATTCATAAAATACTGAAGTTTGAACAATACATAACATGGACATTTACAACCAAAATGCTCTAAGTATAACTATATGCATCCTAATCGACACTAGGCTCTGGAGGGTTGGAGGAGACTGGATCCATGGGTGCAGAAGCATGCTATTTGGCGAACACCTTCCTCATAGCATTTTTCATTAATATAGGAAGACCAGCTAAAATCCTATCATACACTCTGGCCGATACGCGCTGCATAATCTCCTCAATCTGATCCTCATCAAGTCTAATAGTGGACAAAGATGGAGCAGGTGTAGGATGCTATGGCATGGGCTCTAGCTCATTTCTTTCTTTTCCTTCTTCATCTAGCTTCACCTAATTACCATTTATCTTCTTAAATTTCATCCTATGCATCGATTTCAAATTATAGGTATCATAATGTTGTAGCTTCTTACTAGGTTTCCCTTCTAGACTAACTCCAAAATCTTGAAATACTAATGTCAGGAACATTCCATTTGGCAAAGCAGGCTTTTCCCTTTGGGATGCTTCTTGCATCACCCTCAGAATTAGAGCTGGAAGGTTAAATTTTTCCCTCATCAGAATGTGATACATAACTACTATGTCATTCTTATTCAGGAAATCAAAGTTTCCTACTCTAGGAACTAGAATTCTAGCTAAAATATGATAAAGTAGTCTATGTTCAACTGATGGGTCTTTAGCATGAATTTCTTTGAAATGCATAGCATCTTTCCTATCAAATAATAACCACAACCCACTTGCTCAATCATCAAGTCTTTAAGCTCCTTTAGTGGGTGCCCTAAGTAAACTACTAATTTCTCCATGGTCAAATTTATCTTGACTTTCTTTATCTCCATTTCAAACAAATTTGGTCTAACCCTAGCATTATCATAGAACTCCCTTACAAGGTTTGGATACACTGGAAGATTGATACCATAACACAAGTATTCCTAACCTTGAAACTTCTAGCCCTCTCCAAACTCAAACCATTCCTTTTTCAAAAAATCAAAATCCACTCTTCTACGGTTGTCACTGCCCTAGAGGAAAGAAGAACGGGTGTGGAAGAGGAAGATGGCAGAGAAACCAAAGAAGGAGGCTAAGGGGGTTGAGTGGATGGTCCCAGAGGAGGTGAAGAAGACCGAGACAACCTAGATGGATGGTCTTCATGAAACTTTGTTCGCTGTTCTCCACCATGAATCCCTCTTCTAGGTGGTTCTAGACATGTATGCTTAATCTGAGGAGTTATAGTTCATTTCTTAGGCAACATGATTTTAAAATCTCACCCAGATGCAATGGAAATGGATTTCTAGGGGAAAGTTTTAGGATTCCTAGGGTTGCCTCATTAGACATCTAAGAAATGAGACTAAAATCCCTGTTGATCATCCCGTTTAGAAAATAGGACACCTGACAACTTAGTAGGCCTAGTTTTTGTGAAGAGAAAAATTGAGCCGGCCTAGTACTAGGACGGCTAAGTTTTTTAGAAAAGAAAAAGTGGGATGTCTCAGTTTGGCACAAAGCAGAATTTTTAAGTTTCAAAGCTAGAAGTTTTGCCATTTATTATTCTTTTCTAAATGCAATAAAATATGAGCAAACTTAAGAAAATCCATCATATAAAAATTAATTAAATTGCTCATTAAACATGCTCGTTTAGTCATTTTAGAAAATTGGATCCAACAAGACTAATTGTTTTCTTATTGTACTAAATCTTTCTTCATTCAAAGGTTTAGTAAAAGTATTTGCAACTTGAGTGTAATATCATTAGTTGATACATATTCAAGAAGTATATCATTATTTTGAACATGCTCTCTAATAAAATGATGTCTTACTTTTAAATTTTTTATTCTTGAGTGTAATATAGAATTTTTAGTTAAATTTATAGTGCTTGTGTTGTCACATCGAATAGGAATATTATTATAAGTAATACCATAATCTTTTAGTTGTTGTTTGATCCATAATAGCTGAGTGCAACAACTCCTAGTAGTAATGTATTCGACTTCTATCGTAGATAAGGCTACTGAGTTTTGTTTCTTACTAAATCAAGAGATCAAATTCACTTTTAGAAATTGACATGTACTACTTGTACTTTTTCTATCTAAGCAATAACTTGCAAAAGCTGAATCACTATATCCAATTAAATCTAATAAAGATAGTTTAGAGTACCATAAACCAATATCTTGAGTATTTATTAGATACTTAAAAATTCTTTTAACTGCTAATACATGTGATTTCTTAGGATTTAATTGATAACATGCACACTGCATACACTAAATATTATGTCCAGCCTAATTATAGTTAAATATAGCAAAGATCCAATCATACCTTGATATAGCTTAGGATCTATTATTTTTTCTTTTGGGTCTTGATCAAGCTTGCAACTTGTGCTCATGGGGATGCCACTTTCTTTGACATTCTCCATCCCAAATTTTTTAAACATTTTCTTGATGTATTTGCTTTGGTTGATGAAGATCCCCTCATTTGATTGCTTAATTTAGAGTTTGAGGAAAAAATTAAGCTCTCCCATCATGCTCATCTCGAACTCACCCTGCATGAGACTAGCAAACTCTTTACATAAAGTTTCATTAGTAGCACTGAATAAAATATCATCCACATATAATTATACAATCAATAAATCACTCAATTTTTTTAATAAATAATATTTTATTTACATTACCTCTTTTAAAATCATTGTTTAGTAGAAATTTACTCAATTTATCATACCAAGTCCTAAGTGCTTGTTTTAATCTATATAGTGCATTCTTAAGTTTATAGACATAATTAAGTAACTCTTGATTTTCAAAGCTTGGAGGCTATTCTATATAAACTTTCTCTTCAATTAAACCATTTAAGAATGCACTCTTTACATCCATTTGAAAAAGTTTAAAGTTCATGAAACATGCAAATGCAAAGAGCAATTTAATAGCTTCAAGCTTAGCTATGGATGCAAATAATTCATCAAAATCAATATTCTCTTCTTGATTGTATCCTTATATAACCAATCTAGTCTTGTTTATAATTACATTACCCTTCTCATCAAGTTTATTTCTAAAGACCCATTTAGTATCAATTACAATAAAATTTTTAGGTCTTTCAACTAGCTTCCAAACTTTATTTCTTTCAAATTGGTTTAATTCTTCTTACATTGCTAATATCCAATTTGGATCCTTTTCAGCTTTAATTATATTCTTAGGTTCTAAATGAGGTACAAATGCAACATGATTCATAGATTTCCTAAGAGATGATCTAGTTTTAACTCCTTGAGATGGATCACCTATTAATTTCTTAGGATGATCATGATCATACATCCATTCCTTTGGTAAGTTGAATGTACCTTGATCATCTTGAAATTATGGCAACTCTTCTTCAACTTCTTGCTCTTTATCTTCTTTTTCTTGAGAGGGAGTATCTTCAAATGATATATCTTTCAATTTATTTTCAAAAATTTCTGCATCCACATCAAGCTTTTCTTCCCCTATTTTAAGAGAGTTAGTTTCATCAAAAATAACATGCACAGATTCTTCCACAATCAATATTCTTTGGTTAAATACTCTATATACTCTACTATGTAATGAATATCCTAGAAAATTTCTTCATCTGATTTTGTATCAAACTTTTCTAGCTTATCTTTACCATTTATTATAATAAAATATTTACATCCAAATATTTTAAAATATGAAATATTTTATTTCTTTTCTTTATAGAGTTCATATGGAGTTTTCTTTAAAATTGGTCTAATTAATGCTCTATTTAGCACATAGCATGCGGTGTTAATAGCTTCCACTCAAAAATATTTTGGTAGGTTGCTTTTACAAAGCATGATCCATGTTATTTTAATTAATGTTCTATTCTTTTCTTCTACTCTTCCATTTTGTTGAGGTATTCTAAGTGCTAAAAAATTATGATTGATTCCATTTTTAGAGCAAAAATGTTTAAACTTTTAATCTTCAAATCCATGCCATGATCACTTCTTATATACAAAATATTACATTTTTTTTTCTTATTTTGTTAAATAGATCAACAAATACATCAAAAATATTATCTTTATGAGATAAGAACAAAATCCATGTATATCTTGAGAAATCATCATTTATAATAAAATCATATCTTTTTCCTCCAAGTCTAGTAGTTGAAATAGGTCCAAATAGATCGATATGAAGTAATTCTAGAGGCCTAGTAGTTGAAACAATATTTTTTAATTTGAAAGAGAATTTTGTTTGTTTTTCAAGTTGGCATGCTTTGCAAACTTTGTTCTTTTCAAAATTTACCTTAGGTAAATCTTTTACTAAGTCAAGTTTAATTAATCTAGCCAATGAATCCATGCTTGCATAACCTAATCTATTAAGTCAAATCCAACTTGATTCATTTATTTTAGCATTCATAGCAACAAGACATTCAATGTTTTCATTTTTAAGTTCATCAAGATCAACAATATAAACATTCCCATATCTTTTTCCTATGAATTTAATGCTATCATCTAAAAAACTAATTACAATATAATAAGATGATTTGAATGAGATATTAAAGCCTTTATCTCAAAGTTGGCTTATGCTAAGCAAGTTATGCATTAATTCTTTGATATATAAAACATTCTCTATGCTAGTAGAGGATGTTATTAAGATATTATCGAGATCAATAATTTTTTTCTTTACTGTTATCTTTAAATATCACAACACCTCCATCTTTAGTTTTAAGAGAGATAAATTATGATTTATCTTCTGTCATATGCCTCGAGCATCTGCTATCAAGGTATCATCTTCTTTTAGCTCTTATGGATGCTAAGCACACCTACACAAGCAATCAAACAAACTTAGGTATCCAAGCTAACTTGGATCCTTCGGGGTTAGTATAGATGATTTCTTTTAAAATCCAAATTTATTTTATCTTTAATTTATTTAAATTAAAGATTTTATATTTTATAAATTTATATCTAATTTTATTACATTTATAACATGTAATGCTTCTACCATGATTTTGAGATTTTGCATATACATTCTTTAATGATTTTTTCTTTCTTGATGGATTATATTCTATATTGACTTTATCAAAGATCATCTTTTGATTTTTAATTATCATTTATAGATTTTTAGAGCTTAGCATATATCTATCTACTATGGATCTTAATCTTATCACTTCATCTTGTAAGGATACATTCTTTTCATTTGATTCATCTAGATTAGTTTGTAATTCCTTCACATCTTCTTCTATTTGAGCTTTATCTTTACTTAAAGATTGATTCTCTTTCTTTAATTTTTTGTTCTTATGAGATAGCTTTTTGAAATCACAAAGTAAATCATTAAAAGCTTCATACAATTCTTCAAATGTAAATTCAGAAATTGAATCATCATGGTTTACCTCATCCTCTAATGCCTAAGATAAAGATTTGCTTTTTCTTCTCTTTGACGTTCTTCTTCATTTGAAGAGGAGTCTTCGTCATTGCTCCATGTTATTTTTAATACTTTTTTCCTTGATTTCTTTAAACTCTTCTTCAATAATGGATAGTTCATTTGAAAATGTTCGGACTTCTTACACTCATAGCAAATGATTTGATCCGTCTCTTTTTTTCTTTCCCTTTCTTTGCTGCCCTCGTCCTTGTTGAAATTTTTTTTCTTGGTTCAAACTTCTGTTGGGATATTAGATCACTCTGATACTACTTAATAAGAATCCCATATTAAGATATTATGGTAAAAAGAAAAATAAAATAAAAATATAATCAAGTACGTAGATCAGTCCAAAGACTCACTTCCATGGGGCATGTAAAACTTTACTATGAAAAAAGAAGAGATATAAGAGAAGACTACCTACTCTCAACTCACATATACAATTCTCTCAACAAGAAGTTATCCTTAACAAACTCTCTTGAAGATCCCCTAAAATGACTATAGTCTGTTGCCTAGCTGTCTGTTTGAACTCCTCCTCCTGCTGTCTGCTGGTGCTTTTTGATCTGCTCTAAATCACATTTTAGGTTCGTCAAACTACCATAGCCACCACTCTATTCATGGACTGCTCCAGGTCTTTTAAAGATCTTTATCCATGTCAAGATTAGAATCCAAGCTCTACCTATACTCAAACACCCTCATAGACTGTTGGATCATGACAGTAGCCCTCCGTGGCTGCTAGATCATGCAAACAAGTTTCAAAAGCCTGTAAGCCATGAAAAAGGATCCGATCCATGTTCTCTGGCACGTGGACCATGAAAAATCCAATCGCTGCCCTTGCACGAGGTCGCTTGGGCCTGGGCTATGTGGCATACGCGTCCAACCTGGGCTTGGGCCACACAAGCGTGCCCGCCCATGGATGGCATTGAAGGAACCAGATTTAGGGTTTCATGAATAGATCTTGAAACTTTTTCAAGATTATGCAATGGAAGACTTAAATAAATCAAATATTTATTTAAATAAATATGAAAATACTTGAGATCTAAGATTTATTATATGATCAAGGCATGATATTAAATTAAAAATTAAAAATATAAAGGAAAGATTAACATGTTGATTTCATCAACATGCTACAATACTACATCTAATGTAGCTATAAAATAATAGATTAGATTTGATACCTGAGTAAGTTAGACATTCTAACTTACTGATCTAGGCTTGAGGATGAAGTCATGAGTCACACATGCGTCTGGCCTCTAGGAGTCATCCACACGAGCCCACGAACACGATTTGAGATCCTGATGCAGAAAATCAGCACAGCATGCTAGTACTGTGCAGATCTCTCTTCGATGGTCGATTCAATGCTTTCTTCTTCGAGACTTGGACTCTCCAAAATATCAGAAGAAAGAGAAGAGATTTCAGATCTAAGACTCTCTCAAAAAAAATCTCAAAATGAGGAGGAGAAGAGAAAATTAAAACAGCCCTAGAAGAAGACACTCTTCTTCTTCTCTTTTCTCTCACCTAGACACCTAGTTTGGTATCTATGGAATCCTATTGCCCAAGGACCCTCTCCCTTTGATTTTTGCACAGCCCAAATCTCTCCTAAATATCTGTGTTCTACAAAAAAATTAGACTAAAATTCATCCTAAATTTATAGAAAAAGAAGAGTCCTTGTCTAGGTCAAAAACTAGACAAGGAAGGACTAGTTTTGGCAAGAGGTAGTTGGGCACCCCTCCTCTGACTTTTTTAGTGAATCCAGAAAGAATACGTACACAAAATTCTTTCTTTCTCACATGGAATAAGAGAGAAAAAATAGAAGAGGGGCGGCACACTTAGAAGGAGGTGTTTTGGTTTATAAGGATTCTATCTCATAGAATCCTAAATCAAAACTAACTTCTCCTTTGACTTGGTCAACTGCCAAATTACCATATGAGAAAGAGAGAGCGAGAGGTGGGCATGCATGAAGACCAAGGGAAAGAGAATTTCCATGAAAAATTGCTAAAAAATAGGCATCGGGGGCATTGGGACTAAGGTGGCGCAAGGAGGAATCCTAGTCTTACTAGGATCTATAACTTGGTTAAAGTGGTTTCTTAAACCAAATTAAACCAAAAGCAACTCAACCTAATTAATTAGACCCTAACCCAATTAAAAATTAAATTAAATTAGATTAAATTAGATCTAATTCTAATTTAATTTTTAATCAAATTAGAAAATTGGGTTGATCCAAGTCCTAGTTAAATTAGGATTAGTTCTTCCTTGCACTTGGCTTATCCAATAAGTCAATTGGACTTGATCCAATCAAGCCCAAACCAAATCTAATTAAATTATATTAAATTAGACTTAATCTCAATCTTTAGGCTTAATTAAATTAAGTCAATTAGCAATCAAATTGCTAATTGATCCTCCTGTAGTACTTGCACTAGGTTAAACATCAATCGTATTGATCATTTAATCATAGAATGATTCTTAATCGTTGATCAACCATTGGTTCAGATCATGAACTCTAATGTGTGTGACCTTATAGATTCGAACCTAAGTCAGTAGCATAGAAATAAATTTTTATACTAATCGAAGTGACCACTGGCAATGGTATCCGATGGTCGGATAGGTCGAATGTATAGAACAACATCCTTAGAATCCATGTGGATATAATTTTCATATAATTCATCCCCTTGACCAAAATGCTCATAGGATATCTTAGAGTTGAACTATAAACTCTGATCAAGTTGTCCATATTGTATTTTAAAATATCAAATCCATCTGATGGATTATCCTAGACAAGATTTTGCTATATTGAAATATAGTGATACATTCTTCTCCAACTCTTGGAGTGGTCAATCTCATTTTGATCACACACCGACTTTACAAGTACTTGACTGTATCCAGAATCCTTTCATTATCGAATTAAAAATTTAGTTAGTCCAGTACCAAAGCATAGTGAGTTGCTTGCAAGTCACTAAGGTGATCTCAGATCTAAGGAATACTTATACCTATATCCCATCAGAGACATTCTTGATAGTAGAATGCTCTGAAGTTGGTCATGTTCAATGACGATGTATCCATACATCTCACCTGTATACCATACCAGTGTCTTCACACCCTTGATTAAGAGGACAACCAATCCATATGGCATACAGCGACCTATGCTCGATAGATGCTGTCATCATAATTAACAGTCTATCATTTGATCATAAATAAATTTAAGGACTAATCGATAAATTTTCTCTTTATCGAAGCTAAATAGTCCTAAGGACTTCATCACAATAATAGAGTTCATTAGAAGATGAATACTTTATGATGAAAAATATTAAAAATATATTTTATTTATTAATGAATCAATTACAGGTATAATATAGCTCAACCGTCAATAGGCTGGTGATTGACTTTGGAACACATTTTTCAACAACTTTCACTTATCCTAAAGTCACTCGGTATAGTATCTAATACCCATCTTTGACTTGTGGTTGTCGAACTTCTTTATTGCCAGGGCTTTAGTGAAGGAATCGATCAGGTTCTTTTCATCGATCTTCTGATCTTTCGGACCAGGTGGAAGTGGCGTAGAATATGCTTCATTCACTGGTATGCCTTTGGTTCCTTTGTCTGAGCTATGGCACCAGTGCTGTCACAGTAGAGAAGAATTGGACCATCAAGGGAGGATGCTACTCCAAGTTTGGTGATAAATTTTCTCAGTCACATAGCTTTCTTCATGGCATCTGATGCTGCGATGTACTCTACTTCGCAAATAGAGTCTATCATAGTATGCTGCTTAAAACTCTTTCAGTAGATGACTCCATCATTTAGAATAAAAATATATCACAACACGCTTCTGCTATCATCACGATCAGATTGAAAGCTAGAGTTTGTTAACCCCATAAGTTTCAGATCTAACTTACCATAAACCAACCATTGGTCCTTAGTATTTCTTAAATACCTACGGATGGTTTTAACCACTTTTTAGTAGTTTTCTCCAGGCTCTGACTGGTATCTACTCACTACTCCTAGTGAGTATGCCACGTCTGGTCTCGTACATATCATGGTGTATATGATAGATTCCACTGCCGAAGCATATGAGACTCTATTCATATGCTCTCTCTTCAGGAGTTGTCGGATAATCCTTCTTAGAGAAAAATTTCATAGCCTATCGGGAGATAGCTCTTTTGAAATTCTTTATACTGAACCTCTTTAGCATAGTATCTATGCATGTAGACTGGAATAATCTAAGTATCTTTTTAGATCTATCCCTATGCTTCATGCAAATCCTTCATGGAAAACTATGATGACAACCAGACTTTTATTCCCTGCAGTGCGGGAATGTCATTTTTAATTAAGAGAATGTCATCCACGTACAAGATAAGAAATACCACTATTGGACCATTTATCCATTTATAAATACAAGATTCTTCTCCGTTCTTAATAAAGCCATACATTTTGATCACCTTATCAAAATACATGTTTCAACTTCGAGATGCCTGCTTCAATCCATAAATAGATCTCTAAAGCTTGCACACCTTGGACTCATCTATGGATGTGAATCTCTCAAGTTGTATTATATACACCTCTTCAGTCAGCTCTCCATTTGGAAAAGCTGTCTTCATATCCATCTACCAGATCTCATAGTCCAGATAGGCAGCTATTGCAAGCATTATCTAAATAGATTTGAGCATTGCCACAGGGGAGAACGTCTTGTCATAGTCAATACCATAACGTTGATGATACCTCTTGGCAACTAGATAGGCTTTATAGATCTTCATCTTTCCGTCTGTGCCCCTTTTCCTTTTGAAGATCCATTTACACCTAATGGGTTTAATCCTTTTGGATGGGTTAACCAATGTCCACATATCATTGATCTTCATGGACTCCATTTTGAATTTCATGGCCTCAAGCGATTTCTCAGAATTGGATCTCTGCATAGCATCCATATGAGTGATTGGATCCTCATCGTTCTCATCAAGCTCGATGGGATCACCATCCTGGACCAAGAAACCATAGTATTTATTTGGATGATGTGGTACTCTATCGGATCACTTTAATGATGTAGGTATACTAGGCTCTGGATCTAATCCAATCAAATTTGACTCAGGTTCAGCTACATGTGTTAGTTTTTCTACCTGTTGAACTTCATCAAGTTCAACCTTAGAGGCATAGTTCCTTCACCAAGAAACTTCTTTTTTAAAAAGATTGTCTTAAGGTTGACGAACACCTTTTGTTCTTCAGCATGGTAGAAATAGTAATCCTTACTTTCTTTGGGATATCCTATGAACACATACTTATCAGACCGGGGTCCAAGCTTATCTGTATGCAAATATTTAACATAGGCCGGACAACCCCAAACCCATAGGTAAGAGAGTGTAGGCCTACACTCAATCCATATCTCATATGAAGTCTTTATGACAGATTTACTTAGTACATTATTTAATATATAATATGCAGTCTCAAGAGCATAATCCTAAAATAAAATTGCCAGACTAGCAAATCCCATCAAGGATCGAGCCATGTTCAACAAGGTTTGATTTTTCCTTTCTGATATACCATTATGCTATGGTGTGCTAGGAGGAGTCCACTATGAGAGAATTTCATTCTCTCCTATATATATCAAGAACTCACTAGATAGATATTCACCTCCTCAATTCGATCAAAGAGTTTTAATACTCTTTCTAGTTTGTTTTTCTACTTCACTTCAGAATTTTTTGAACATTTCAAATGAATCGACTTATGTTTCATCAGATAAACATATCCATACCTAGATAGATCATCTATAAAAGTAATGAAGTAGAAATATCCACCTCTAGTATCTGTGCTCATTGGTCCATGTACATTAGTATGTACTAGACCTAAGAGCTCAGTAGCTCTCTCACCTTTTTCAGTAAAAGGTGACTTGGTCAGTTTACTAAGAAGGTAAGATTCATAGGTTAGAAGTCATTCATAATCACTAACTTCGAGGATTCCCTCTTAAGTCAACCTATTTATTTTATTCTTGTTTATATGACCTAGCCTACAGTGCCATAGGTAGATATCAGAGACATTATCTAATCTACGATGTTTTCTAGAAGTGTCTATTACACTCATAGGCTGTGATAAAATATAAATATCATTTCTTTATTGTCCTTACATTATTATAATATCTTTCATAATGATATCATAATAATCTTTCTTTATAGATAAATGATAACCGTCTTTGGTCAAAAGGCCATCAGAGATTATATTCATTAGAAAGAAAGGACAATAATGACATTCATTTAAAGAAACAATATTAGTATTGAGAATAAGTTGAACTATTCCCATAGCTAGAATTGGAACAGACCTTCTATCTCCAACATTCAGAAATCGCTCATTATTTTCAAATCTTCTATTAATTTGAAGTCCTTGCAATATATTGCAAATATGAACTGGACTTTCGGTATGCAATATCCAAGTAGAAATATCACAAACAAAGAAATTACAAGATGTTATCATATAACATCTTTGATTAGCAACTACTTGATCATCTCTCTTATTCAGCCTATTGGGGTCATCAAGATACTGAGGATAGTTTCTCTTTCAATGCCCCTGCTTCTTACAATAGAAGCACTCTGTCTGATCTAGGTTATTCCTGGATCTTATGTTTAAATTGAGCATAGAGGCCCCAGCACGAACCACTTCGTGCTGCTGAACAACATTCAACTTTTGATACTTATTATTGAAGTTGGGTCCCATAAGTTAATCATTGTCTAACAGTGAATGGAGCAACTATGGTTTTGGTTTAACTGCATAAAGGAGAACCAAAAGTCTAATTAGTAATTGATTCATTAAAGCTAAAAATTTGGACTTTAATCAAAAGGTTCTTCCACTATTTTATTCGAACTGATAGCCTCTACCTCCAATTCGAAAAATTATCCTAATTTTTTAGTGGATACTAGAATCCACATAGACTGCACACAAGCCCAACTATGGTTGGTCAACCCATGTACATCTAAGGATAGGTTCATAACCAATTATTTCTTCAAATAATTTTTAGTAATTTAATTTTGCTTCGGATATCTTTTCAGTTGGCTAGGGCCTCTACTGAAAATTCTAGTTAGGTCCAATCATTAACATGATCATAATTGGTCCATCTAACTAATGAATGATTAAGTCCAACTATGGTTGATCAACCTAACCACCATTTAGAGAGACGTGGCCAAGAAATCATATTATGAATAATAATTTCATTAGCAGATAAGCACTAGGCCTATGGGCCTCCAATGATTATCCAACTAATGAACCCATTATCATCCACTCAATGGGAGGCTATGATGTAGTTATCATAATAACTATTTCATTTTAGAGATCTAATAATTTTAGAGGATTTAATTTGAAGATGAGGGAAGGTCAGATGAACTAGCTTGTTATGATCCTCCCACTGACTTCACCAAGTCAGCTTAAGGGAGATCATTAATCGGCTGGTCAAGGAGCACCTAAATCAATCATACTGATTTACCTAGCTAACATGGGTCAGCTCAAATAGTAAAGTGATTCGATCAAAATATAATTTTATCAAGAGGTCAGGTAAGTTTGATCAATGGGAGGGTCTGCCAAAGCTTTCTTTAGACACCATCAGAAATGGCCAGGTAAGTAGGTTGCCAATTAAAGACCACCGATCGTATATGCCAGACTTACCTTAGATATCAACTAGTTAATTAGTTTTGACTAGATCAACCTAACAGTTCAAGCTATACCGTGAAGCCAAGGATAAAGTTCATCTTGGGTCTCATTAAAAACATGGACTTGACCAACTACAACTATTATAATTGATCTAGAAAATCCTTGACCTAATCTAAGATAATAATTGATTAGATTTAGTCAATTCTCTAATTAAGTCCATTCTTTAATCTAACTCTAGGCCTAACCCAATTAATGGATCTAATCCTAACTAACCCATTTAACCCAATGTGTTATGATTCATGTCTTAGGATCTTCAATTTACAATTCTAGATTCTAATCAAACAACTTCTTAATTCTTAATTAAGTTTTGGGTTGAGGGTTGGGGTTCGGCTTTTCAAAAATGATTTTCATATTTGTAAAATATTTTTGCAACATGATTCTACCAATCAAGTTGCATGTTTGATTTATAATAAAAATGCAAAAACATAAACATGAATCTACTTTAGATCTAATATAAATAGGTTCATGTAATTGAAATAGTTCCAACACCAATCAATCATAAATCAACTTAGATCAAATCTAAAATATTTATGATGATTAAAGATTAAAATACTTTTAATCAGATCATAAAATTTTTTAGATCTAATCTAAAATTTTATGATCAATTTTTTAGATCAGCACGTACTAGGACAATCTTTTCACTGTAAGGGATAAACCTTACAACAGGACAATCTTATAAGATCTGTCCATGTAATCTAAAATTTTTATTTTCAGATCTAAAATTATTTTAAATCTATTAAATTATAAATAAAATTAAATTAAATCTAATAAATTTATGATTAAGAGTAGATCATCACGAACTAGGACAATCTTTTTACTATAAGGGGTAAGCCTTACATCAGGATAACCTTATAGCAGTTCGTGAGATCTAAATTTTTAATTTTAGATTTAATAATTAGATTATAAATTAAATTTAATTTAAAAAATAATTTAAACATGCTAAAAAATTATATAATAACAACCTAGGCTTTGATACCAATTGAAGGAACCAGATCTAGGATTTCATGGATAGATCTTGAAACTTTTTCAAGATCATGCAACGAAAGATTTAAATAAATTAAATATTTATTTAAATAAATATAAAAATATCATAGATCTAAGATTTATTATATAATTAAGATATGATATTAAATTAAAAATTAAAAATTAAAAATATAAAAAAAAAATTAACATGTTGATCTCATCAACATGCTACAATACTACATTTAATGTAGCTATAGAATAACAGATTAGATTTGATACCTGAGCAAGTTAGACATTCTAACTTACTGATCTGAGCTTCAGGATGAAATCATGGTCCACACATACATCCGATCTCTAGGAGTCATCCACATGAAACCACGAATATGATTTGAGATCTTGATGTAGGAAATCAGTATAGCATGCTAATACTATGCTGATCTCTCTTTGACGGTCGATTTGATGCTTTCTTCTTCGAGACATGGACTCTCCAAAATATCAAAAGAAAGAGGAGAGAATTCATATCTGAGACTCTCTCAAAAAATTCTTAAAAGAAGGAGGAGAAGAGAAAATCAAAACAACCCTAGAAGAAGACTCTCTTCTTCTTCTCTTTTCTCTCACCTAGACACCTAGTTTGATGTCTATGGAACCCTAACGCCCAAGGACCCTCTCCCTTTGATTTTTGCACACCCCAAAGCTCTCCTAAAGATCTATGTTCTACAAAAAAATTAGGCCAAAATTCTATGAGGATTTATGGTGCTCCCAAGCCTTGGAAGGCCACGGGAGGAGTCAAGGGGTTGGCTCCAAAGATTCCAGGGGCTTGGTTGGTGCTTCAGAGATCTGAGATATAAGATAAAGCAAGAAACCAAAGTCAGAGAATCAAGACTGTAGAAAGAAGATTTTTTGTAGGTTAGCCGACTCAGTCCAAAATTGGATCGGCTAAGTCTCAGAGCATAGGCAAAATAGAGAGCTGCGCGTTCGGGACTACTGACATGGCACAGGACTGGGCTGGCTTAGTTTCAGACTGAGCCGACCTAGTGAAACTTAGCCTACTCAGTGATGAGACTGAGCCGACTCAGTGCGCGGGCAGAGTTACGTGAGAGTCTATTTTGGGCTAGGGTCTGAGATGATCCTAGGGGTCATAAGGCCTAGTTTGAGAGGTTTTAGGGGTGCTAATTTATGTATGGATCGGATCTAGATCCAGAGGATGAGAGCATGGGAGACATGGGTGTACATGGGCTCAGTGAGTGCTTTCATGTATTGAGTTAGCCAAGGAGATTTTTTGGTTGGGCCTAATGACTATGTATTAATATATAGGTTGTATTAGGGTTTCAATATACTGTAGAATACAGACATTTTCTCCCTCAACTCTCTTCTTCTTTTCTCTCTAGAGTTGCCACCCTAGGTTTCTTGAAGAAGCCCTAGAGAAGGGGGCATCTTCCTCAAGCCCAAGGAGGAAGGCGCCCCATCATAGATCTAGATGGAGGATCGATGGTGTGTTTCCCATAAAGAATGTCATAGATTCCTTCGAATCTATGCTAAAGATCAGGAGCTTCAGCAATATGATATCGGGATGCTTGCGATGTCAAGGATGATTGATGTTCGAGAGATATCATGGGTCTACAATTTGGTATCAGAGCTAGGTGATGCTTGAAATGTTATGGATGATAACATGGTATTAGAGCTAGGTTTCAGAGCCTGATGGTGCATGGAAGAGCCAAGTTTTAGAGCTTGATGGTGCATGGAAGGGAAGGAGAAGTCGTATAAGGTTAAATCAAAAATCTGCATAAGGATTCCATGGTATGTCTCAAATCTATCTTTATTATTGCTGTGGTTTGGCCAACCGGGAGCAGCGGATTGAAGGTGGAGGTTGAGAGGATTAACAGAAAGGGATTTTCTCAGGGTGGAAGGATTTGGTGCATGATTTGCTGGTCAGTCTTGGTGAAAAGGCCAGGGTGTATGATGATTATGTGATGGGCAGAAAGCATTGGAGTGCTGCAGTAGCATTTCCCTGAAGATGCAGGGCTGAGAGAGGCTCGACGATGCAGCAGCTAAGGGAGGTATTTCAGTAGAGAGTATTAGGGTTCTCTAGGAAGATGGGCAGTGTAGGACTGTTGAAGAGAGGTTTCCCAAGGGGTAATGATTGAAAGAAGGCTAAAAAAGTTACTATACGTCCTTTGGTGTTTAGAAGGCTGGGAAGTAGTCGAAGATGTATTCAGTGGTTCGACTAGAGCATGGATTTGCAAAGCCTTGGGAGTGATGGAGATGGATGATCCATGGAGGTCTAGTATGATAGGGCTCAGCAGTTGTAGAGTGGTGCAGAGATGAGTCAGAAAATGTTGGAGTGCTGTAGGAGCGCTTCTCTGGTGGCACGGGGCTGAGAGGCTCAGTGGTGCAGCAGTCGAGGAGTGTATCTCAATAGAGAGTATCAGTGGTATCCCAAGAAGACCGGATGTAGGTCTCAAGGAGAGTTAAGGGGTCTCAAGGAGCGCCAAGAGGTCTCTAGCAATCGAGAGTATCATAGATCAGATTTCTTTTGTAGGAGCATCAGGAAGAGTCGTGATTTAGGTGGAGAATGGTTCTCCGAGCGCAACTGAAGTGATGGCTGGTGTAGGGGCAGAAGAGAAGGACTAGGATGGAATTTTCTAGAGTTCAGTCACTGATTTCAGAAGAGTTGGATGACCTCTTGAGTTTTGAAGGTACCCATGGGTTGCAGAGGTATCCGAGATAGCTTCGAAGGGATCCACGGAGCATGGAGGGTTTGAAGGGGCAATGACGATGTTCGAGGTGCAGTGGTAGGCTCAACAGTGCAGCATTGAGTGGTTGGCTTTGAGGGACTTGATGACAGAGTCGGCTTTTGCAGCATCAAGTGGACTTTAGATATAGGTGGAGCTCTATAGTGGTGGCTTCACAAGTGGAGAGAAAATTTGGCATGAGTTCAAAGCATCGGTGATGCATAGTTTTAGGTGGAGCGGCGCATGCAAGTGGACAAGCATAACTCTGAGGAGATCATGTCAGGTGGTGCCAATAAGCAAGCACAGGTCTTCAGCGGTAGAGGCGGTCATCCCAAAGGCCTCAAGGGTGTACAATAGCTGAAGAGGATTGGCGGAGGCGATGCTTGCATAGGTGCTATCGAGTGTGCAGGGATAGTGGAAACATGCAGGAGGTTATTGCCGAGAAGTTTGCCAAGGCTTAGGGCATCAAGATGGAGATTGTGAGGATTTATAGTGCTCCCAAGCCTTGGAAGGCCACGGGAGGAGTTAGGGGGTTGACTCTGAAGATTCCAAAAGCTTGGTTGGTGCTTCGGAGACCAAAGCCAAAGAATCAAGACTGTAGAAAGAAGATTTTTTGTAGGTTAGCCGGCTCAGTCCAAAATTGGATCGGCTAAGTCTCAGAACATAGGTAAAATAGAGAGCTACACATTCGAAACTGCTGACATGGCACAGGACTGGGCCGGCTTAGTTTCAGACTGAGCCGACTCAGTGGAACTTAGTCGGCTCAGTGATGAGAATGAGCTAGCTTAGTGCATGGGTAGAGTTACATAAGGGTCTATTTTGGACTAGGGTCTGAGATGATCCTAGGGGTCTTAAGGCCTGGTTTGAGAGGTTTTAAGGGGGCTAATTCATGTATGGGTTGGGTCTAGATCCAGAGGATGAGAGCATGGGAGACATGGGTGTACATGGGCTCAGTGAGTGCTTTCATGTATTAGGTTAGTCAGAAAGTTTTTTTGGTTGGGCCTAATGGCTATGTATAAATACATAAGTTGTATTAGAGTTTCAATATGCTGTAGAATACAGACCTTTTCTTTCTCAACTCTCTTCTTCTCTTCTCTCTAGAGTTGCCGCCTTAGGGTTCTTGAAGAAGCCCTAGAGAAGGGGGCGTCTCCCTCAAGCCCAAGAAGGGAGGCACCCTATCATAGATCCAGGTGGAGGATCGGTGGTGTGTTGCCCATAAAGAACGTCACAGGTTCCTTCAGGTCCGTGCTAAAAATTAGGAGCTTCTGCAACATGGTATCGGAATGCTTGTGATGTCAAGGATGATTGGTGTTCGAGCGATATCATGGGTCTACAATTTGGTATCAAAGCTAGGTGATGCCTGGAATGTTGTGGACGATAATAGATTCATTCTAAATTTATAGAAAAACAAGAGTCCTTGTCTAGGTCAAAAACTAGACAAGGAAGGACTAGTTTTGGCAAGATGTTGGGGCGCCTAACTCTTGGGGGCCCCTCTTTTGATTTTTTTGATGAATCTAGCATGAATACACGCACAAAATTCCTTCTTTCTCACATAGAATAAGGAAGAAAAAATAAGAGAGTGGCAGAACACTTAGAAGGAGGTGTTTTGGTTTATAAGGATTCTATCTCACAGAATCCTAAATCAAAACTAACTTCTCCTTTGACTTGGTCAACCACCAAATTACCATATGAGAAGGAGAGAGAGAGAGAGAGGTGGGTGTGCATGAAGACCAGGGGAAAGAGAATTTTCATGAAAAATTCCTAAAAAATTGGCATGGCAGGCATTGGGACTAAGGTGGCGCAAGGAGGAATCCTAGTCTTACTAGGATTCCTTCTATAACTTGGTCAAAGTGGTTTCTTAAACCAAATTAAATCAAAAGCAACTCAACCTAATTAAATTATGCTCTAAACCAATTAAGAACTTAATTAAATTAGATTAAATTAGATTTAATTTTGATTTAATTTTCTAATCAAATTAGAGAATTGGATTGACCCAAGTCCTAGTTAAACTAGGACTAGTTCTTCCCTGCACTTGGCTTATCCAATAAGTCAATTGGACTTGATCCAATCAAGTCCAAATCAAATCTAATTAAATCATATTTAATTAAAATTAATCTCAATCCTTAGGCTTAATTAAATTAAGTCAATTAACAATCGAATTGCTAATCGATCCTCCTGCAATACTTGCACTGGGTTAAACATCAATCATATTGATCATTTAATCCTAGAACGATTCTTAATCATTGATCAACCATCCGATCAGATTATGAACTCTAATGTGTGTGACCTCATAGGTCCGAACCTAAGTCAGTAGTATAGAAATAAATTTTTATACTAATTAAAATGACCATCTAGCAATGGTATCCGATGGTTGGATAGGTCGAATGTGTAGAATAACATCCTTAGAACCCATGCGGATATAGTTTCCATGTAATTCATCTTTTTGACCAAAATTCTCATAGGATACCTCAAAGTTTAATTGTCAACTCTGATCAAGTTATCTACATTATATTTCAAAATATCAAATCCATCTGATGGATTATCCTGGCCAAGGTTTTGCTATATTAAAATACAGTGATATATTTTTCTCCAACTCTCGAAGTGGTCTGATAAGTGGTAAAAATATACTAATAAAAGTATTAAATTATAAAATAAATTAATTTATTTTATTATAAATTGATACTTTTATTAATCTTATATAGAAAAGAAGGCCACCAATGTGAAGATTTCATTTTTTTGGTTTAGATGAAAAAAATTTCAGGCAAAACGGACTTCAAACGAGCCCAGAATTGAATTTCAAAAAAAAAAAAAAAAAACACCGATGCAACGCTGACGTCAGGATGACGTCAGCATTTTTTGCGGCGCACGGTGGACCATCTGAAGGGTAATTCGAGAATTTCATAGCATAAAGAGCGCTCTGATTGGCTGAAGAATGCGGCGGTCCATGCAACACCGGGCTCGCGCACGGTCCACGGAGGGCAATTTGGGAATTCTGATTGATCTAACGGGCGGTTTTCACTGAAGCTTGATCGGACGGACGAGAAGAAGGCGCTGATGGATGGCATCCGCAGCTCCCGATCGAGATCCAACGGCTGAGATTCATCCCGACGTTAAAACTAAAGGATCTGAAGGCTTCTTTCAATGCGATCGGACGGCCCAGATTCGATCCAATGGATGATCCAACGGCTGATATTAAATCCGACTTGATCTGGGTTATTTTAAGGGCTTTTTGAGTGGTTTTTGGACCGTTTGATCAAGATCTAACGGGCAGAATTATCCAGATCTTAATTTGAGTTGATTTAGGAGTCCTAAACCTAATTTTTGATGGATTTTGGGGGAAATAAAACTCTTTATCTATAAAAAACCTAGTGTTGTCGTGAGAAAAAAAAAAGAGAGAGAGAAAAGAGAATTAGAGAGAGAGACAAAGAGAGAGACGGGGAGAAAGAGAGAGAGGAGAGAAAGAGAGAGAGAAAGAGAGAGGAGAGAGATAAAAGAAAAGTGATTTGTGAGAAAATCAAAAAAGGATTTTTTTGATTTTTCTTCGACGATCAAGACATCGATCAAGGAGCCTCTTCTTCTTCGCCAAGTTCTCCACATCAAGAGCAGCAGACAATCAATTTCAGCAATCAAACAGTCTAATTTCTCTATGCTTTTTATTTTATTTGCTATTTTTGAATTTGTTATCATGAACTAAATTTTATTTTACTAAGGCTAAGGTGTAGCCACTCTTTTGATGCAATATTCAGTATGATTTATTTTTAAATTTTATTCATGAGGAGTATATAAATCTGATCTTAATGCTTTTAGATTACTGGCCATCTTCTAATTGATCTGATGAACATAGATGTTACGGACCAAGTACATCTATGTTAATGCTTCTTGATTATATACCTTGTATTATGAATCAAATTAGAATTCATATGCATGCGGAAATTTTAGTGCGCTTTGGACGCAGCGTATTTTAATTAGAGGGTTTCACAAAACCTAATGCATTAATATTTATTTAAATTACACCTGGACCAAAGGATAATTAATAAATATTAATAGTTTTGCTATGCCTGGACCAAAGGGATAGTGAATAAATTAGGAGACTCCACCGTCACATGAAATAAAATTAATCTAAAAATCTGAATATTGTATTGACTGAGTTGGTGAACCGATTGCCTTAGTAATCCATTGCTCTTGAATTTAAAACCCTAATAATTTACACTCTCTCTATTTAATTAAAAACTTTTAATTATTTTTTTTATTTTTTTTAATTTCTTATTCTCATAAATCGATCTTCTAAATAAAGCATAGGAAAGAGCTTTTCAGTACTTATTTTTCCAATCCTCTAGGGACGATACTCTACTCATTCACTTTATTACTTGATCGACTGGTGCACTTGCCATAGCTATAAATTAGCACGCATCAAGTTTTTGGCGCCGTTGCCGGGGATTGTGTCTAAAATAATATTAAAATTTTGATCCTAGCTTTACTTTAGAAATTTATTTTTAATTTTTATTATTAAAAAAAAAAATTTAGTGCATGACACGTACTGGACATAGTAACTTACTACCTTTAGATCCAGAAATTGAAAGGACTATTAGAAGACTACAACAAGAGAGAAACATGGCAGCTGAAGATCCTAACGACATCAATCTAGGAGTGGATATAGCGACTGAAGGACAGCATGAAGCTATTCGACCAGTACATCATCCATTAAATGATTACATCACACCATCTGTAGTCGATGCAGCTTCGAGCATCAGGAGACCGCCTGTACGAGCAAACAACTTCGAAATAAAATCGGCGATGATCCAGATGATTCAATCAACTGTCCAATTCAGTGGACACATGCATGATGATCCGAATGCCCATATTTCTAATTTTCTTGAACTTTGCGATACTTTTAAAATTAATGGGGTGTCGGATGATGCTATTAGATTAAGGTTATTTCCTTTCTCTTTACGGGATAAAGCTAAAAATTGGCTTCATTCTCTTCCTGCAGGTTCTATCACAACTTGGGATGTCCTAGCCCAAAAATTCTTAGCCAAGTACTTTCCACCTTCCAAAACTGCTAAGATGCGCAACGATATCACTTCTTTTATGCAGATGGATATGGAGACGCTATATGAGGCTTGGGAGCATTTCAAGGAACTGCTGAGGAGATGTCCACATCATCAACTACCCGTATGGCTTCAGGTACAAACTTTCTATAATGGTTTATCTCCTACTAATCGATCTATGATTGATGCAGCAGCAGGAGGAACCATTAATCAAAAAATGGAGGAAGAAGCCTTCGATCTGATCGATGAGATGGCATCAAATAGCTATCAATGGCAAGACAGAGCGCATGATGCCAAAAAGACTAGCAGCTGTGCAGGGAGTAGATTGCGTGCCAACTTTACTAGCTGAAATTGCAGCCCTTAGAGCCGAAGTCAACAACTTAAAGGGAACAGCTATGCATGTTCAGAGCATTGACTTGTGACCTGTGTGGAGGAGGACACGATACGAGCAATTGCCAGACAGGTAATCCTTTTGCTAAAACAACTGATACAGCTAATTATATTGGTAATTTTTTCAGGCCGCAACAAAACAATCCCTACTCCAACACATACAATCAAGGGTGGAGGCAGCACCCAAATTTCTCATGGAGCAATCAAAATGCAGCACAACAGCCACCCCCGGGATTCCAAGTACCTGAAAAGAAGTCCAACATGGAAGAGCTGATGGTCAAATTTATGCAAAACCAAGAAGCAACTATAAAAAATTTGGAAGCCAAACTTAGGCAAGGACCAAACAGCAGCAATTCGAAACTTGGAGATGCAAATAGGTCAAATGGCTAAGATAATCTCCGAGAGACCTCAAGGATCCTTGCCAAGCAATACGGAGACAAATCCAAGGGAGCAAGTCAATGCTATCACCCTAAGAAGTGGTACAAAGCTGGAGGAGCCTACATCAGAAGAAAGAGACTGAAGAGCCAACTACAAATAAGGAACCATCAACTCAAATTCGTCAGTCACCAAAACAACCAGCAGATGGATGGTCTCCAGGTATACGATTTGCTGATCCAAATGTGAAGCCCTACGTGCCGCCACTACCATTCCCAGAGAGACAAATACAGCATCCAGATAAGGAAATTTTCTAACTTTTTCAAAATTTTAAAGAATTTACATATTAATATTCCTTTTGTAGATGCTATTACTCAAATGCCCAGGTATGCCAAGTTTCTCAAAGAAATCTTAACAAATAAGAAAAAGCTGAAGGAGCATGAGAGAATAAATTTGAATGAAGAATGCTCAGCAATACTTCAAAATAAATTACCACAGAAGCTAAAAGATCCAGGGAGTTTTACTATCCCCTGCATTATTGGTGATTGTAGTTTTGATAAAGTTTTATGTGATTTAGGAGCAAGCATTAAATCTCATGCCTTTTTCTATTTTCAGGAAGCTGGGTCTAGGAGAACCAAAGCCTACCACTATTACTCTTCAATTAGCCGATAGATCCATTAAATATCCAAGAGGTATAGTGGAGGATGTCTTGGTAAAGGTAAACAAGTTTATTTTTCCTGTTGATTTTATTGTTCTTGATATGGAAGAAGATTATGATGTACCCCTTATTTTAGGGAGACCCTTTTTAGCTACTGGAGGAGCTTTAATAGATGTTCAACAAGAAAAATTAATTCTTAGAGTCCAAGATGAACAAGTTACTTTTAATGTTTTCAAAGATACTAAACATCCTGATGATAATCAAACTTATTTTTCTAATTGACATTATTGACAATCCATTATATGAGAATTCTGTAGAAAATAGGTTTGAGACTATAAAAGCGAGCAATGTCAAATTGAAAGAAGGACTCGATCAAACATGAAAGTATTCCAATTGAAGTGGCACCGGATTGATCCACTTTAGAACTTAAAGAAAGTCAAGCTGAAGACTATAAATCAGAACTACTAGATAGGTTGTTTCTTTTCTTTTTAGTTTTGATCATTTTTCTTTTCTTTTATTTTTCAGTAATTTGTTGTTGCTCTTTTACTGCTCTGGTGTGTATTTTCAATTTTGCAGAAAAATCAATGAGAACTCAAGCAAAATTTCAAAGCTCCAAAGAACCAGATTGAACCAAATCAGGTGTATTCCTTTCCTATCCTTTATTACATCCTTTATTTTTCTTTCTCCTTTAAGACAATGTAGAACAAGTTAATTTAAAAAAAAAAAAAATCCATGTGTCAAGAAGAAAATCTTGAGCAAGATAAACTGGATAAGTGATAAAAGATAGAATTATTTGCTAATGAATGTAATGAGTTAAAGAAGTAGATTAGTTGGTCAACTTTTAGCAGCCTACTTAGGTCATTAAAAGATTATTAGCACTTTTTATTGCACATGCACACTAACAAGGCAAAGTAGGTATTGATTATAAGGTCAACTGAGGATTCAATTATCACTAAAAATTGGTAATTAATATACATTCTAATCAAAGAAACTTGAATTTAAGGAAAGAGCTACCTGCCTATAAATAAAGTGCAAAAGATAGAGTATATGTGGATTGCCCAAAGCCTAGTAACTGGGATCTCTGCACCTAGGTCAAGTGTGAAAATTCACGTAAAATGGTGAAGGAAAGGCCAGGATGCTCAGCACAGTAAAAAAAAAAAAAAAAAAAAAAAAAAAGAAAAGAAAAGGCAGTGTGAAAGCTACCTTAATTCATGAGTATAAAATTGAGAATGTATAGAAAATTGACCAAAATAGGTGATAAGAGAGGATACTTTTGTTCTTTTAATTTAATACTGAAATGCTAAAGTTAGTCATCACGAACACAAGTGCTATAGATCTTTGATGTACTCTAAGAAAGTTTTTAATTGTATTGACTGAAAAATTTGCTTCTGAAGCTCAATGCTTAGTTAGCAGTATTTTCTAAACTTTTTGACCTTTAATCCTAGATTTTATCTTTGTGATGGATAATCTTATTGAAATATGGTATTAAATAAAACATTGCTAAGGGACTAGCAATGACTAAGTTGGGGGGTGTGATAAGTGGTAAAAATATACTAATAAAAGTATTAAATTATAAAATAAATTAATCTATTTTATTAGAAATTGATACTTTTATTAATCTTATGTAGGAAAGAAGGCCACCAATGTGAAGATCTTATTTTTCTGGTTCAGATGAAAAAAATTTCAGGCAAAACGGACTTCAAACGAGCCCAGAATTGAATTTCAAAAAAAAAAAAAAAAATGCCGACGCAATGCTGACGTCAGGATGACGTCAGCATTTTTCGCGGCGCACGGTGGACCATCTGAAGGGTAATTCAGGAATTTCACAGTATAAAGAGCGCTCTGATTGGCTGAAGAATGCGGCGGTCCATGCAACACCGGGCTCGCGCACGGTCCACGGAGGGCAATTTGGGAATTCTGATTGATCTAACGGGCGGTTTTCACTGAAGCTTGATCGGACGGACGAGAAGAAGGCGCTGATGGACGGCATCCGCAGCTCCCGATCGAGATCCAACGGTCGAGATTCATCCCGACGTAAAACTAAAGGTCTGAAGGCTTCTTTCAACGCGATCGGACGGCCCAGATTCGATCCAATGGATGATCCAACGGCTGATATTAAATCCGACTTGATCTGGGTTATTTTAAGGGCTTTTTGAGTGGTTTTTGGACCGTTTGATCAAGATCTAATGGGCAGAATTACCCAGATCTTAATTTGAGTTGATTTAGGAGTCCTAAACCTAATTTTTGATGGATTTTGGGGGAAATAAAACTCTTTACCTATAAAAGAACCTAGTGTTGTCGTGAGAAAAAAAAATCAGAGAGAGAGACGGGGAATTAGAGAATTAGAGAGAGAGACAAAGAGAGAGACGGGGAGAAAAAGAGAGAGAGAGAAAGAAAGAGGAGAGAGATAAAAAAAGAAGAAGAAAAGTGATTTGTGAGAAAATCAAAAAAAAATTTTTATTTTTCTTCGACGATCAAGACATCGATCAAGGAGCCTCTTCTTCTTCGCCAAATTCTCCACATCAAGAGCAGCAGACAATCAATTTCAGCAATCAAACAGTCTAAATTTTCTATGCTTTTTATTTTATTTACTATTTTTGAATTTGTTATCATGAACTAAATTTTATTTTACTAAGGCTAAGGTGTAGCCACTCTTTTGATGCAATATTTAGTGTGATTTATTTTTAAATTTTATTCATGAGGAGTATATAAATCTGATCTTAATGCTTTTAGATTACTGGCCATCTTCTAATTGATCTGATGAACATAGATGTTACGGACCAAGTACATCTATGTTAATGCTTCTTGATTATATACCTTGTATTATGAATCAAATTAGAATTCATATGCATGCGGAAATTTTAGTGCGCTTTGGACGCAGCGTATTTTAATTAGAGGGTTTCACAAAACCTAATGCATTAATATTTATTTAAATTACACCTGGACCAAAGGGTAATTAATAAATATTAATAGTTTTGCTATGCCTGGACCAAAGGGTAGTGAATAAATTAGGAGACTCCACCGTCACATGAAATAAAATTAATCTAAAAAAATTAAATATTGTATTGACTGAGTTGGTGAACCGATTGCCTTAGTAATCCATTGCTGTTGAATTTAAAACCCTAATAATTTACACTCTCTCTATTTAATTAAAAACTTTTAATTATTTTTTTTATTTTCTTTAATTTCTTATTCTCATAAATCGATCTTCTAAATAAAGCATAGGAAAGAGCTTTTCAGTACTTATTTTCCAATCCTCTAGGGACGATACTCTACTCATTCACTTTATTACTTGATCGACTGGTGCACTTGCCATAGCTATAAATTAGCACGCATCATGGTCAATTCCATCTTGATCACACACTGACTTCGCTAGGACTTAACTATGCCCAGATGCCTTTCGTTATTGAATTAGAAATTCAGTTAGTCCGATATCAAAGCATAGTGAGTTGCTTGCAAGTCACTGAGGTGATCTCAGTTCTAAGGAACACTTATACCTATATGCCATTAGAGACATTCTCGACAATAGAATGCTTTGGAGTTGGTCACGTTCAATGATGATGTACCCATATATCTCACTTGTATGCCATACCAGTGTCTCCATACTCCTTGATTAAGAGGACAACCAACCCATATGGCATACAGTGACCTATGCTCGATAGATGCTATCGTCCTAATTAATAGTCTATCATTTGATCATAAATAAATTTAAGGACTAATCGATAAATCCTCTCTTTATTAAAGCTAAATAGTCCTAAGGACTTCATCACAATAATAGAGTTCGTTAGAAGATGAACACTTTATAATAAAAAATATTAAAAATATATTTTATTTAATAATAAATTAATTATAGGTATAATGTAGCTCAATCGTCAATAGGCTGATGATTGGTTTTAGGACACATTTTCCAATAGGCACTGGGCCACCCACCCGTGCACTGGGCATTGGGCCTTCCCATGCGCTGGGCTTGGGTGGCCCGCATTGCCTGGGCACGCTTGGGCTAGCCTGGGCTAGGTCGTGCATGGCTGGCTTGTGCGCACGTGCACGCTTGGGCTGCTTCACCTACAAGCCTGCCGACTGTGGGCCCCACTTCAGCTTTTTGTCTGGCACTTTGCATGCTTTCTCGTGCGTATCTTCACCATCTAGACTCCTGTTGGGGTGTTCTTGGGCTCGTTGGACACCGTTCATCATTCTGAACCTCACTGTGGACTTAATGAGGGAGAATTCAAGATATTTTTCTCAACAATCTTCATCTCGACTCGATATTCAGTCTCTACCTATCCAAGAGTTCATCTAGTGCTCCCATGCCCTAGGGCAATCTCCTATTGATCATGGATGGACAAACGTGGGAGTCGAGCTAGGCCGCTTGATCTCACCTCTATCGACCGCTATGATCCTCTTGATTTGAGATCTGCTTGGGGTAGCCTCTTGTAGTAATAGAAACTTCACCTTGTGATGTCGCATGTTATCCTCTCGAGTTTTACATCTCGTGCTCAATCCATCTCCACCTAGAGCTCTACCTCTTACTAGGCTTTCTATCATGAGATAATATTCTCCATACTTTCTTTCTCTTAATACCATCCTACTACCGTGTATGACTTTCAGGATTCTCCATCATTTTTTCATTTAAAGTCGGTCGAATTCAGTCTACTCAGTGAGATTAGATTCTTTCTAAAGTTGGGTATGTATCGAACGTCACCCAACTTCTTCATTATTCCATCATGGAGCTTCATGCCGACCATCCCATTGTTCTTGATCTCATAGCTAGATCCATCTGGTAGGAACATAGTGGCCTCATTGGTCTCGAGGGAGTCAAATAGCTTCTCTCTGTAACATACATGATGGAAATAAGTAGAATCCATAATCCACTAAGAGGAAGAAGTATATACCTCATCAGTAACTAGAAGAATGTCACCACTATCTTCTATGTCGCTACTAGCCACTGCCATAGTAGGATATGTTCGATCTTTAAGTTATGGACAATTCTTGACTCGATGCCCTCTTTCATCACACCGGTAGCATCTGATCTTGCTCTGATCCCTTGTCTTGGACTTAGATTGCCCACCTCATGATCTCCTACCGCTCCGTCTTCTGCTGCCATCATCTTCAGTTACCATTGGTGCTGAGTTATCGTCTAAACTCGAGACTTAGTTCTTTCGCTTGAGAACCTCATTTTGGAGTAGTGCAAAAGTCACCTCTTCCATCTTTATAGTGCTCTTACCTACAAGAAGAGCAGTCACCAAAGATTCGAAAGAGGATGGAAGTGATGATAGCAAGACCAACGCCCTGGTCTTCTTCTTAAATTTTTCATCGATGTTGAGGAGGTCGGTGAGGATCTTCTGAAAGTTGGATAGATTCTTCTGCACGCTCTGACCTTCGTCCATCTGCAACTAGTAGGACTGTCTCTAAAGGAATAGCATGTCGTGAGAAACTTTACTATGTTTAACTCCTTGAGCTTCGACTACAGCACTATTGGGGAAGTCTCACCAAGTATATAGATCATGACATCATCCGCTAGGTATAAGCAGATCATGCTCATCGCTTGCATCTAGATCTACTTTCAATCCTTCATCTCTATGGTGGCTAGCATCTTGTCGTACAAGAGAACGTCGATCAATCCATGGTGGATGAGAACATCTTTTATCCATGCTTGCCACAAGAAAAAATTGCTCTTCTCATCAAACCTATTGATCTCCATCTTGATTGCACTTGTCTTCTCCATATTCTTTAATCTTTATCATCATTACTGTATTCTACGCTCTGGTACCATCTGACTCTGATACCAATATGTTAGGATATTAGCTCACTCTGATACCACTTGATAAGGATCTCGTACCAGGATATTATAGTAGAAAGAAAAAGAAAATAAAATAAGAACACAATCAAGTACGTGGATTAGTCCAAAAGCTCACCTCTATGGGGCATGTAAAATTTTACTATGAAAAAGGAAGAGATACAAGAGGAGATTACCCACTCTCAACTCACGTATACAATCCTCTCAACAAAAAATTATCCTTAAGAAACTCTCTTGGAGATCCTTAGAAACGATCGTAGTCTGCTACCTAACTGTCTGCTCGAGGCTCATGCACCTGCTGTCCGTTGGCTCTATTTGATCTACTCTGAATCATGTCTCAGGTCCATCAAACTACCACAGCCTCTATTCATAAAATGCTCCAGGCCTTTTAAAGATCTCTGTCCATGTGAAGATCAAAATCCAAGCTCTGCTTGGACTCAAACCACCTCGTAGACTATTGGATCATGATCGCTACCCTCTATGGCTGCTGGATCATGCAAACAAGTTTAAAAGGACTGTAAGCCATGAAAAAGGACCCAGTCCATGCTCTCTAGTGTATGGACCACAAAAAATTTGGTCATTGCCCCAGCATGAGGCCACCTAGGCCTATGCTGTGTGGCGTGCACACCCAGCCTGGGCTTGGGCCACGCCAGCACGCCCGCTCGCCCATGCATGGCAATGGGCCACATGCCCGCCCACGCGAGGCACTGAGCTGCATGCCCATGTGCTAGGCATTGGGCTCGCCCACATGCTAGGCATGGGTGGCCCGCTTCGCCTGGGCATGCTTGGGCCGGCCCGTGTGTGGTTGGCCTATGCACACATGTGCACCTAGGTTGGCCTAGTGGGCCTTCGCACTTGGGCTGCTTCACCTGGGGGCTTGCCGACTGTGGGCCCCACTTTAGCTTTCTGTTCGATGCTTAGCATGCTTCCTCGCACGTATCTTCACTGTCTGAACTTTGCTTGGGGTGTTCTTAGGCTCGTTGGATGCTATTCGTCATCCTGAACCTCATTGTGAGCTTAATATGGAAGAATTCGAGGCATTTTTCTCAACACCTTCATTCTTTTCATGAATTTCTTAAACCTTCTAGTGATTAGTGCCATCTCTTCATCATCCTTCAAGTCTTCTTTGGAGTCACTTTCCTCTTCATACATAGTAGCACCTTTGAGTGCAATGCTTTTCTTTTCTTCACTTCCTCTTTCTTTTCTTGGTTCATGTTTAGCTCATGAGTCATGAATGAACCAATTAACTTCTCTAGTGCAAGAGTGTTTAGGTCTTTCATCTCTTGAATGGCAATCATCTTTGGCTTCCAATTCTTTGGCAAAGATCTAAGAATTTTGCGCATAACATCACTGTTAGTATAATCTCTTCTAAGACTTTTTAAACCATTCAAAATATCAGTAAATCTAGTGAATATTTCAGTGATGGTTTCATGCAGTTCCATTTTAAATAACTCATACTTGTGTACCAACATATTTATCTTAGATTTTTTGACTTGATTAGTACCCTCATGGGTGACTTCAAGTCTATTCTAAATTTTTTTGGTGGACGAACATATTGATATCCTATTGAACTCATTAGCATCCAAAGCACAATATAGAACATTCATTGCTTTGGTATTAAGTTGAGCTTTCTTCTTATCATGTTCATCCCAATCCTTTTCTGGTTTAGGGATGGACACTCCATCAACTATGATTGTAGGTGTGTGAAGGCCTAACTGGTGCGGACACCAGAGCCATCAGAAGTCGACAACATAATTTAGATTCAATTTGGATTGAAGAAGCTATATCAGAATAACTCTACTTTAGTTATTTTATTCTAGTCCTTTTGATTTAATCAATTAGTTCTTTTGATGCATTTAGTTTTGGATCCATAGGACCATACTTGGGTTTATTTTGGATTAAGCCTTATTTGGAAAGAGACCATCATAAAGAAGCAAGCTTGGTCCACGTCATCTTTGGAGCCACCATCCTCCACATGTCCAGAAAGAAAATACACACGCCAACATGTGCTATGCCCAAGAAACCTCATGCCAAGTTGTGCTAGGCATCATGCACCCACATGGAGTTTCTTTTCTTTCCTAGGATTTCTTAAGAGTTCTTGATTTCTTACTTATTTTGTTAAAAGGCTGATTTCTTTCCTATGATTGCATAAAAGATAGATATGATATATTATTGTATTTGAAAACTATACATAATGTTTTACTTTTTTGTTGGGAGGGTTGATTTTTTTCTTGTAAAGAGAATAGGATTCCTAAAGAAATAGGACCCCTAGGGTCCTATATAAACCCATGTATTTTTCATGAATGAGACAATGAATGAATGAATCACTTTATAATTTCCACAAACACTTATGTTGGTCACTCCGAGAGGAAGAGGGGGTGAGATCCAAAATTATCCCATGAGAGGAGGGTGTGAGGCCCATCTATGTCTATCTCTTTAATCTTTATTTTCTTGAGATTCAGTGTTCCTACGATCCCGACCCATCTTTTTTTTATCTTTTTAATCTTCAGTTTCTTGAGATTCAGTATTTCTATGACCCCGATTCATCTTCACCATCTACCTACATAAGTCTATTCTATCAAAAGAAGATCTATCTCCTCTAAGATTTTCATCTATCATGCAGAGAGAGAAAGAGTGGTCTATTATTCTATAGATCAAATATTGACAAGGACCTTCGTTCCTTCTCAACTGATTTTTGATTTTTACTTATTTTTTTTTAGATCCAATGTTGGTAAAGATCCAATTCTTTATCGATAAATCTGCTTGGTTAAAAAATTAAGAGCCCTAATCAGGGTAGTTTCTTAACTACCACGATCTGGATTCTTCTTATCTTTTTTTTAGATTTTCTTGTGGGCTTAATTTCTTACTATCCTTCATCATGAGCATGTTTAATTTCTACTATCTATCTATTTATTTTATTATTACTAGTTATTTACTAATCTCTAAAATGGCATTCATCAACATTATTTAGATTGATTGTGCTTTGGTCCCATGTTAATCAGTCATGCCTCCTGAGTAGAGTATAGGCAACTAATATTGTCTATCCTAGAAATAATGTGTCACGGTCGGACGTGATTTATAATTGACAAATGAAAGAAAACTTGGTCTTTTTTTTTTTTTTAGGCTGTCCCGCATCAATTTGGTATCAGAGCCAAGTTGGTTAGGGCTTTAGTTTAAATTCTATAATTCAAAATTCCTGCAAGCTAAATTTTCTTAATTTAAATTTTGTAATTTACTTTTCAGCATTTTTTTTTTCTTTCTTACTGCATCTTATTCTTGCATCCTGAACTTGCATGACCACTAGATCAGGTACCCAGTACCAACGTTCTACTTTCCTACTCAGTACCAACATGGATCCTAATACAGTAGCCATCATTAATGTCCTGACTGAGAACTTTGATGACATGAAAGATTTTATGAAAATTATAAGTGAAAGAATAATAGTACTAGAAGAAGCTAGGCAAAGACAACCTGAACCTGAGTCTCCCCAACTACCTATAGGACAGAGAAGAAGAAACCTCGACCTAGATCGACCTATAGCAGCATGCCCCCATCATAACCAGTTCGATCAGGATGAGCATGTCCTTAGGAATGTGAAGATTGAAGCTCCAAGTTTTGATGGTTGTCTAGATTCGAGAGAGTACCTAGATTGCGAATTAAGCATGGACCACTATTTTGGATAGTACAAAATGTCTGAAGCAAGAATAGTTAGATTTGCTGGATGAAGTTGATTAGGTAAGTTCGACTTTATTGGAAAAGTGTTGAACGTCTTCTCAACCAGAGAAGATAAGATTCGATAGAAACCTAGGATGAAATGAAAGAGAAACTCAGAGAAAAATATCTTTCCATCTTCTACTAACAAAGACTTTTAGATCAATGGCAGAGCTTACTCAAGAAAATAGATCAATCATAGAGTACATCATGAGATTTGATGAGTACCTCATGAGATGTGGAGTAACTGAAGATAGGGTTGTTACCTTGTCTAGATTTAGAGCTGGATTATAAGAAGATATCCAGTGTGAGCTCTTTTTGTGAGAGGTAACCATGTTAGAATAAGGTTATCAACTTACCCTAGACTTTGAGAGATTTTCTAGGTATTCGACCATCCATCATCTTGAACCTAGCCGAGTAACCCCTTCTGGATCGAGATCCAATACTACCCAGACTTTTAGTAATGGACCTCCACCGATAAATCCTATTATGAGAAAAGAAGATAAAGGAAAAAGAGTTGTAGGAGAGTTATCTAAGGGAAGTAGTTCTCGATCCCACTGCTTCAAGTGCCATAGTTACGGTCATTTTGCTGCATAATGTCCCAACCGATCATTATTTATGGAAGAATTAGAATAGAAAACTCTAGAAAATATTGAGGAGGAAGTTTATGAAGCTGATCTAGACTTAGTCGAGCAGTTTGAGAGTATTGAGAAAATCCTAAGTTTTGTTGCATCGGAGTCAGACCTTAGGCTTGGAGTTGTTAGGTATGTTCTAGCACAGACTAAGGAGAGTGAAGACTGGCGTAGGACCTCTATTTTTTATATCTTCATAAAATTTAGCGATAAAATTTGTAAGGTGATCATTGATAGCGGTAGCTATATCAATGCCATCTCTACCAACACGATTAAGCGATTAGGATTAGCTCCTGTAGATCATCCTAGCCCATATCGTGTGTCTTGAATAGATTCCTCCTCTATTTCCATCAAACTTAGATGCCGTGTTCCCCTCCAGCTCTATTCTTATCAGGATCATGTTTGGTGCGATGTCTTACCCATGGAGGTTGGAAGTATCATATTAGGTCGGCCTTGGCTGTTTGATAATAATGTTATGATTTATAGATGAACCAACTCCTATAGTTTCACTCATAAGGGTAAGAAGATTACGATTAATCCTTCCCCACCTAAGGCTACCAATAGAAAGATAGGTGATGGAACAAAAGAAAACATCAAAAAGAAAAGCCTCCATCTAATAGGTGCTAAGGAATTAGAGATGACCATGAGTAAAGGATCATCAGTTTAGATGATTGCTGTGAGAGAAGTTCGTGAGGACCCTAAGATAGATCATCCCAAGGAAGTAGTCAGCATTCTTAGTGAATTTCATGATGTCTTTTCTAAGGATCTCCCAAATCACTTACCACCCATGAGAAACATTCAGCATGCTATTGATTTGGTACCTGAATCTATCCTACCCAATTTATTCCATTATAGATTGAATCCCACTAAGCATGCTGAGCTACAAAGGCAAGTTGGAGAGCTGATGAAAAAAGGATTTGTGAGAGAGAGTTTAAGTTCTTATGTAGTTCCTGCACTATTGACTCCAAAGAAGGATGGAACATGGAGGATGTGCATAGATAGTCGTGCCATTAATAATATCACCATTAAGTACCATTTTTCCATTTCTAGGTTAGATGACATGCTAGATATGATGGTCGAAGCCACTATTTTCTCTAAGATTGATCTTAAGAGTGGTTACCATCAAGTAAGGATTAATCAGAAAATGAGTAGAAAACTACTTTTAAGATGAAAGATGGTTTATATGAGTGGATGGTGATGCCATTTGGGTTATCTAATGTCCTTAGTACTTTCATAAAATTGATGACCCAAGTACTACGACTGTTTATAGGAGTGTTTGTAGTCGTGTACTTTGATGACATTTTGATCTATAATTGAACTAGAGAGGACCATCTAGATCATCTCTGAAAAGTCTACCAAGTCCTTAGAATAGAAAGTCGGTATGCCAATTCTAAGAAATGTGCTTTCATGATGGATCGTGCCAACTTCTTAGGTTTTATTATTATCCCCGATGGTGTGTCTGCCGACCCTGAAAAGATCAAAGCAATAGTTGAGTGGCCGGTACCTAAGAGTGTGCATGATGTGTAAAGTTTTCATGGATTAGCAACATTTTATCATAGGTTCATAAAAGGGTTTAGCACTATAGCTGCTCCCATCACTGACTGTATTAGAAAGAGAGATTTTGAATGAACTAAAGCAGTCAATAGAGCCTTCCTAAACATTAAGGATAAAATGACCCACACCCCCATCCTATGTTTACTTGATTTTTCCAAGGTTTTTGAAGTAGCATGTGATACGTCAGGGGTTGGGATTGGTGGTGTCCTTAGTCAAGAAGATCATCTGGTAGCATATTTTAGTGAGAAACTTAATAAATTTAAACTAAAATATTCTACCTACGATAAGAAGTTTTATGCGATAGTCCAAGCCCTAAGATACTGAAGACATTACCTACTACCGCAAGAATTTATTTTATACTCAGATCATGAAGCCCTCCGATTCCTAAATTTCCAAAAGAAACTAAAACATAGACATGATAGGTGGGTCAAGTTTTTGCAAGCCTATACTTTTATTTTGAAACACCGTGCGGATGTAGAGAATCATGCTGCTGATGCCCTAAGTCGTCATCATACTTTATTGTCCACCATTAGTGTAGAGGTTGTTGGTTTTGATAAGATTAAAGAAGATTATGAGGAGTATCCAGATTTTGGTAGCATACTTACCATTTTATGAAAAGGACCATCTAGAGAATATAGTGAATATATCCTTCAGAATGGTTACTTATTTAGAGGAGCTAGGCTGTGTGTTCCTCGTACATCTTTAAGATTTTCTAGTTTGGGAACTATACACTGGAGGATTAGTTGGATACTTTGGTAGGAATAAAAGTATAAAATTGGTAGAAGTTCAGTTCTTTTAGCCAAGTCTGAAAAAAGATGTCGCTCGAATTGTTGTCCAGTGTAGACGTGTGTCGTGGCCAAGCAAAAAAAATTGAACATAGACCTATACACACCCTTACCTGTACTATCCTTGGCAAGACGTTAGCATGGATTTTTTTCTAGGCTTACCTAAGACAGTTAGGAAGCATGATTCAGTTCTAGTGGTTATAGATAGGTTTTCAAAAATGGCTCATTTTTTGCCCTATTGCCAAACGTCAGATGTTTCAAAAGTTGCAAGAATATACTTTGATGAGATTGTTAAATTGCATGGATTACCCAAAACTATTATGTCTGATAGGGATGTTAGATTCATGAGCTACATTTGGAAAACCCTATGGCACCTTCTAGGCATAAAATTGAAATTTTCTTTTGCCTTTCACCCACAAATAGATGGTCAGATTGAACTGGTCAATAGGAGTCTTGGAAATTTATTGCATTGCTTAATTGGAGAACATATGGGTAACTGGGATCTTTTATTGCCTCGAGCTGAATTTGCATATAATAGCTCTGTTAATAGGTCCATTGGCATGAGTCCTTTTGAAGTAGTTCATGGATATCAACCTAGAAAACTAATAGACCTTATCCCACTACCCATGCATGCTAGAATTTTCGAATCTGTAGAGTCATTTGTACAGCATGTCAAGAGTTTACATAAAAAGATCAGTAAAAAAATTAGTATTAGTAATAAAGTTTATAAACAGAATGCAGATTCTCATCGACATGTCCAAGAGTTTGCAGAAGAAGACTATGTGATGGTTCGAATGAGGCCTAAATAATTTTTATCAGGAACCATCAAGAAGTTACATGCTCGAGGAGCAGATCCATTTAAGATTTTAAAGAAGATCGGACCAAATGCGTATGTTGTAGACTTACCTTCTAATTTTGGGATTAGCTCTACTTTTAACGTTGTAGATCTTGTTGCTTATAAAGAGCCAACTTGGGTACCTAGTGAGCCATTTGAGCCTGAACCAATCTTTGAGAGAGAGCCTATTCCTGAATGTCCACCAACCAAAATGTCAAAGCATGATCAGATTGAGAGAATTTTGGATGAGCAGATCATCTTCACCCAAAGTTGAGGCTATCAACAGTACTTAGTTAGATGGCGAGGTTGATCGGAGTTCGAGGCTACCTGGATCACTCGAGAAGAGCTGCAACATATTGATCCTGATTTGCTTGAGCATCACTAGAGTAGAATCGACCTCCACTCAATAGGATCGAGTTCTCCCCACCCTGAGAGAATTGATGCGGACATCAGAGCCACCAAAAGTTGGCAACATAATTTAGATTCAACTTGGATTGAAGAAGCCATATCAGAATAACTCTAGTTCTTTTGATTTAATCAATTAGTTCTTTTGATGCATTTAGTTTTGGGTCCATAGGACCATACTTGGGTTTATTTTGGATTGAGCCTTATTTGGAAAGAGACCATCATAAAGAAGCAAGCTTGGTCCACATCATCTTTGGAGCCACCACCCTCCACATGCCCAGGAAGGAAATACACATCCCAGCATATTCCATGCCCAAGGATTCTCATGCTAAGTTGTGCCAGACATCAAGCGCCCACATGGAGTTACTTTTCTTTCTTAGGATTTCTTAAGAGTTCTTAATTTCTTACTTATTTTGTTAAAAGGCTGATTTCTTCCTTATGGTTCATAAAAGATAGATATGATATATTACTGTATTTAGAAATCATACATAATATTTTACTTTTTGGTTGGGAGGGTTGATTTTTTTTCTTATAAAAAAAATAGGATTCCTAAATAAATAGGACCTCTAGGATCCTATATAAACCCATGTATCTTTCATGAATGAGACAATGAATGAATGAATCACTTTACAATTCCCACAAATACTTGTGTTGGTCGCTCCGAGAGGGAGAGGATGTGAGACCCAAAATCACCCCATGAGGGGAGGGTGTGAGGTCCACCTTTTTTCTATTTCTTTAACCTTCATTTTCTTGAGATTCAGTGTTCCTACGATCTCGATTCATCTTCACCATCTACCTACATAAGCCTATTCTACCAAAAAAAGATCTGTCTCCTCCAAGATTTTTATCTATCGTGCAGAGAGAAAGAGTGGTCTATTATTCTATAGATCAAATATTAATAAGGACCTTCATTCCTTCTCAACTGATCTTTGATTTTTACTTATTTTTGTTTAGATCCAATATTGGTAAAGATCTAGTTCTTTATCGATAGATCTGCTTGGTTAAAAAATTAAGAGCCCTAATCAGGGTAGTTTCTTAACTACCATGATCCGAATTTTTCTTATCTTTTTTTTTGGATTTTCTTACAGGGTTAATTTTTTGCTATCCTTCATTCCATTTATATTTTTTTTTATAATTATTCATGAGCATGTTTAATTTCTGCTATCTGTCTATTTACTTTATTATTGCTAGTTATTTATTGATCTCTAAAATGGCATTCATCAGCATCATTGAGATTGATCGTGCTTTGGTCCCGTGTCAATCAATCACGCCTCCTGAGCAGAGTATAGGCAACTATACTATCTGTCCTGAGAATAATGTGCCATGGTCGGACGTGATTTGTTGTTGATGAACGAAAAGAAGCTTGGTCTTTTCTTTTTTTTTTTTATACTATCCCATATCACTAACATTATGACATTTCACATGTCATAGTCTTGTGCTTAGATGAATATCCTCATTCATGCTTTCTAATAGATATAGTTAGTCCCATTGAATAGCAGAGGTCTATTGGTTGATTGCCCTACAATCAATAGAGTCCCAATTGGGGTTGCTATTTAATTTTTAGCTCTTTGATTGTTTGATCAACAACTAATATTAGAGCACTGCTCTGATACCACTTGTTGCTCAAGGATGGCTATCCAAGAGGGGGGGAGGGGTGAATTGGATATTTAAAATTTAAACTTAAGATAAGAGCAGATTAAACTAATTAAGTGCTTAAATGAAATAAGCTATGTAATACGTAGTGAATGAAAATAATAGAGCAAGAGTACATAATCACAAACATAATAGTTTTATAGTAGTTCGACGCCAAACTCAACACCTACATCTACTTCCTAAGTAAACCACTTAGGAATTCAACTATAATTACTTAGCTTGATTATAGTCTAATTATTTTACTTGGGTTTACAATCTAACTTAGTTGATTTTGACCTTAGCTCACCAACCACAACCATATAATTATTATTTTTTTAGGCTAACAATCAACCTTGATTAGTTTTAACTTTGGCTCACTAATCAAACCATAGAATGTTCAACTCTAGGCTTGGACTAACCTAAGTTTCTCACCCCAAGAAACTTGAAATTAAAGAAAAAATATAAATTAAAATAAACTCTTTGAAGCTTAAGAGAAGAAAATCTGGGCTACTTTGTTTATAGGCTTGATTTCTTTTGTTTGAATGCTTAAGGAAAGTAGGAGATGATTTTCGATAACAATGGCCTGACTTCTCTCAGATTAAGGATGTTAGAAGGACAAAAGTATGTCTGAAAATCACTTCTTCTTTTTTACTATTTGGCTCACACACTTGAATCTCTAAAAATATGCTTGAAAGCTCTCTCTTATAAGTTCAAAAGTTATTTTTATGTTCTAAATATTTTCTTAAGTATTCCTAAGATTTTCCACCACTACAAGTCATCTAGGTGGACTTCTTGAAGTGATTTAGCCATGAGAGAATCAAAAATAGCCGTTGGAAGGTGTATGAAGTGAAAAAGCTACGAAACCAGAAACTAGTCATTACAGTTACTGGGCTAGCTTAGTTTTTGATTAGGTCGGCTCAGTCCAAACTAGGATGGCTTAGTTTTTGGCTTAGATGGCTCAGTCTCAGTGATCCCAAAATACATGTTTCTATCTTTTGCTATCTTTTGAGACTAGGTTGGCCTAGTTGTCACTGGATTATCTCAGTTAAAAACTAGGATGGCTCAGTTTCCTAGGTTTTGAAAATTTGACTTTCTATATTTTTTGTCTTTTACTTCCACTAAGACTAGGTTAGCTCAATTCCAGACTGAGTCGGCCTAGTTTACATGCCATGCATACCAAAGACTATTTGTGACCCTTTCTTCTTTAAATTAATTTATAGGCTAGACTTGCCTTTTTGTCTTGATTTAATCTTCATTATGATCTTTTAAAAAGTGTATCCAATATGAAGTATCTTCTTTAAAACTTGAGTGATGGATCTTCATTTAGATGAATGGAGAAATTTGTGAGCTTTTGAGATTTATAACTACACATCCTCACAAACAACGTTAGTAATTTAATAATCTATACTCAAATGCTTTTGTTATCTTCAAAATCAATATAGGATCAACAATCTTGTACTGAGCTTCCACTGGCATCTGAAGCTCCACCTCATGCTGAGCTTTCTGCCAAGAGATAGTATCCATCATACTTTCTTTCTCTCATAATAATCCTACTGCCATACATAATCTTCAGGATTCTATCATCAGCTCTCTACCTATAGTTGCTTAAATAATTTCTTAAATTGGAGGTAGAGGCTATCAATTCATATAAAATAGTAAGAGAATTTTTAGACTAAGGTCTATATCTTTAGGATTAAATGATTCATATACAAATAAAGTTCTTATTTTTTTTTAGATATGGCCACTTTTTTATCTCTCAGATTATTATTGGATAATGATAAGTTGACAGGACTCAATTTTGATAGCTAGTATCAAAAGCTCAAGATCGTCTTGGAGCATGAGCAGATTCTTTATGTTATAACAAATCCAACATTTGAGAAGCCTACACCGAACATGCATGGTACAATCCAAGATACTTATTAGAAGTGGCTCAATGACTGAACCACTATTCGTTGCATCATGTAGGCGGCCATGAGTGATGAATTTAGTCGTAAGTTTGAGGATGCTCAAATAGAGGACATATTGCATGTGTTGCAAAAATCTTTTGGCACACCTGATGATATTGAGAGGTACAAGACTAGTTGTGCCATTTTTAATGCTAAGATGAAGGAGGGGGAATCGATCATAGTATTGGAAAATGTATTCTAAAGTCAATAATCAAGGTTATAGATGGTTGAGCTTATTGTAATATATACATAAATTATTAAATAAATAAAATTATTATTCTAGTTTTTTATCACTTCTTGTGCATCTTTTTTTATGAACTCTTTTGTGATGAAGTCTTTAGGACTATTTAGAATCAATAAAAGAGGATTTATCATTTAGTCCCTGAACTAGCTCATGACCGGATGTTATGTTGTTAACTAGGATGATAATATTTATCGAGTGTAGGTCATCGTGTGCCATATAGGTTGGTTATTTTCTTAACCAAGAAGTATGGAGATACTAGTATGGCATACAGGTGAAGTGCAGGGATAATCACTAAATGTGATCCAATAGTGAAGCTCTCTGCTATCAAGAGTTGCTCGCAAAGGATATGGGTATAAGTGTCTCTTAGACTTGAAATCACTATGGTGACTTGTAAGCAACTCACTGCATTTTGGTGTCGGACTACCTAAATTTCTAATTTAATGATGGAAGGTTTCTAGGTGCAGTCAAGTACTTGTTAAGTTGGTGCATGAGTTAAGATGGGATTGACTACTCCAAAAACTTGGAGATAATGCATCACTGTATTTTAATTTAGCAAAATCTCGGTTGGAATAATCCATATGATAGATATTAAAATTTAAAATATAATGTGGATGACTTATTCAAGGTTGACAGTTAAACCCTAGGTCATCCTCTGAGTATTAAGGTCAAAGGGATGAATTATATGATAACCATATGCCATAGGTTCATAAATGTCGCATTACGATAATTCAACCTATCTAGATATCGGGTACCATTTCTAGATGATCAGATCGATTGGTATAGAAATTGGTTCCAGTGCTACCGGCTTAGTGATCGAACCTATGAGGTCACACACAATAGAAGTTCTTATCCGATTTGATGGTTGATCTAGAGTTTTACTAGACTGGAGCTCTATGATCAAGAGTCCTACTAGATTGGGACTCTGAGTCTCATTGATTTGGAACTCTATGATCATAAGTTTCATTAGACTGAGACTCTATAATCAAGAGTCCCACTGGTCTGGGACTCTTTTATCAGGAGTTCCATTGGAATGGGATTCTGTTACTCAGAGATCCTCTGTATTGGGACTCTATATTTATTGGGGGATTAAATTAGCAATTAGATTACTGATTGGCTTAATTTGATTAACCAATAAGGATTGGATCAAATCTAATTGAATTAGATTTAATTTGATTTGATCCGATTAGGTTATGAGATGACCTAATCGCTAAGAAAGATTGATCCCTGATTTAATTAGGACTTGAGCTTAATTAATTCTTTATTTGATTAAGATTTAATTGAGATGGTTTAAGCCTAACATGATTAAATTTATTCTAATTTAATTGGGTCAAGCCAAATTAGTTTGGATAGTGTTGAAAAAAATACCTCGAGATTTGATCCATAATAAGTTCAAAATGAGGTCTAGGATGATGAACTCCAACGAGACCAAGAACAGCCTAAATAGAGTCTAATTGAAGAAGTTATGTGCGAAAGATTACCAAAATAAGGTGGCACAGCCACAGGCCTATTGGAGGGGCCCACGGTCGGCACAGGCTAGTGATGGTGCGAGCTTGGCCCTCCAACATGTAGTGCGTTGGGCTAGCCATGCATTGGGTCGGCTTAGGCATGCAAGCACGCATGTGTAGGTGAGCGGTCGGTCACAATCAGGTAGTCCAAAATTGATCTAGGCATGATCAAGATTGTTTTTGTGCAATCCAATGGTCCAGGACCATGTCGGTCATGATCGAATGGCTAGAAAGCGATCTCGGGTGTGTTAGGGACTAGGTTTCCTACTAAAATACTATTTTTGGATTTTTGGAGTCTATGTAACTCCAATTGATAAACTATTTGTTACATTGGAGAGCTGGTGACATTCTAAAGGTACTGAGAGGCTTCTTGAGAGATTTTAAAGACATTTTATGAGAGTTTTGAAGCTTCTTATTGAGAGATCTTATACAAAAATTGAGTGGTAAGTTTTTCTTGTATTTGTTTGATTTTTTTCTCTCATATTAAAGTTTACATGCCCCATAGAGATAGACCTTAGTCTAATCTATGTACTTAATTATGTACTATCTCTTATCTTTTATTTTGCTTTTTTTGTATTGTGGTATCCACACGTAATTGAGTGCAATGCAAGTGATATCAAGAAGGTCCTGAGATGGTGGTGTCCTGACCAAACTCCCATAATAATTGATATCAGAATGAGTTGATACCCAAATAATTGATATCAGAGCCAGATGATACTAGTGCGTGTGGTTGCCCAGATCATGATGGTGTTGATTGAGATCAAAGAAGATGGAGAAGACAAGCATAAGCAAGGTGGAGATCAACTAGTTTAACAGGAAGAGTAATTTTTTCTTATGGCAAGCAGAGGTGAAGGACGTGCTCATCCAATATGTATTAATTGATGCTCTCTTGAATAAAAAGAAGTCAGACACCATAGAAGAGAGGATCTAGGAGTGGCTATAGATGCAAATGGTGAGTACCATCCGTATGTACCTAGCGGATGAGATGCTGATTCATGTACTTGATGAGACATCCCTAATGCTGCTATGGTCAAAGTTCAAGGAGTTGTATATGGCGAAGTCCCTCACCAACATTCTTTTCTTTTATAGGTAGTTCTACCAACTATGAATAACCAAGGGATAGAGCGTGTAAGAGCATCTCAGCCACTTTCAAAAGATTCTCATTGATTTTCTCAGTATAGATAAGAAGGTTGAGGAGAAGATCAGGGCATTGGTCTTCCTAGCATCGCTTCCTCCTTCATTTAAGTCCTTAGTGACTGCTCTTCTAGTGAGAAAGAGCACCATCAAGATGGATGAGGTCACTACGATGATTCTCTAAAATGAGGTTCACAGAAGGAAGAACTTAGCTTCAAGCTCAGATGGTGGCAGCTCAGCTTTGGCAATTTCTGGAGAAGCAGATGGTAGCAAATGAAGCGGCAGAGGATCACGTGGAGGACATTTTGGGAAATGTATCCCAAAGCCAATATTAGCTTGTTGATGGTTGAGCTATATTATAATTATAATTAATTTATTAATTAATAAAATATATTTTTGATATTTTTCATCATAAGTTTTCATCTTCTAATGAACTCCATTATTGTGATGAAGTCCTTAAGACTATTTAGGTTTGATAAAGAGAGAATTTATCGATTAGTCCTTAAAACTATTCACAATCAAATGATAGGCTGTTAATAAGGACGACAGCATCTATCGAGCATAGGTCACTATATGTCATATAGGTTGGTTGTCCTCTTAATTAAAAAGTATGAAGATACTGATATAGCATATAGGTGAGATGTAGGGGTACATCATCATTAAACATGATCAACTCCAGAGCATCTACTATCGAGAATGTCTCTGATGGGATATAGGTATAAGTGTCCCTTAGACCTGAGGTCATTTCAGTGACTTGCAAGTAACTCACTGTGCTTTGGTACCGGACTAACTAAATTTCTAATTCAATAACGGAAGGCTTCTAGGCATAATCAAGTACTTATGAAGTCAGTGTGTGATCAAGATGGAATTAACCACTCCAAGAGTTGGAGAAGAATATATCACTGTATTTCAATATAGCAAAACCATGGCTAGGATAACCCATGAGATGGATTTAGTATTTTGAAATACAATATGGACAACCTGATTAGAGTTGATAGTTTAACTCTGAGGTGTCCTACAAGTATTTTGGTCAAGGAGATGAATTCTATGGAAATTATATCCACATGGATTCTAAGGATGTTGTTCTATACATTTAACCTATCTAGCTATCAGGTACCATTGCTAGATGATCACTTTGACTAGTACAAAAATTTATTCCTATGCTACTAGCTTAGGTTTGGATCTATGGGGTCATACACATTAGAGTTCATGATCCAATCGGATGGTTGATCAATGATTGAGAATCATTCTAAGGTTAAATGATCAATACGATTGATGTTTAACCTAGTGCAAATATTATAGGAGGATTGATTAGCAATTTAAGTACTAATTAACTTAATTTGATTAAGTCAGAGGAATGAGATTATATTTAATTAAATATAATTTAATTAGATTTTATTTTGGCTTGATTGGATCAAGTCCAATTGGTTTATTGGATAAGTCAAGTGCAAGGAAGAACTAGTCCTAGTTCAACTAGGACTTGGGTCAATCTAATTTTTTAATTTGATTAAAAAATTAAATTAAAAATAAATCTAATTTAATTAAGTACTTAATTAGATTAGGATCTAATTTAATTGGATGGAATTATTTCTGGTTTGATTTAGTTTGAGAAACCATATTTGATCAAGTCAAATATGAAATCCTAGTAAGACTAGGATCCACCTTGCTTGCGCCACCTATATCCCACGCCCCCATGCCATTTATCTCTTTATTTTGTGTGACAAATCTCCTCTCCTAGCTTTCTTACGCATGCCCACCCTCTTTCTCCCTCTCCTATTTGGGAGTGAGGTGTGGACCAAGTCAAACGAGGTAAGTTGTTTTGGTTTCAAATTCTATGAGATAGAATTTTGAGAAACCAAAATTTCTCCTTTTCTATGCCACCCACACTTTTAGATTTTCTCTAAAATTTTTGGAGGAAAGAGGAGAGTTTTTGTGTGACAAATGAAGGTGGTCCATGCCTAAAACAAAGGAGGGGGCATCCAAGTGTTGGGCGCTCCAACTAGTTGCCATATTTGTTCTTTTCTAGTCTAAGAATTTGACCCAACAATGACTCCTCTATAACTCATTATATAGGATAAATTTTGGGCTAATTTTTGGAGATATTCTAGACCTTGAAGAGTGCTTTTAGACATGAAAATATCAGGATGAGGGATCTCTTGAGTGTAGGATTTTCATAGACACTAATCTAGGTGTCTAGGTGAGAGAATAGAGAAGAAGAAGAGGGTCTTCGTCAAGGGTTGCTTTGTTCTTCTCTTCTCCTCCTCTTTTTGAGATTTTTTTTTTTGAGAGTGTCATAGATCTAAAATCTCTTCTCCTTCTTTTGATCTTTGGAGAAATTCAAATCTAAAAGAAGAAAGCATCGGATCGACTATAGAGAAAGGATCAGCATAGTATTAATATATTGTGCTGATTTCCTGCATAGAACTTCTTATCGAGGTTCGTGGGCTCATGTGGGCATCTCTTAGAGGCTAGATATATGTACAGCTCTGAGCATCATTCTCAAGCCCAAATCAGTAAGTTAGAAAGTCTAACTTACACAAGTAATATAGATCTAATCTATTATTACATACCTGCATTAGATATAGTGTAGATGCATGTTGATATGATCAACATGATTTTTCTTCCTTGTATTTTAATTTTTGATTTTATCTCATGCCATAATCATATAATAGGATCTTAGATCTAGCGGTTCTCTACTTTTTATGAATAAATTTTGATTTATTTTAGTCTTCCACTATCTAATCTTGAAAAAGTTTCAAGATCTAGCCCTAAAATCCTAGATCTGGTTCCTTCAATTGGTATCAAAATCTAGATTGATTAATACATTATTATATATGCATATTTAAATTATTTCTTAGATTAGATCTAATTGATAATCTAATTATTAAGTCTAAAATTAAAATCATGATCATACAAATTGATTATAAGGTTATCCTAGTTCGTGTAGATCTATTTCTTATCATAAATTTATTAGATATGATCTAATTTTATTTATGATTTATTAGATTAAAAAGAGTTTTAGATCTAAAAATAAAGATTTTGAATTGCATAGACTAATTATAAGATTGTCTTGCTATAAGGTTTATCCCTTACAGTGGAGAGATTGTCCTAGTACGTGCTGATCTAAAACATTGATCATAAAATTTTAAATTAGATCTAAAAAATTTTATAATTTGATTAAAAATATTTTTAATCTAATTTTAATCATCATAAATGTGTTAGATTTGATCTAAAGTAATTTATGATTGATTGGAGTTGAAACTATTTTAATTACATGAACTTGTTTAGATTAAATCTAAAGTAGTTTCATGCTTATCTTACTTGCATATTGATTATGAATCAAACATACAACTTGGTTGGTGGAACCATGTTGTAAAACTATTTTACAAATATAAAAATTATTTTTAAAAAGTTGAATCCTAATCCTCAGCCCAAAACTTAAATAATAATTAAGAAGTTATTTGATTAGAATCTAGGATTGTAAACTGAAGATCCTAAGACACAAATCATAACACATTGGGTTAAATGGGTTAGTGGACATTAGGTCTATTAATTGAGTTAGACCTAGGGTTAGATTAAAGAATTGACTTAATTAAAGAATTGACTAAGTCTAATCGATTTTTATTTTAGATTAGGTTAAGAATTCTCTAGATCAATTACAATAGTTGTAGTTGGTCAAGTCTATATCTTTAACGAGACCCAAGATGGACTTGATTTTTGGCTACACGGTCTAGCACGAACTATTATGTTGATCTAATTAAGACTAATTAAACTAGTTGATGTCTAAAGTAAATTAGACCGATGGTCTTTAATTGGAAGCCCGCTTGTCTAGTCATTTCTGATGGTGTCTAAGGTAAGCTTTGGTAGACCCTCATATTGATCGAACTCACCTGACTTCTTGGTGAAATTATGTTTTGATCGAATCATTTGACTATTCGAGCTGACCTATGTCAACTAGGTAAATCAGTGTGACTAATTTAGGTGCTCCTAGATCAGCCTATTAATGGTCTTCCTTAAGCTGACTTGGTGAAGCTAGTAGAAGGATTATGATAAGCTAGTTCATCTAACTTTTTCTCTTCTTTAAAAATTAAATTCTATAAAATTATTAAATTCTAAAAATAAAATAGTTATGATGATAACTAGATCATAGCCTCCCATTATGTGGATGATAATAGGTCCATTAGTTGGATAATCATTGGAGGCCCAAAGGCCTGGTGCTTATCGGCTAATGGTATTATCATTCATTATATGATTTTTTAACTGCATCTTTCTAAATGGTGGTTAGATTAGCCAACCAAAGTTGGTCCTAATCATTCATTGATTTGATGGACCAAGTATGGTCATCTTAATGGTTGGACCTAATTGGACCTTTTTAGTGGAAGCTAAAGCCTACTAATTGAGGACTGGGGCAAAAAATTTAATTATTAAAAATTATTTAGAGAAATAATTAGTTATGAACATATTCTTAGATGTACATGGGTTGGTGTTGCCCAGCTATGCAACTCAAGAGGGAGGGTGAATTGGATTTTTTAAAATTTAAAACTAATTTAAAGATACCAGGATTGAATGATGACATGCAAGACGTGTGTGTGAAGTGATTTAGGTTAGAAAAAAAAATATAAAAGATTAGAGAGCAAGAATTTAACAAACTAAGGAAAGAAAGATAGCAAGCACACCACAAACAAGCAAGATTTATAATGGTTCGGTGCTTTCCTTGCACCAACATCCACTCCCCAAGCTCCTACTTGGGAATTAAAATCCACTAACCGTATTCAAACTAAATATACTATTAAAAACCTCCAACCCTAGCTATCCCAAGCTAGAACACTTATTTTTTGGATACAAGCCAATCCAATACAATCTTATTCAAGGTTAGGATCAACCTTCCCAAGTTTTGGAACCCCCCAAAACTTGAATCAAAATAGTAAAGTAGAGTAAAAGATTTAATGACAATCAAATACAAGTTTAGCTCCCTTTGTGAGCAAATAAAACCTTAAGAATGCTTTTCACAATAATGGAGGAAGCTTCTCTGATTTTTCTTAAGATTGTTAGAGATTTGAAAGAGCTCTTGAGAGGTAGGTGAACTTGAAACGAAGGCTTCTTTGCTTGAAGATGACTTTTGCTTAGGGCTAAAATTGAATCACACCAATCTCTTATATTTTTACCTATTTAAAGCCTTTTAAATCTTCAATAGATGGAGGAGAGAATCCTAGGCAAGATTTGTAGTTGTTGGAGATGTTAAAGAAATCATTAAAACCTGCTAATACAAGAAAAAAATAGCCATTGCAGAAAAATTTTCGTTGCAGGGGTCGACTCATGGCACACCTCTGAGATAAAATCTAGAAAAATAGCTATTCTATATTTTTATCCTTCAAAACAATAGAGGTTGACCTTAGGGTCGACCCTTCGTACAGGAACAGCATGCCAAACAATCCTTTTCAGTAGGAGATGACCTAGGGGTCGACCTTTTCGCTTCAAACTTGATTTTCTCTCAAAATAAGCATCCAAAAATCATGGGACTACCTCCAAAGGATTAGAAATCTTCTATACTTGCTGTTGAGGCTCTCAGATCAAAACTTGATAAAATTATGATTTTGTCCTTGAAATACAAAAAGTCTTTTTTCAAGCCAAATTCATTAGTAATCCCCTCAAATGCTTTGTAATCATCAAAATCAATTCTTAGAGCTACGATCTTCCTCTTTTTTATGATGACAAAATATTTGAGCATAAGCAAAAATAAAGCATGTAGAAGCATTGATTGAGGATTTCAAAAATTTTGAAGGAACATGCTATATCATATACTAAGATATTATATTCAATTATTTGACCAATATAGTATCAAGAGCAGTTTGATGATTACTTATAGTCAGGCATTTAAATGATTTACAAAAGTATTTAACTTACTTATTTCTTTTGTCAATTTTACTTTTATTTTATTTTTTATCAATTTTACTTTAATTTTTCTTATAGCCTAATTTTATTTACTCTACTCCCCCTTTTTGACATCATCAAGTAAGATCTTAAAGGATTTTAAAATTCAAAAATAAAAAAGCCTCCCTCTTAAGTTATTCCATATGTTTTCCTATTAGAACAAGAATTTGTAACAAAACTTTCAATTTTCAACATAATAATCATAATGAAATTTAGCCAATTCATAAAGGTTTCATTTCACATCATTCAAATGACATCATCACATAGTTACATCCAAATGATTATCATAACATTAAGTCATCAAAATATATAAGTGCTAAACATACAAAATATAAAGGTTTCAAAAGTATTCATGAGAATTAGGCCATCAAAACATATAAAATTTATGGATACAACTATCTATGATCCAAACAGTCAATAGTACCAATGCCATAAGTTTGATGCAAAAAAAAATATAATCAACTATGACTTGATCAACAACTCATAGAAACAACTAAGAGATACTAGATCATAACCTAATACAAAGATGACTAAACAAAATCTAGTAGAGATCATGGCTGGAAGCATCTGAATCAGATGAGGAATCAGAGATGTGATGGGGTGTATCAAATGACAGATGTATTAAATTTAAAAAATTAAATCAAAAATTTAAAAAATTGAATCAAATTAAATGAATCAGCTTTTCTTTAATAGCTTATCATTTGAAATTTTTTTCTTTACAAAAAATTAGCTTAAACTCAAATATCAAAGGCTCTCCCCCTTTTTGAATGAATATGATTCTTTGAATAGATTTTCAAGTATGTACTTTTAAGCTATAAGAGGATTAGAGCTTTTCAAAGATTTGAATAGTGGAATTAAGCATAACATTTAATTTATTATTCATTCTTTCTTTTTCTTAAATAAATTTCAGTCAATTAAGCTCGAAAAAGATATATATCAGAAATATATTGAGCAAAATAAAGATAGTATCAGAGCAAAAATAATTTTATAAAAATTTTTAAAGGTACATTAAAAATTCTATATTATATTCATATTTTTAAATAAGTTTTAAAATTAGGAATATATATCAAAATTAATTTTTTTGGAGTGAGAATGTATTTTAAATTAGTTTTAACTCCAATCAGTTATCAAAAATAATTTGGCAATCAAATCAGTTAAATTTAAACTGAATAATCACATGAAGACTTAAGTTAAAAGGATCATAAAATAATTAAAGTTTATTATCCTAACTGAAATTAATTAGAATATTTAGTCAAGGCTAACTAGATAATATTTAACAAACAAGCATCTTGTTCCTTATTTTTTAAGAGTAAATACTAGAAAATTCATCACATAATATTTTCTCCTCCTTTTTTTCATAATTATTATTAGATAAATTTATCTTTTAGCTTTTCTTCTCCATTTTGAAAGAACATAATAAATTTAGAATGAATATCTTTTTTTTTTAATTCTATTTATGAACAATACGAATTAAAAACACATCTCCTCCTTTTTGAATAATATAAATGCATTAAACAAAATTATTTTAAACTTCAAAGATTCAAGAGGGATGGAATATTTTAAAGATTAAATATTTTAAATAGATCATTCAAAATAAATTATAAGTTATATTTAGTTTTTCAGGGATCATCTCTTCTTTTCTTTTATTATTATTATATATTTTAAGATCAATAAAATACAAGATAAATATCAAGCTATCTGATGTCAATTGATTAAAAACTAAAGTTTTCTTTGAATATTTAGTTTTAATAGCTTTTTTAAAATATTTTGCTTGACATCAATATCAAAAGACTTAAAAAAATATTTTTCTTAAATTTATTTTTTAAAATTAATCAATCTGAACAAGGCATGAATATTCATCAATAATCCTCTTTTAAGATCAAAAATAATTTCTTGATACTAATTAATTTTCAAAAAAAATAATAATATGATCAAAATGTGTAAAATACAAATAGTTGCTTAAAATGAATCAAATGATCAAAATCATTAGAATGCTCAAATAAATTCTTGAGATAAATAAAGTATAATTGTTTATCCATGATTTTTCTTATTAAGTTCAAAAATAATTTTTCTTCTTATAGTCAAGAAAAAAATAAGAAGGATGGATAATTTTTAACTTAAAGTAATGAAATTAAGTCTCAAGGATTGATCCAAAAATATTAGTAGAGGATAAGTTGGGATCAAAAAAAGGATATTTAAGCAAAAGAATCTAGAATTCTCAATTCTCTCCTAATTTCATAAAATTTATCTTCACTCAAGGCCTTAGTAAAAATATCAGCCAATTGATTTTTAGTACAAACATAATCAAGAATTATGTCATTATTTTGAATATGCTCTCTTATGAAATGATGTCTTATTTCAATGTATTTTGACCTAGAGTGCTGGATTGGATTCTTAGTTAGATTTATGGCACTCGTATTATCACATCTTATGGAAGTTTTGTTTAGTTTGATGCCAAAATCCTCAAGTTGTTGCTTAATCCATAAGATTTATGTACAGCAACTTTCAGCTGCAATGTATTCGGTCTCGATCGTAAATAATGCTACCGAATTTTGCTTCTTGCTAAACCAAGAGATTAAGTTAACTCCTAAAAATTGACAAGTTCTACTAGTGCTTTTTTTATCTAATTTACATCCAGCAAAGTCTGCATCTGAATATCTAATTAAATTAATTGATGAATTCTTAGAGTACCATAAACCTATGGATTGAGTTCCTTTTAGTATTTTAGTATTCTTTTTATAGCATTTAAACATGATTCTTTTGGATTAGATTAAAATCATACACATAAATAAACACTAAATATGATATCTAGTCTACTAGCAGTTAAATACAATAAAGAATCAATCATGCCTCTATAAAGTTTTTGATCAATACTTTTACCTCCTTCATCCTTGTCAAGCTTACATGATGGACTCATGATGGTACCAATTACTTTGGAGCTCTCCATCCTAAATCTCTTGAGTAGTTCTCTTGTGTATTTGCTTTGAGTGATGGAGATTTCTTCTTTTGTTTGTTTGATTTGAAGTCCGAGGAAGAATATTAGTTTATCCATCATGCTCATCTCAAACTCTTCCTGCATAAGCTTAGCAAAATCTTGACATAAAGTTTCATTAGTAGACCCAAATATAATGTCATCAACATATATTTGTATTACGAAGATGTCATCATGATCTCTTTTAATGGAAAGGGTTGTATCTACATTTTCTCTTAAAAATTCATTATTAAGCAAGAATTTACTTAGTCTTTTATATCAAGCCCTAGGTGCTTGTTTTAAACCATATAATGTTTTATTTAATCTAAAAACATAATTTGAAAAAGCATGATTTTTGAAATTGGGAGGTTGTTCTATATAAACTTCTTCGACAATATATCCATTTAGAAAAGCACTTTTAACATTCATTTGAAATAGCTTGAAATTCATAAAGCATGCATAAGCGAGTAAAAGTCTAACTGCTTCTAGTCTAGCAACAGGTGCAAAGATTTCATCAAAATTAATTTTTTCTTCTTGATTATAATTCTTTGCAACTAATCTTGCTTTATTTCCAATTATATTTTCATTTTTTCATCCAATTTATTTCTATATACCCTTTTTGTAGTAATTATTGGATAATTTTTTGGTTTTGATACTAAGGTCCATACATTATTTATTTCGAATTGATTAAGTTCCTCTTGCATTGTATTTATCCAATTATAATCTTTTTCAGCTTTATCAATGGTTTTGGATTCAAAATGAGAAATAAATGCAAAATGATTGTATGCATCTCTAAGTGGAGAGCGATTTCTTACCCCATGTGTAGGATCATCAATAATTAATTCTTTGGAGTGATTGTGAACATACCTCCATTCTTTTGGAAGGTCATTTATACATTGAGTTTGTTCTTATTGTCCTTCACCCTCAGTTTCTTGTTTGTCTTTATGATTCTCTTCATTTTGAATTATTGAATCCTTTAGAATGATCTCCTTCATTCCTTCTATAGGAGGATCTGCATCATCAATACCCTCACTCTTTCTTGATGGAAGATCATTAATCTCATAAAAAATAATATGTATTGACTCCTCTACTACTAAGGTTCTTTTGTTAAAAACTCTAAAAGCTTTACTAGAAGAGGAGTAATTAGAAAAAATAGCTTCATCAAATTTTGTATTAAATTTACCTAGTTTTTCTTTATCATTGTTCAAAACAAAACATCAGTAACCAAAAATATGAAAATATGCAATGTTAAGTTTTCTTCCTTTCCAAAGCTCATAAGATGTTTTCTTTAAAATTGGTCTGATTAGGGCATGGTTTAAGGTGTAACATGTTGTGTTAATTAGTTTCACCCAAAAGTATCTTAAAAGGTTGCTTTCACATAGCATAGTACGGACCATTTTTTTTAGAGTTCTATTTTTTCTTCCTACTACTCTATTTTGTTGGGGTGTCCTGGTGTTAAAAAATTATGGCTAATTTCTTTTTCATCATAAAATTTTTCAAAATCTTAATTTTTAAATTCGGTTCCATGATCACTTCGAATACTTTAAATTAAAAAAAAAATTTTATCTATAACTTTTCGATAAAACTTTGTGAAAACATGAAAAATTTCATCTTTGTGTGCCAAAAAAAAAATCCATGTAAAACGTGAGTAGTTATCGATAATTATGAAATCATAATATTTTTCACCTAAGCTTGCTATTCTTGTAGGATCAAACAAATCCATGTGCAAAAGTTCTAATGGCCTAGAAGTTGATAATGTTTTTAGATTTGAATGAAACTCTTGTTTGTTTACCTAGTTGGCATGCATCACAAATTTTATCTTTTTCAAAGTTCAATTTTGGTAAATTGATAACTAATTCATTTTTGATAAGCTGAAAGTAAATGCATACTAATGTGTGCAAGCCTATGATGTCAAAGCCAACTAGTCTCATTAATTTTGGCATTCATAGCTACTAAATATTGCATGTTTATCATAGAAAGATCATTCAAATCTATCATATAAATATTACCATGCCTATGACCAATAAACTTAATGCCATCATCATTGAAACTAGTTACAATGCACAGTGAAGATTCAAAAACAACTTTGTAACCTTTGTCACAAAGTTGACTAATACTTAAGAGATTGTGTTTTAAACCATCTACTAATAAAATATTTTTAATATACTTGGAGGGAGTGATACCGACATAACCTATACCAATGATCTTTCTTTTGCCATTGTCTCCAAATGTGACCATCCCCCCATTTTTAGCATCAAGCATGATGAATTGGGACTCATCATCGATCATATGCCTTGAGCAACTACTATCAAGATACCATCTTCAATTTTCTTCTTTGGATGCAAGACACACTTACATGCAAAATCAAGTCCTTACTCTAGGTACCCAAGTTTTCTTGAATCCTTTAAGGTTAGTCACAATGGTTCCTTTTGAAACCCATATTTCTTTACATTTGAATTGTTAGAGAAGCATGTATAAGATTTATGTCCTAGTTTACCACATTTAAAGCAAGTAACATTTAAAAATTTGTTGCTTTATGAATTTACAAAAATATTTTTCAAAAATTTTTGTTTTCTTAGGGGGTTATAGTCTAGACCAGCCTTATCATAAACAGTCTTTTGATTTTCAAGAATCACATGAAGTTTATTTGAACTCAAAGTAAATTTTTTAACTATTAGTTTTAAATTACCAATTTTATTTTTCAAATTTAGATTCTCTTGAGTTAAGACTAGTTTTTCACTTAGGATAATTTCATTTTCTTTTAGCAAGATTTGATTTTTTAATTTTAGTTCTTTATTTTTAGTTCCTAACTTCTTTAAATTATCTACTAAATCATAGAAGGCTTCTTGAAGTTCTTCAAATGTAAATTCATTTGAGATTTCAGCACTTACCTCATTCTCATGTGCCATAAGGCATAGGTTGGCTTGTTTATGAGCTTCTTCCTCTTTGGAGCTTGAGTCGTCACTATCACTCCATATTGCCACCATAGCCTTTTTCTTGTATTTCTTGAGAACCTTTTTAAGTTGAGGACATTTAGACCTAAAGTGCCCCAACTTCTTACATTCATAGCAAATAAGAGGCTACTCCCTATCCTTTTCCTTGCTATGCTCTCCTTTGGTAGGTAGCCTTTTTTTCATCCCTTGTTTTCTCTTCAAAAATCTCTTGAACTTTCTTATGATGAGGGCTATTTCTTCATCTTGTTCTTTATCTTCCATTTCATTGGATTTCTCATCTTGTTGAGTGGTGGATTTAAGAGCTATTATCTTTTTTTCTTGACATTTTCTTCTTGATGTTGTTTCATGCTTAGCTCATGCGTCATTAGTGATCTTAGAAGCTCCTTTAAGGGTAAAATATTCAGATCTTTAGCTTCTTAGATTGCAGTCATTTTGGCCTCCCATGTCCTTGGCAAAGATCTAAGAATCTTCCTCACAAGGTCACTATTAGAATAATATTACCAAGACTTTTAAGACTATTTATAATATCCATAAATCTAATAAATATTATAGTTATTGACTCATCATTCTTTATTTTGAAAAGTTCATATTTTTGCACAAGCATGTTAATTTTTGACTCCTTAACTTGATTAGTGCCTTCATGAGTTACTTCTAACCTATCCCGTATTTTTTTAGTCGACATGCATATTGAAATATGAATAAATTCATTAATATCTAGAACATAATATAAAACATTCATGACTCTTGCATTGAGTTGAGCCATTTTTTTATCAATCTCATCCCATTCCTTTTCGAGTTTGATTGATTCCTCACCATCAATTATCTTAGTGGGTGTGTGTGGTCCATTAACTATGATACTCCACATATCATAGTCAAGTACTTGTATGAAAATTCTCATCCAAACTTTTCAATAGGTATAGTTTATCCCATTGAAAAATGGAGGTTGGTTTGTGGACTGCCCCTCGGCTAGAGAAATATTAACTTGGGTTGCTATAGATCTTTGGCTCTTTGATGGTTAAATCAAAATAGGACTAGAGCACCGAGCTCTGATACCACTTGTTGCCCAACTATACAACCCAAGAGGGGGGGTGAATTGGGTTTTTGAAATTTTAAAGCTAATTTAAATATATCAAGATTGAATGATGATATGCAAGACGTGTGTGTGAAGCGATTTAGGTAAGAAAAAAAAAATATAAAAAATTAGAGAGCAAGAATTTAATAAATTAAGAAAAGAAAGATAGCAAGCATACCACAAACAAGTAAGATTTATAGTGGTTCGGTATTTTTCTTGCATCTACATCCAATCCCCAAGCTCCTACTTGAAAATTAAAATCCACTAATCATATTCAAACTGAATATACCATTGGAAACCTCCAACCCTAGCTATCCCAAGCTAGAATACTTATTTTCTGGATACAAGCCAATCCAATACAATCCTATTCAAGGTTAGGATCAACCTTCTCAAGTTTTGAAACCCTCCCAAAACTTGAATCAAAATAGTAAAGTAGAGTAAAAGATTTAATGGCAATCAAATACAAGTTTAGCTCCCTTTGTAAGCATATAAAATCTTAAGAATGCTATTCATAATAATGGAGGAAGCTTCTCTGATTTTCTTCAAGATTGTTAGAGATTTGAAAGAGCTCTTGAGAGGTAGGTGAACTTGAAACAAAGGCTTATTTGCTTAAAAATGACTTTTGCTTAGGGCTAAAATTGAATCACACCAATCTCTTGTATTTTTTTCTATTTAAAGCCTTTTAAATCTTCAATAGGTGGAGGAGAGAATCTTGGATAAGATTTGTAGCCATTGAAGATATTAAAGAAACCATTAAAACCTACCAAATAAGAAAAAAATAGTCGTTGCAAAAAAATTTTTGTTGCATCGATTGACTCATGGCACAGGGGTCGACTCATGGCATAGGGATCGACCTCGAGGTCGACCTCTAAGATAAAATCTAAAAAAATAGCTATTCTATATTTTTAGCCTTCGAAACAGTAGAGGTCAATCCTGGAGTCGACCCTTGGCATAGGGATAGCATGCCAAACAACCCTTTTCAGCAGGGGACAATCTAGGAGTTGACCCTTTCGCTTCAAATTTGATTTTCTTTCAAAATAAGCATCCAAAAATCATGGAACTACCTCCAAAAGATTTGAAATCTTCTATACTTGCTCTTAAGCCTCTTAGATCAAAACTTGATAAAATTATAATTTTTCTCCTGAAATATAAAAAATCTTTTTCCAAGCCAAATTCATTAGTAATCGCCTCAAATGCTTTGTAATCATCAAAATCAATTCTTGGAGCTACAGTTGGCCAACCAAAGTTTGGCTCATGTACAGTCTATGTGGATTCTAGTACCCACTAAGAAATTAGGATAATTTCTTAAATTGGAGGTAGAGGCTACCAATTCGAATAAAATAGTGAAAGAATCTTTTGATTAAAGTCCAAATCTTTAGATTTAATAAATTAATTACTAATTAGGTTATAATTTTTTTTATGTAGATATGGCTACTTCTCTATCGCTTCGATCATTATTGAATAATGATAAGTTGATAGGATCCAACTTCGGTAGCTAGTACCAAAAGTTAAAGATAATCCTGGAGCATGAACGGATCCTATATGTATTGATAGATCCTGCACCTGAGGAGCCAGCTGCCAATGCATGTAGAATAGTTAGAGATATTTATCAAAAGTGGCTCAATGATCGAATCATGATGTGCTGTATTATGCTGGCTGCCATGAGCGATGAGTTTAGTCATAGATTTGAGATGGCTTAGCCAAAAGATATGCTTCAAGTGTTGGAAGATTCTTTTGGCATACCTGATGATATTGAAAGGTATAAGACTAGTTATGCCATCTTCAACACCAGGATGCGGGATAGAGCCTCAATCACTGATCATGTACTATACATGATCGAGTTGATAGAGCGATCAAGCAAGCTCGACTTTTCCTTACATAAGCAGCTTGAGAAAGATGCAATACTAAACTCACTACCCAAGTCCTATCTCCCATTCCTCACTCATTTCAAAATGATAAAGCCTGATGTAGACTACCACGGGCTACTAGGGTTACTTCATAACTTTGAGAAGGATCACCAACTCCGCAAGGAGTCAGTGAATTTAGTGGGAGATTCATCTTCTGATTCTTGACCCTTTAGGAAAGGAAAGAAGAACAAGAAGAAGAAAGCAAAGAAGGTATAAGTTCAGGATGGGACATTTATGCAAGACTAGACCAGGAAGATCAAGTCTGATAAGAGTCAAGCTGAGTACTTCTTTTGCAAGAAGTGGGGGAACTGGAAGAGGAATTGTCCTAAGTACATTACTGAAGAAAAAACTGCTTTTTTCACCACAGAATTGGTCCGATCTGACCAGATCTATAGAAAATATTTTAAAAATATTTCTATAAATTCTAATCAAATCAGAGAGTTCTTTGATCTAATTTTAATGATATAATATTAAATCTAAAAATAAGAATTAAATTAGATATAAACATTGTACCTGACTGGGTAATATGATTACCTTATCGATGATTTATGGAAGCTCGGGGTTTTGGATTAAACCATGATGTGCCTAGCCTCTACCAGAGTCTACTCAAGCTAGATGTAAAGATGCTCTCCTTTTGGATATGATCACCAAAAATTAGATCTAAATATGATTTGTAAAGCCTTCGAATCAACTGATGAAGGTAGCACACTCGTCTCACGAACGCCGTCTCTTTCCTTAAAACCTTCGCACCAATTTCTATGGACCTTCTCTTAGAACCTTGGCCCAACCTTTGGGCATGGAGAAGAAGAAGAGGAGGGGCATGGAGAAAGAGGGGACAGCTGCCTATGGGGACTTGGGGCATGGAGAATAGAGCATATGAAATCCTAGGGCGTAGGGTCTCTTAAATAGAGCCCTATGCCACCTCAGTGTTCCAATCAATCAAGCAACCAATTGCTTGATTTATTTCTAATTTCTTGACAAATTTTTTATGCCAACTCACATCAAATTTTTCTTCCCAAATATTCCATATAATGCCATACAAAATAGGTAGGAAGAAGGAAAGAAAGTTTGGTGCATAATGGATTCTTCTTTCTCTCTTAGAGTTTGATCACTATTAAAACTCTTTGATTAGTCAAATCTGAAATTTGACTAAGTCAAAACCTATTCACTTTAGGTGCACACCTAGGGGGACATGTGCCCTCTCCATGCCATACCAAAAAGTGGGGGCATGCAGCCCTAGAAAATCTCTAGGGAGCGTGCACCCCTGATCCCTTCTTTCTTACAATAGGGTCAACCTTTGACCCTGGTGTGTGATAGAAAAGGCAGGTGATCTGAAATGATAGGTGCTGTCCTAAAATCATCTGATGAATTTAGACAACCCTATTCTGATCTGGATAAGTTTTAGTTATAATTTTGGTTGAGATAAACCAGAAAGACTACAAAAGAAGAATGTTAGGTTCAATCATTTACTAGCATGATTTTTTTGAACCTAATCGGATCTAATCCAAATCAATTAAACTAACTCAGTCCAATTGATTATAGCTAGACTCAAATCCTTGTATGTGTGATCCAATTAAGTTTAATTCTATATGGTAATGAGATATGTTATGATCTCTATCATTGACATCATCGAAATACCTTTCGATGGATCAGAACTTTTCTAATTTATACAATTAGAATGATCGATCATCAGGATCATTCTAATTACTCCCAAAATCCATCAGTGATACCTAGCAGCATATGGTGGCAATCCATCAGAATTAAAAGCAAACATCTTGGTACAACTATTTGTGTGAATCGATTCTACTATCATGAGTCTCGATAGGATTAGGGTTTAAGGTAAACTCGTCAAAACCCAACATCCATCATATGAATGAATCATTTGATTTGAGTCTGATGTGAAACCCTAATAAAAAATTCTTTTCTATTATATGACACTGCCGTGGCCACGGACTTAAGGACTCAATCTCATGATCATTATAGGACTACTCCACTACCGAGATTGATAGATTCCATCTTAGTGCAATCCGGTTTCTATAATGAACATGCTATAGCCAACATACACCTCAAAATTTTGAATGGCTAGGAGATCGAGTTATGGTGTAGTCAAACTATAACACACTCAAGGTGAACTACCGATGCACCTTAGATCAAAGAACTTGATACATAACTACAGCATCGAGTCAGTCATCGACGAAAAGATAGACTTTCTTATGACTGCTCAAGATGGTCATGCTCAGTGTCCTCGTTCTCTAACGAGTATCTATACTCTCGCTCTGATGTCTCCACACCATAGATTCAAGACTCATCTATCTTAAGAAAGTGATCGTATACCAACCTTCTAGATCGATTATCATCCTTGTGATGATCCTACGGTTGGGAGCAGTTTATGAGTTAATTATAAAAATTTATATCTTAAATTTTTAACTCTTGAAAATATGAATTGTCATTACCATTAACTCAAAGGATGTATCACAAATATTTTTAAATACACACTATAATAGAAAAATAATCCTTTTATTAATTTACGATCAAAATTATAAAATTATTCTTAAAAGTGTATTATAAGTGTCAGTCAATTTGACTTCTAGGATACATATCTAACAAACTTTCACTTGACCTAAAGCCAATTGGCTACAAATTTAAGTTCCATCTTCTCAAGGTGGGCTTCGATCTTCTGCTGGCCTAAAGACTTCGTCAGTGGATTTGTCATGTTGTCCAGGAGTCGACTCTCTTAACTTTGACGTAACTCTTCTCGAGGTAATCATAGATGAGATGGAATCGCTGCTCGATGTGCTTGAATTTTTGGTGAGACCTTGGCTCCTTAGCCAAAGCTATGGCACCATTATTATCATAGTATAGAGAGACGACATCCGATGGCATCACTTCGAGCTCTACGGTGAACTTCTTATATCAGAATGCCTTCTTTGTAGCTTTTGATGTAGTGATGTACTCTATTTCTATGGTGGAATCCGCTATCATGATCTACTTGGGACTTTTCAACTGACAGCACCACCATTGCACACAAACAGACTGTCAGATGTCGACTTTCGATCATCTATATCAGACATAAAGTTTGAGTTTATATATCCCTAGACTTGGAGTTCTCCATTACCAAAGACCAAGAACATATCCTTAGTCCTTCTTAAGTACTTAAGGATACACTTCATAGAAGTTCAATGCTCTTCGGACTAATATCTACTTGTAACACTTACAGCATGGGCTATATCAGGTCGTGTACATAGCATGGCATACATGAGGCTTTCTATTGTAGAAGCATAAGGGATTTTGCTCATGCATTCAATCTCTTCAAGTGTGCTAGAGCACATCTTCTTGGAGAGATGAATATCATGTCTGAAGGGTACCAATCCCCTCTTGGAGTTTTTCATGCGAACCTCTTCAGCACCTCCTCTATGTACATCTTCTATAAGAGACTCAGCATCCTGTTTGGTCTATCCCTATAGACCTTAATTCTCAGAATAAAGGATGCCTCTCCTAGGTCTTTCATAGAGAACTCTTTTGATAACCATATTTTGACCATAGTCAACATGAAAATATCATTCTCAATAAAGAGGATGTCATCCACGTACAGTATGAGAAAGACAACAGCACTCTCACTGATCTTTTTGAATACAAAGTTTCTCCTCATTTTTAATGAATCCAAATAATTTGATCACATCATTAAAATAAATATTTCAGCTCCGAGATGCTTGCTTAAGTCGATAGATGGACGTTTGCAGCTTATAGACCTTGTGATCAGCATCACTGGATGTGAAACCTAGTTGCTATTCCGTATAGATATCTTCCTCAAGATATCTATTTAATAATACTATTTTCATATCCATCTGTTATATTTCGTAATCGAAATAGGCTGCAACAGTAAGCAGTGTGTGGATGGATTTAAGCATGGCTACTGGCAAGAAGGTATTCTAATAGTCAATGCCTTCATGCTGACTATACCCTTTCGCCACTAACCTAGCCTTGAATGTCTCCACATTCCCATCTGTATCTATCTTTTTCTTGTTGATCTATTTATACCCAATAGGTATAATACTTTAAGGTGGATCTACCAAGGTCCAGACTTGGTTTGATCGTATTGAGTCAATCTCTGATTTTATTGCCTCTAACCATTTTTCAGAGTCGATAACTGATATTGCCTCATCATAGATTTTAGGATCATCACCATAAACCCTATTTTTCATGAGGAATATTTTCTCTACATCTTCTAAAACAATGCCTAAGTATCTTTTAGGAGGATGAAAAATCCAATTTGATCTACGAGGTAGAGGAGGTTGTGATTGAACTGGCTCAATCTGATTAGGTACCATAGGTTCGTTAGTTCGTTGCTCTTGGGAGACTTTCTTCTCAAGCCTTATCTATCTTTCGATGCCACCATCTTGAATAAACTATTTTTCAAGAAAGATGGCATGTTGACTCACAATCACATTATGATCTTCTGAAAGATAGAAATAATATCCTAACGACTCTTTAGGATATCCTATAAAATAAGCTCTAAAGGACCTAGACTCTAACTTATCTGCCTGCTGTCTCTTGATATGAGTCGGACAATCCCAAATTCTGAGATGACTCAGACTTGATTTTTTATCATGCCATATCTCATACGGTATGGTAGGAATAGTTTTAGAGGGAACCCTATTCAGTAAGTAAATTATGGTAATTAGACTATGTATCCAAAGAAAATCAGAAAGGTCCATGAAGCTCATCATGGATTGGACTATACCAAATAGGATCCGATTTCTCTATTCTAAAATTTCATTGAGTTAAGGCATTTCAGATGGAGTCCATTAAGAGACTATATCATTTTCCTTAAGATAGACTAGGAATTTCTAACTAAGGTATTCACCTTCTTGATATGATCGAAGAATCTTAATGAATTTTTCAATTTACTTTTCTACTTCATGTTTGAATTTTTTGAACTTTTTAAAGGCTTTAGACTTGTGTCACATCAAATTCACATATTCGTATCGAGATAGATCATCGGTAAAGGTGATGAAGTAAACATAATTATCTCTAGTCGGTACATCAAATGGGCTGCACACATCTATATGTACCAGGGCAAGAAAGTCTATGGCCCTTTCTTTATGACCTATAAAAGAAAGCTTGGTCATTTTTCCATGAAGGCATGATTCACAAATTAGATATGACTCAAAAGTCAATGGACTTAATAGTCCAAATTTTTCTAATTTATTAATCCTGTCTTCTGCTATATGACCTAACCTAAGGTGCTATAGATACTTATCATTTAGACTATCCCTAGGTCACTTTAGTCCTACGATATTTACATTTTGCTTGATATTTAATACAAATACATCAATATGCAACTGATAGAGACCATTAATTAAAAATCTACTTGCAATTTTATTTCTTTCAAAAAAAAATATTTAGTGGTCCTTAAAAAAGTTAATAACATAACTTTCATATGCTAAACAAGAAATAAAAATCAAATTCTTACTTATTGCAGGCATAAAATAACAGTCCCTAAGAATCAAATCTAAACCAGATGATAGTCGAAGAGGGTAGATTCCTACGGTCATAGCAGCAACTCTTGCTCCATTTCCAACATGCAGGATTATCTCACCATCCCTCAGCCTCCTACTCTCTTCAAGATATTGCATGAAAGTGCACAAATGAGCACTAGATTCAGAGTCAAGCACCCAATTGGATGCAGAAGAAATCGTTAAGTTTGATTCAATCACAAGCATACCTCCAAAAGGACCTGTCTCCTTCTTGTTCTTTAGGATGGCCAGGTATAAAGGATAGTTTGACTTCCAATGGCCATCAGAATTATAATGAAAATATTTTTCTTTATCAGCGGTCTTCTTCTTTAGCTCTTCCTTCTTCTTCTTCTCACTTTCTGTCTTCTGCTTCTTCACAGACTTCTTCTTCCTTTCAAAAGGCTTTTTTTTTTAGGAAGTCCACTCCACAGCAAAAACTGAGCCCTTTGAACCTTTCATAGAGAGCTCTGTAGTAACCAGCATATTCATAAATAGTTCAGCCAAGGTATTTTAAAATTTATGCATATGGTAGTTTATGATGAACTGCCCGTATGCATCAGTTAAGGATTGCAAAATTATATCGATTATAGATTTTTATCCAACTTGACATCGAGCTTCTCAAGATCCTCTAAGATTTTAATCATCATTAGATAATGATCTTGGAACGATTGCCCATCATGCATCTAAGCCTTAAAAAGTCTCTTAGTGACTTGATATTTGGGTGTGCAACTTTGTTTATCAAACAACTCTTGCAGGTGAGCCAACATTTGATAGGTAGTCTTTATATCTTCATGTTGGCGTTGGAGCTCATCAAACATCAAGCCCAACATGTAATACCTAGCTTTATTATCTTCATCCATCCACTTGTCCAAAGATGCTCTCTATTCAGTGGATGGATGGGCTGGTAAAGTGGAAGGATCTTATTCTAATACATGAGTCAACTTCTCGGAATCCAAAATAATTTTGAAGTTTCAGAGCCAATCCTTGTAGTTGGGTCTAGTTAGTCTATGGATGTCTAGGATACGGGCTAGTGGGTTGGACGCAGACATTTTTTTATAGAGAGTCAAAGTTTCTAATTAAATTTTATAATTAGACTTAATCAATTTATTTAGAAATTTTACTTTTAAATAAATTAGGCTTTCACTATTTACTCGGATTTCTATACTTTCTTGACAAAGATGCAAAAATCTCCACGATCAATAATTTCTAGTGGATGGTGCAGTCCCACCGACTGGCTCACCACCTCACCTAATAGTTATTGGTGATGGGTCAACCGATGAGTGGACAACTCTTGTCCAATGATTCTTTAATCATGATGCATCCAAACCTGATCTCTAATTCATGAAGCTCACCATGCCTGAAATATTGCTCCATTCCTTAGTTAAGTTAGACCCACCATTTGCATGAATTGGATTCTTGATTTGGTCTCTCACCATATCCAAAATATTGAGTCCAATCCATCCTCCAATCCAAAGCATCCAATGCCTAATAGACATGGTTGCATCTTTCTAGTACAACTGAACCACTATATTCAATCGAGAATAATCAACCCTGGAAAGGATCCGCACATCTATAATGGTGGAAGATCTTAGACTTAATATTTTCTTAGAAAGATTTGATTTAAGTCTCTTTAAACTAGACTTGACTTAGTCATAATAATTATGACTAACCTAATGGCATGGATTGGCTTGAATTGTTAGCCACCTCTAGTCAGAACTGAATCGACATAAATGGCTAGGTAAGTGAGACTGGTTGAAGGGATATGCCATTAACTCAACAAGAATGTCTTCAGATCAAGTAGCTCCTAATTAAAAATCAATCGGTCATATTTGCCAGACTTATCTTAGATACCAAATTATCGAATCAGAATTAATCGGGCTAGCTTACAATCCAGGCTCAAACTGTAGAGCCAAATCAAATCTTGACTTGATCGGGTCACATCTCAATGTGATTCGACTTGACCCAGACTTAATCCTATTAGACTGGTCAAATCTAAGCCTTCTTTGATCCCACCTAACCAACTCTTGATTTGGTTTGATCAACCGCTAGACCTAATTATGCTACCCAAGCCCGAACCTAAATTTATGAAGATGCCATAGATCTTAAAAATCATAAATTTAGATCTAATTAGTTTTCTAATGTTAATTCTTAATTAAGTTTGGGTTCACAATCAGAAATATGTAAAAATCCTAGAATTTTAGGATCTAGAATTTTGCAGAAAAGTAAATTTTCAGTTTCTGATTAAGGACGAACATACAACACCTCTACACACTATAAGAGCACCCCATCAAATAGAAGGAGAGGGCTTTTAAACTCTATTTTGTTCTTATGACCAGACGGCTAAGGAGAACGCCTTAATCAGAAATAATTACTACACTACAAAATAATAAATCTACAACATATATCTCATATAAATTCATAGATCTAAACATGTACATTCTGTATACATCTCATGTATCAATCATTAAATCCTAAATGCATGCTTTCAGATCTGATACATCACATATAATATCTAAAAAATAAATTTTTATATTGACCATATCAAAATAAAATCTATTCTAGATAAATCATAGAACTATTCTATAATTAGTTTAGGCATGCTTCATTCATATCTCATATAAAAATTAAAAACTTTATTTTTTATTTTTAGATCTGATTATAACATTTATAACATCTAAAAATATAGGAATAAAGATCTAAAAAAAGTTTTAATCATATCAAAAAGAAAATTAGCACTAGACTACTCATAGAATAATTCTAAACCTAATCCAGATTTGCATCTCATGCAAGATTGATATGAATCTAAAATTTTTAATTCTTTTGATTATAGATCTGATCACATCTAATGTAACATCTAAAATTTTTAATATCAGATTATAGATTATAAAAAAAAATAGATCTAAAATAGATTTGAAGAACTGCTAACGCAGCTCTGATATCAGTTGAAGGAAAAACTGCTTTTTCCACCACAGGATCGATCTGATCTGACTAGATCTGTAGAAAATATTTTAAAAATTTTTCTATAGAGTCTAATTAGATTAGAGAGTTCTCTAATCTAATTTTAATAATTTAATATTAAATCTAAAAATAAGAATTAAATTAGATATAAACTTTGTACCAGATTGGATAATTTGATTATCCTATCGATGATCTACGGAAGCTCGGGGTTCTGGATTAGGCCATGCACGTGCCTGACCTCTATCAGAGTTCACTTGGGCTAGATCTAGAGGTTCTCTCCATTTGGACCTAATTACTAAAAATTAAATCTAAATCTGATTTGTAAAGCCTTCGAATCAACTGATGAAGGCAGCATGCTCGTCTCACGAACGTCGTCTCTTTCTTTGAAACCTTCATGCCAATTTCTATGGACCTTCTCTTGGAACCTTGGCCCAACCTTTGGGCATGGAGAAGAAGAAGAGGAGGGGCATGGAGAAAGTGGGGACAGCTGCCTATGGGGACTTGGGATGTGGAGAATAGAGCATATGAAACCCTAGGGCATAGGGTCTCTTAAATAGAGCCCTGCACCACCTCAGTGTTGTAATCAATCAAGCAACCAATTGCTTGATTTATTTTTGATTTCTTGATAAATTTTTCATGCCAACTCACATCAGATTTGCCATCCAAAATATTTCATATAATGCCATACAAAATAGGTAGGGACAAGGAAAGGAAGTTTGGTGCACAATGGATTCTTCATTCTCTCTTAGAGTTTAATCTCTATCAAAACTCTTTGATTGGTCAAATCTAAAATTTGACCAAGTCAAAATCTATCCACTTTGGGTGCACACCTAGAGGGACGTGCATCCTCTCCATGCCATACCAAAAAGTTGGGGTGCGTGCCCGTAGAAAATTTCTAGGGGGCATGCATCCTTGATCCCTTCTTTCTTACAACAGGGTCAACCTTTGACGTTGTTGTGCGATAGAAAAGGCAGGTGACCAAAAATGGTAGGTGACTAGAAATGGTAGGTGTTATCCTAAAATCATCTGATGAATTTAGACAATCCTATTCTGACTTGGACAAGTTCTAGTTAGGGTTTCAGTTGAGACAAACCAAAAAGACTACAAAAGGAGAATGTTAGGTTCAATCATGTGCATGATTTTCTTAAATCTAATCGGATCTAATCCAAATCAATTAAACTAACTCAGTCCAATTGATCACAACCAAACTTAAACCCTTGTATGTGTGATCCAGTTATGTTCAATTTTGTATGATAATGAGATATGTCATGATCTCTATCATTGACATCATCGAAATACCTTTCGATGGATCATAACTTTTTTAATTCATACAATTAGAATAATCAATCATCAGGATCATTCTAATTTCTTCCAAAATTTATCAGTGACACCTAGTAGCATATGATGGCAATCCATCAGAATTGTAAATGAATCTTTCGGTGCAGCTATCTGTGTGAATCAATTCTACTATCATGAGTCTCGATAGGATTAGAGTTTAAGGTAAACTCGTCAAAACCAAACATCCATCATATGAATGAATCATTCAATTTGAGTCTGATGTAAAATTCTAATAGAAATCTCTTTTCTGTTATATCACATTGCCATGGCCATGGGCTTAGCTCGATCTCATGATCATCATAGGACTACTACTCCACTATTGAGATTGATAGATCCCATCTTGGTACAATTCAGTTCCTAAAATGAACATACTCTAACCAACATATACCTCAGAATTCTGAATGGCTGGGAGATTAAGTTATGATATAGTCAAACTATAACACATTCAAGGTGAATTGCCGATGCACCTCAGGTCAAAGAACCTAACACATAACTACAGCATCGAGCCAGTCATCGACGAGAAGATAGACTTTCTTATAACTACTCAAGGTGGTCATGCTCAGTGCCCTCATTCTCAAACGAGTACTTGTACTCTTGCTCTGGTGTCTTCACACCATAGACTCAAGACTCATCTATCCTAAGAAAGTGATTGTACACTAACCTTCTAGATCGATAACCATCCTCATGATGATTCTACGGTCAAGAGCAATTTATGAGTTAATTATAAAAATTCATGTCTTAAATTTTCAACTCTTGAAAATATGAATTGTCATTACCATTAACTCAAAGGATGTATCACAGATACTTTTAAATATACACTATGATAGAAAAATAATTTTTTTATTAATTTATAGTCAAAATTATAAAATTATCCTTAGAAATATATTACAAGTGTCAGCCAATCTGGCTTTTAGGGTGCATATCTAATAATTGCCTCCCTGGATCCAAATAGGTAAAGAAAGAAGCAAGCTATTGTTGGACAAGGTATTTATATGATAACTTCTTGCAATTTCTTTATTTAGAATTATACTGACTGGGTATTAGATACGATAGCCCTTATCATATTTGTAATTCATTGTAGAGGTTGTAGATCAGTAGGAGATTCGAGTAAGGCAAAAGATTTCTGAACATTGAAGATGGAAGACCTGTTCTGGTTCTAGCTTTAGAAATTCTAAAACTTGTATTTAAGTCCTATACTATTGTTCTTAATGATTGCCATTTTTGTCTTAGAAATTTTAAAACTTGTATTTGAGTCCCATATTGTTGTTCTAAAAATAATTATGAAATTTTAATAAAAAATAAATTTATAATATGTTTATGAATGGTGTTATTATTTGCTATGGATATTTGAATAATGATGTGTATATGCTATTACAATCTATTACTTAGTCTATTCAACTGGAAAGCATCCTAGATTAGATAGTATATCAGATATCTACTTATGGTACTATAGGCTAGGTCATATAAACAAGAATAGGATAAATATGTTGACTCAAGAGAAAATTCTTGAAGTCAGTGATTGTGAATCACTTCCAACTTGTGAGTCCTATCTTCTTGGTAAAATGACCAAATCATCTTTTACTGAAAAAGGTGAGAGAGCCACTGAACTCTTAGGTATAGTACATAATGTGTATGTGGACCAATAAGCATAAGTACTAGAGATGGATATTTCTATTTCATCACTTTCATGGATGATCTATCCAGATATGGATATGTCTATCTGATGAAACATAAGTTAGATTTATTTGAAAAAAATAAACTAAGAAGAGTATTAAAATATTTTGGTCTGATCGAGGAGGTGAATATCTTTTTGGTAAGTTTTTCACATATCTAGAAGAGATTGGGATTCTCTCCCATTGGACTCCTCTAGGAATACTACAGCATAATGGTGTGTTTGAAACAAGGAATTGAATTCTGTTAGATATGGTCCGATCCATGATAGATTTTGCCAGCTTATCGATATTCTTTTGAAAATATGCACTCGAATTAGCTTGCTATTTATTAAATAGGATTTCAAGTAAGTCATAGTTAAGACTCCATATGAGATATGGATAGGGCATAAGCCAACACTTTCACATCTTAGGATTTGGGGGTGCCCAGCTTATATCAAATGATTAGTTACATATAAACTTGGACCTAGGTCTGACAAGTGCACATTCATAGGATACCCAAAAGAGACTAAAGGATACTCTTTCTACCATGTTGATGAATAAAAAGTGTTCATTAGTCTTAAAGCAACCTTTTTAGAAAAGCAGTTTCTTGGTGAAGGAACTATTGCCACTAATGTTGAACTTGATGAAGTTCAATAGGTAGAAAGACCGACACCTGTAGCTGAACTTAAGTTGGATTTGATTAGATCAGATTTGGAGCCTAGTGTACCTGCACCATTAAGACGATCCGATAGAGTATCACATTATCTGGATAGATACTATGGTTTCTTGGTTTGAAATGATGATCCCATTGAACTCGATGAGAATAATGAGGATCTGATCACCTATATGGATGCTATGCATGGACCTGATTCTAAGAAATAGCTTGAGACCATAAAATTCAAAATGGAGTCCATGAAGATCAACAATGTATGAACATTAGTTGACCCACCCGAAGGGGTTAAATCCATTGGGTGTAAGTGGGTCTTCAAAAGGAAGAGAGGTGCAGATAGAAAGATGGAGACCTATAAAGCATGTCTAATTGCCAAAAGGTATCATCAATATTATGGTATTAACTATAACGAGACGTTCTCTCCTATGGCAATGTTCAAATCCATTTGGATAATGCTTGCGATATTTGCCTATCTAGATTATGAGATTGTTGAAAAATGTATTTCAAAGTCAATCATCAGCCTATTGATGATTGTGCTACATTGTAATTATAATTGATTCATTAATAAATAAAATATATGCTTTTGGCATTTTCATTACCAAGCATTTATCTTCTACCGAAGTCCATTGTTATGATAAAGTCTTTAGGACTATTTAATTTTGATAAAAAAAGAATTTATCGATTAGTCCTTAAATCTATTCATGATCAAATGATAGGCTATTAATTAAGATGACAGCGTCTATCGAGTATAGATCATTGTATGCCATATAGGTTGGTTGTTCTTTTAATCAAGAAGTATGGAGATACTGGTATGGCATACAAGTGAGATATATGGGTACATCATCATTAAACATGACCAACTTCAGAGTATTCTATTGTCGAGAATGTCTTTGATGGGGATATAGGTATAAGTGTCCCTCCTTAGACCTGAGATCACCTCAGTGACTTGTAAGCAACTCACTGTGCTTTGGTACCGGACTAACTAAAATTTTAATTTAGTTTGGAAGATTTTTGGGCACAGTTAAGTACTTGTGAAGTCGATGTGTGATCAAGATGGGATTGACCACTTCAAGAGTTGGAGAATAATGTATCACTATATTTCAATATAGCAAAATCTTGGCTAGGATAATCTATCAGATGGATTTGATATTTTGAAATATAATGTAGACAATCTAATCAGAGTTGACAGTTGAACTCTAAGGTATCCTATGAGCATTTTGGTCAAGAGGATGAATTATATGGAAACTATATCCACATGGGTTCTAAGGATGTTGTTCTACACATTCGACCTATCTGACCATCAGGTACCATTACTAGGTGGTTTCATTAATTGGTACAGGAATCTATTCCTATGCTACTGATTTAGGTTTGGATCTATGAGGTCACATATATTAAAGCTCACAATCTAATCGAATGGTTGATCAATGATTAAGAATCGTTTTAAGGTTAAATGATCAATACGATTGATGTTTAACCTAGTGCATATGTTGCAAGAGGATCGATTAGCAATTAGATTACTAATTGACTTAATTTGATTAAGCCAGAGGATTGAGATTAAGTCTAATTAAATATAATTTAATTAGATTTAGTTTGGATATGATTGGATCAAGTTCAATTGGCTTATTGGATAAGCCAATTGCAAGGAAGAACTAGTCCTAGTTCAATTAGGACAATTAGAACTAGTATCAAACCAATTTTTAATTTGATTAAAAAATTAAATTAGATTTAATTTTAATTTAATTTAATTTAATTAGATTCTTAATTGGATTAAAATCTATTTTAATTGGGATGATTTGATTCTAATTTAATTTGGTTTAAATAACTTATTTGACTAAGTCAAAGTGCTAGTGTGACTAGGACTCCCTTCTCCTTGCACCACTTGGCTTCCCAATGCCCCCCATCCTATTTTCTAGGATTTTGTGCATGAACACTTCCCTCTTGACCTTCATGCCTACCCAAAGCTTTTCCCTCTTTCTTTCTTACATGGAATGTGGTTGTGGACCAAGTCAAAGTAGGAATTAGTTTGGATTTCAAATTCTATGAGATAGAATTTTAGGAAACCGAAACTATTCCCTTACGGCACCAATTTGACCTAGATTTTTTTTTGGATTTTTGTAGGTTTTATGCCACATATTGTGTACATTTTTCTAGTCATCCACAGTAGAAAAGAAGAAGGGGGTTCCCAAGAGTTGGGCACCCCAAGTCTTGCCCTTTTTGGACATTCTTTGTTAGGTATTTGACCTAGACAATGAGTCTATCCTAACTTATTATTTAGGATGAATTTTGGACTAATTTTTGATAGAATTCTAGACCATTGAGAGACCTTTGAAGCATATAAAAATTAGAGAGAAATAATATTAGGGCATGGAGATTTCATAGACACCAATCTAGGTGTCTAGGTGAGAGAAAATAAGAAGAAGAAGAAGAGTTCTTCTTCTAGGGTTTTTCTTTGATCTTTTCCTCCTTTAGAAATTTTTGAGAGGTGTCTCAGGTTTAAAATCTCTTCTCCTTCTTTCTAAAAATTGAAGTATCCAAGATATGAAGAAGATGGTTCTAGATCGACCATCGAAGAAGGATCGGCACAGTACTAGCATACTGTACGTGCGCATTTTCTACATCAGAACTTCTGATCATGATTCATGGGCTCGTATGGATGACTCTTAGAGGTTGGACATGTGTAAAACCTATAACTTCATCCTCAATCTTGGATTAGTAAGTTAAAATATCTAACTTGAATAGGTAATAGATCTGATCTATTATTTTCATACCTACATTAGATGTAGTGTATATATATATGTTAATAAGATCAACATGTTTTAGTTTCTTCATTATATTTTAATTTTTGATTCAATGACATGCCATGATCATGTAATAAATCATTAAATCTAAGGTATTCTTTGATATTCAAAATTAATTTTGATTAATTTTAGTCTTCCACTATCTGATCTTGAAAAGTTTCAAGATCTAGTCTTGAAATCCTAGATCTGGTTCCTTCAATTGGTATCAGAGCCTAGGTTGATTATTATGTGATTATCTATACATGTTTAGAATATTTTTTAGATTATATTTAATTTATAATCTTATTATTAAATCTAAAATTAAAAATTCTGATCACACGAACTGATTATAAGGTTGTCCTGCTGTAAGATTTATCCCTTATAGTGGAGAGATTATCCTAGTTCTTATTGATCTGCTTCTAATCATAAATTTATTAGATATGATCTAATTTTATTTATAATTTAATAAATTTAAAATAATTTTAGATCTAAAAATAATAATTTTAGATTATACGGACTGATTATAAGGTTGTCCTACTGTAAGGTTTATCCCTTACAGTGGAGAGGTTGTCCTAGTACGTGCTGATTTAAAATATTGATCATAAAATTTTAGATTAAGTCTAAAAAATTTTATGATCTAACTAAAAATATTTTAATCTAATTTTAATCATCATAAATATATTAGATTTGATCTAAGATAATTTATGATTGATTATAATTGAAACTATTTCAATTACATGAACCTATTTAGATTAGATCTAAAGTAGTTTCATGCTTATCTTACTTGCATATTAATTATGAATCAAACATATAACTTGATTGATAGAACTATATTATAAAAATATTTTATAAATATAAAAATTATTTTTGAAAAGCCAAACCCCAACCCTCAGCCCAAAACTTAATTAAGAATAAGAAGTTATTTGATTAGGATCTAGGATTGTGAATTAAAGATTCTAAGACACAAATCATAACACATTGGGTTACATAGGTTAGTAGGGATTAGGTCCATTAATTGGGTTAGACCTAGTGTTAGATTAAAGAATAGATTTAATTAGAGATTGACTAAATCTAATCAATTATTATCTTAGATTAGATCAAGGATTCTCTAGATCATTTACAATAGTTATAGTTGGTCAAGTCCATGTCTTTAATTAGATCCAAGATGGACTTGATTCTTGGCTATGTGATCTAGCACGAACTATTAGGTTGATCTAATTGAAACTAATTAAACCAGTTGGTGTCTAAGGTAAATCAGACTGGTGGTCTTTAGTTGGCAGCCTGCTTACCTAGTCATTTCTGATGGTGTCTAAGGCAAGCTTTGATAGACCCTCATACTGATCGAACTTACCTAGCCTCTTGGTAAAATTATGTTTTGATCGGATCACTTGGCTATTCGAGCTAAGCCATGTCAGCTAGGTAAATCAGTGTGACTGATTTAGGTGCTCCTAAACTAGCCTATTAATGGTCTTCTTTAAGCTGACTTGATGAAGTTAGTGGGAGGATCACGACCAGTTGGTTCATCTGACCTTCCCTCATCCTCAAATTAAATTCTTCAAAATTATTAGGTTCCTATAATGAAATATTTATTGTGATAACTAGATCATAGCCTTCTATTAAGTGGGTGATAATGGGTCCACTAATTAGATAATCATTAGAGGCCTAAAGGCCTGGTGTTTATCGGCTAATGGAATTATCATTCATTATATGATTTCTTGGCTGCATCTTTCAAAATGATGGTTAGGTTAGCCAATCAAAGTTGGGCCTAATCATTCACTAGTTAGGTGGGTCAAGCATGGTCATGTCAATGATTGAACCTAACTGAATCTTTTCAGTGGAGGTCGAAGCCTACTGATTAGAGGCTGGGGTAAAAATTTAATTACTAAAAATTATTTAGAAAAATAATTGATTATGAACCTATCCTTAGATGTACATGGGTTGGCTAACCAAAGTTGGGCTTGTGTGCAGCCTATGTGGATTCTAATACCTACTAAGGAATTAGGGTAATTCCTCGAATTGGAGGTAGAGGCTATCAATTCAAATAAAATAGTGGGAGAACCTTTTGATTAAAGTCCAAATCTTTAGATTTAATGAATCAATTACTAATTAGGTTATGATTTTTTTTGTACAGATATGGCCACTTTTCTATCACTCTGATCATTGTTGGACAATGAGAAGTTGGTGAGATCCAATTTTGATAGCTGATACCGAAAGTTGAAGATAGTCCTGGAGCATGAATGGATCCTATATGTGTTAACGGATCCTGTATCTGAGGAGCCAGCTGTCAATGCACATGGAATAGTTAGAGATACTTACTAGAAGTGGCTCAGTGATCGGACCATGGTGCGCTGCATTATGCTGGCTGCCATGAGGGATGAGTTTAGTCATAGATTTGAGATGGCTCAATCAAAGAACATGCTTCAAGTGTTGGAGGATTCCTTTGGCACATCCGATGATGTAGAGAGGCATAAGACTAGTTGTGCCATCTTCAATGCTAGGATGTGGGATGAAGCTTCTATCACTGATCATGTATCATATATGATCGAGCTGATAGAGTGATTGAGCAAGCTCGGCTTTTTTCTTACATAAACAGCTTAGGAAGGATGCAATAATGAACTCGTTGCCTAAGTCTTTTCTCCCATTCCTCACTCATTTTAGATGACAAAGCCTAAAGTAGAGTACCATGGGTTATTAGGATTGCTTCAGAACTTTGAGGAGGTTCACCAACTCCATAAAAAGTTGGTGAACTTAGTAGGAGGCTCATCTTTTGGTTCTCGACCATTTAGTAAAGAAAAGAAGAACAAGAAGAAGAAAGCAAAGAAGGTGCAAGTTTAGGCTGGGATATCTGTGTAGGACTAGATCAGAAAGATCAAGTCTGATAAGAGTCAAGCTGAATGCTTCTTTTGCAAGAAATAGGAGCACTAAAAGAGGAATTATCCTCAGTACATTGCCTCTCTAGATCCGAACAGGCAGTGAAAGAAGCAAGCTATTGCTGGGTAAGGTATTTATATGATAACTCTTTGCAATTTCTCTATTTATGATATTACTGACTGGGTATTGGATACGATAGCCCTTACCATATTTGCAATTTGTTACAGGAGTTGCAGGTTAGTAGGAGATTCAAGAAAGGCAAAAGGTTCCTAAACTTTGGAGATGGAAGATCAATTTCAGTTCTAACTTTAGGAATCCTAAAACTTATATTTGAGTTTCATACTGTTGTTCTTAGTGATTGTCATTTTTGTCTTAGGTTTTTTAAAAATGTTGTTTCTATAGGCCTTGTAGTCAAAAATGATTATAAAATTTCTATAAAGAAATAAGCTTGTAATATCATTATGAATGGTGTTACTATTTTTTATGGACATTTGAATAATGGTATGTATGTGCTATCACAACTGGTTAACGTAGTCTATTCAACTAGCAAGCATCCTAGATTAGATAGTGTGTTAGATATCTATTTATGGCACTATAGCCTAGGTCATGTAAACAAGAATTGGATAAATAGGTTGACTCAAAAGAAAATCCTCAAGGTCAGTGATTGTGAGTCCCATCTTTTTGATAAAATATCCAAGTCACCTTTTACTGAAAAAGGTGAGAGAGCCATTGAGCTCTTAGGTCTAGTACATACTGATGTATGTGGACCAATGAGCATAAGTGCTAGAGGTGGATATTTCTACTTCATCACTTTCATAGATGATCTATCCAGATATGGATATGTCTATCTGATGAAACACAAGTTGGATTCATTTAAAATATTCAAACGATTTCGAAGTGAAGTAGAAAAATAAACTAAGAAGAGTATTAAAACTATTCGATCTGATCGAGGAGGAAAATCTCTTTTCGATGAGTTTCTCACATATCTAAGAGAGAAAGGGATTCTCTCCTAATGGACTCCTCCAAGAACACCATAGCATAATAGTGTGTCTGAAAGGAGGAATCGAAATCTATTAGATATGGTCCGATCCATGATGGATTTTGGCAGCTTGCTGATATCCTTTTGGGGATATGCACTCGAATCTGCTTGTTATCTATTAAATAGGGTTCCAAGTAAGTCTATAGTTAAGACTTCATATGAGATATAGACAGGACGTAAGCCAGCACTTTCACACTTTAGGATTTGGGGGTGCCCGACTTATATCAAATGGGTAGTTATAGATAAACTTAGACCTAGGTCTGACAAGTGCACATTTATAGGATATCCAAAAGAGACTAAAGGATACTATTTCTATCATGTTGATGAACAAAAGATGTTCGTCAGCCTTAAGACAATCTTTTTGGAAAAGGAGTTCTTTGGTGAAGGAACTATTGCCTCTAAGGTTGAACTTGATAAAGTTCAATAGGTAGAAAAATTGACACCTATAGCTGAACTTGAGTTAGATTTGATTAAATCAGATCTAGAGCCTAATGTACCTACAATATTAAGGCGATCTGGTAGAGTATTGCATCATTCGGACAAATACTATGATTTTCTAGTTAGGGATGGTGAACCCATCGAATTCGATAAGAATGATGAGGATCCGATCACCTATATGGATGCTATGTAGAGACTGGATTCTGAGAAATGGCTTGAGACTATAAAATCCAAAATGAAGTCTATGAAGATCAATGATGTGTGGACATTGGTTGACCCACTTGAAGGGATTAAACCCACTAGATGTAAATGCATCTTCAAAAGAAAAAGGGATGCAGACAAAAAGGTGGAGACCTATAAAATCCATCTAGTTGCTAAGAGGTATTGTCAATGTTATGGTATTGACTATGATGAGACATTCTTCCTTATGGCAATGCTCAAATCCATTCGGATAATGCTTGCAATAGCTGTCCATCTGGACTATGAGATCTGGCAGATGGATGTGAAGATAGTTTTCTTAAATAGAGAGCTGATTGAAGAGGTGTATATGATTTAACCTGAAGGTTCACATCCATAGATGAGTCCAAGGTGTGCAAGCTTCAGAGATCCATTTATAGATTGAAGCAGGCATCTCGGAGTTGGAATATGCATTTTGATAAGGTGATCAAAATGTATGACTTCGTTAAGAATGGAGAAGAGCCCTGCATTTACAAGTGGACAAATGGTCTAGCAGTGGTATTCTTTATCTTGTATGTGGATGATATTCTCTTAATCAAAAATGACATTCCCGCACTGCAGAAAATAAAAGTTTGGTTATCATCACAGTTCTTCATGAAGGACTTGGATGAAGCATCCTACATCCTAGGGATGAAGATCTATAGAGATATATCTGAAAGGATGCTTGGATTATCCTAGTCCACGTACATAGATACTGTGTTGAAGAGGTTCAGCATGAAAAATTCAAAAAAAAACTATCTTCCGATAGACCATGAAATTTTTCTCTCTAAGAAGAATTATTCGACAACTCTTGAAGAGAGAGAGCATATGAGTAGAGTCCCATACGCTTCAATAGTGGGATCTATCATATACGTTTTGACATGTATGAGATCAGACATGGCATACTCACTAGGAGTAATGAGTAGATACTAGCCTGATCTTGAAGAAAATTACTGAAAAGTGGTTAAAGCCATCCTTAAGTATTTGAGAAATACTAAGGATCAATGGTTGGTTTATGACGAGTCAGATCTGAAACTTATGGGATTTATAGACTCCAACTTTCAATCTGACCATGATGATAGCAGAAGCATGTCAGAATATATCTTTACTCTAAATGATGAAGCCATCTGCTGGAAGAATTTCAAGCAGCATACTATGGCAAACTCTATTTGTGAAGAAGAGTACATCGCAGCATCAGATGTTGTGAATAAAGCTATGTGGCTGAGAAAATTTATCACCGAGCTTGGAGTAGCACCCTTCCTAGATGGTCCGATCCTACTCTACTACGACAGCACTAGTGCCATAGCTCAGGTGAAGGAACCAAAGGCACACCAATGTGGCTCAAAAGTGGTGCTCCTAAGTCTTGAAAATATGAGAAGATAGGTCATGGAAAGATGGAAGCAAGTCGAAAGAGAAATCAGCCCGGATAGTAAAGTTCAGAAACTGAGCCAGCTTACCCTAAGACTGAGTCGGCTAAGTTAGAAACTGGATCAGCTCAGTCCAAGACTGAGTCGATTATGTCTCAGAGAAAAATTTAGATAGAAAGTAGCATTTTTGGGCTATTAGCATGGTACACAACTGAGTCGGCTCAGTCTGAGATTGAGCCGACCCAATCGTAGGTTAGTCGGCTCAATCTGAAACTAGATCGGCTCAATTTTTGTGGGTTTATTTTATGTACATGGGATGTTTGGATTTTGGAGAGTTTTTCTATGAGCTTGGGGCTTGATCCTTTTATAAAGTATAAATACTAAAAATAGGTCAAGGTTGTATATGATGCTGAATTCATTAAAAATTACTCTTTTCTCCCGAAAAACTCGTGTTCTCTTTCTCTCTATTCTCTTGAATCCATTATTTTGCTTCCGCATTGATTCTAGAAGACTATTCCTTATTGCTTGGCTAATCACCAACGGCTATGCCGGTCTGAGAGAGGATAGTTTATCCCAATAATTGGTATCAGAGCAGTGTTGCATGGAAGAAAGAAAGACACCTAGGATTACTATATCGAGGATCTGTTGCACTAGATTTTACCAAAAATCTTCTTATTTATTTGTTGTTTGTGTCTAGATTAAGGTGGAGATTGGTCACATGGAGGGATGGTGATACAGATGGTTGAAAAGAGGATCTAGGATATTTAGATTTTCTTTGAAAGGTAGTGTTACTAGTGTATAATCGAAGAAGGGTGTTAGGGATCTGCTCTTGATTTATTTGAAGTCATAAGCTTGAGTGGATTCAAGGTGGATTTTGAGAAGTTTGATGGCAAGAAAAACTTTATCCTATGGCAGTAAAGGGTAAAGAATTTGTTGATTCAGCAGAGGATCTACAAGGTCTTGACAAGAGAAAGACCGAAAAAAATCAGTGCTGAAGATTGGAAAGAGTTGGAGGAAATTGCTTTTAGCACAATCCGGATGTGCTTGACCGATCAGGTTTTGCCCGAGGTTTGCACAGAGACTACGGCAAAGGGGCTCTAGATGAGACTGGAGAACACATACATGAAAAAGAACATGACGAACAAGCTATGGTTGAAGAAATAGCTATATAGTTTGAGGATGTCCAAAGGTAGAGATCTTGTTGCACTTATCCAAAGATTCAATCAGATGTGTTTTGAGGTGATGAGTTTGGATGTGAAGATCGACGAGGATGATAGAGCATTGCTGCTATTATGTTCTCTCCCAGATTTTTATGATGGTCTCATAACAATTTTAGTTTATGGAAAAAAGACCCTAAACTATGAAGAGGTTGTTGCTGTGCTCAGATCAAATGAGCAAAGGGAGAAGATCTGTAAGGAAGATCCTAAGTCTAAGATCTTGATTGTGAACGAAAGATAAGAAAGATCAAAGGAGAAGTCAAGAGAAAAATCTAAGGGCAGGTCAAAGTCTTGAGATCAAAGGAAGATATTGAAATGTTATAAATGTCATTAGCTTGAACACCTGAGGAGAGATTGTCCCCTTTTGAGATCAAAGAAAGAGAAGGCCAGTAAGGGAGATGATACAGCTTCCATGAGCAGTGGAGAAGATCTGTTAGTTGTATCAGATGGATCCACAGAGTATGATACTATATGGATATTGGATTCAGCATGCTTGCACCACTATACTTCTTATTGGGAGTGGTTTGCTACCTATCAGAAGGCTGATGGTGGAAGTGTCAGCCTTAGAGATGATCATCCATGCAAAGTAGCTGGAGTTGACTCTATCAGGATGAGGATGTACGGCAGCATTATTCGTACATTATCAAATGTTAGGTATGTACCGGAGTTGAAAAAGAATTTGATTTCTTTGGACTACTTGGAGGAGCAGGGTTATGCTTTTAGTAGGCAGGTTGGAAGTGGATGTCTAAAAATTTTCAAAGAAGCTTTGGTGGTGATGAGAGGTAGAAAATTGAGCAACAATCTTTACAGAATGGAAGGTTCAGTGGTGAATGATAGTGCAGAGGTGCTAGCAGCGGCATAGGAGGAGCAGATTTTATATCGGCTATGGTACTATTGAATGGGTCATATGAGTGATCGTGGGCTCACTGAACTTAACAGAAAAGATATGATCCCAGCCCTGAAGAAGGAGGGCACAGATTTGTATGGGTCATGTATTTTTGGCAAATAGCATAGGGTAAAGTTTGCTAGAAGTACCAAGCACAGTGAAAAAGTCCTGGATTTAGTGCACTCAGATGTGTGCGAACCAGCTCCTATATCAGCTAGAGGTGGGGCAGGATATTTTGTCACTTTCATTAATGATTTCTCAAGGAAGGTGTGGGTTTATTTGATTAGAAAAAAATTAGAGGTATTTATCCAGTTCAAAGCCTGGACAGCTGAAGTAGAGAAGGAGTTAGAAAGATAGGTAAAGTGTCTAAGGTCGGACAATGGAGGAGAGTATACTAGCCCAGAGTTTAGGAGCTATTGTGAGGAAAATGGCATCAAATGCCATTATACGGTGAAGATGACTTCCAAGCAGAAAGGTATCGTGGAGAGAATGAACCAGACATTGATCGAGAAGGCATGAAGTTTGAGGCTGCAGACATCACTTCCAAAATCTTTTTGGGATGATGCCTTAACTTTTTCTTATTTTCTTATGAATAGGTCCCCACATTATAAACTGAATGGGTGCATTTCAGAGGAGATCTGGAGTGGGAAGAAGGTGAAGCTTGGCTACCTGAAGGTCTTCGGTTGCCTAGCCTATGCACATGTGGAGGCAATTGAGAGGAGCAAATTGGACATGAAATCTCAAAAGATGACATTCATAGGATATCCACAAGGAGTCAAGGGGTACCGCTGTGGGACTCTTAGGCACAAAAATTAGTTATCAGTAGAGACGTTATCTTCGATGAGAAGAGCATCTTGAGGAGGTCTAGGATAGATGGAATTGGAGAGACAAAGGTGAACAGTAGTGACTAGTTTGAGATTGATGACATGCAGTCTAAATCCACGTATAGGATGCAGAAAAATTCTGATTTTTTGGACCAGGTTCGTTCAGATCTGATCAAATCAAGAGATATATTTCAAAAATTTTTCTCTTTGATCCATATCAAATCTGAGATATTTCAGATTTGATTCTTATTATTTTAATAATTAAAATAAATTTAGATAAATTAAATTAAATTTAATTTACTTTGAAGTGGGTAATCCTATTACCCGTTGATTATCCTGTAAGCAGCGGAAGGTTCTAGATCTAGCCATGCAAGTGCCTGACCTCTACTGGTATCTACTTGAATTAGATCTAGAGATCCTCTTCTTCTCTATCACATCTCCAAAAATTAAATCTGGATCTAATCTGGAGGATCTTTAAAACTCCTTTCGAAGATCAGCAGTTGCCCTTTGCAGCAGTGCAGCCTTCTAGCTTTCAGTCGCCTTTCTCTCGTCTGGATTGCACCAACCAAGGTCCAAACCACTTTGCACGTGGACAGGAGAGGGAGAAGGTGGGTTTGGCATGGAGGAAGAGGGGAGAGGAGGCCTTGGGGCATGAGAATTGAATTCCTTTCCAATACTCTTGGGGTTGGGCGTAGGGTCTTATTTATAGACTATCTGTGATCCAACTCCTCTTCTTCCCAACCAATCACAACCCTTTGTGAAATCAGATCTAAATCAAATTGGTGGGAATAGAGTCCCCTGAATTCCTCCTTAGATGGCATCTAAGACCAGTAAAAGTTGGTTCTTAGGAGAACTCTAATCGAAATCCAAAAAGGAGATGGAGTCCCTATCCAACAGGGACTCCTGGGCACCTCCAGCTTGGGCACACGCCAAGGGTGGCATGCGCCCTCCTCCTTGCCAGGTTCTGATAGGGGGACAAGCCCCCACCAGCTCTTAATAGGTGCGTGACACATGGACAAAAGTCAAAGTGTCTATGGTCAACATTTGACTAGTCAAAGGTCAACTTTTGACCAAAGTCAAAGGACGAAAAATGGAAGGTGACCAAAAATGGCAGGTAATGTCTTACAAAATAAGACAACCTTTTCTGACTTGGATAGGCTCTAGTCAGACCAAGTGAAGGCCTCTGATTGAGTATAAACTCCTTTGGCTCAGTCAGGACAACTTATTTATGATAGTAAAAGAAGAACGTTAGCTTCAATCGAGTGCTAGCATGATTTTCTTGAACCTAATTGAATCTCATTCAGATCAATTGAACTAGATCAGTTCAATTGATGATCATCAGATTCAAACCCTTATTTGTGTGACCCAGTTAGGTTCAGTTCTGTATGGTAATGGGATATGTCATGATCTCTATCATCGACATCATCGAAACTTCTTTCGATGGATCAGAACTCTTCTGATTCGAACAACTTAAATGATCGATCATCTAAATCATTCTAATTGCTCCCAAAATCTACCAGTGACACCTAATAGTATATGGTGGCAATCCATCAGAGCTGAATGCGAACCTCTTGGTGCAACTACCTGTGTGATTAAGTTCTTCTATCTTGAGCCCCGATTAGATTAGGGTTAAGGTGGACTCGTCAAACCCTAGTTTCTGTCATATGATGTAATCAATTGATTCAGATCCGGTGTGAAAAGCTAAATAGAAACTCTTTCTATTATTTCACTCTGCCATGGCCATGGGCTTCTGGACTTGATTCTTATGATCATCATAGGGCTGCTCCTCTACCACCGAGGTAGATAGATTCCATCTTAATGCTATCCAGTTCCTACAATGAACATGCTATAGCCAACATACACCTCAGGGTTCTGTATGGCTAGGAGACTGAGTAATGGTATAGTCAAACTATAACACCCTCAAGGTGAACTGCCGATGCACCTCAGGTTAAAGAACCAGACACACCACTGCAGCATCGAGTCAGTCATTGACGAGAAGGTAGACTAGCTAATGACTACTCGAGGTGGTCACTAATAGAAACACGATGCTGTCGTTAAGACACCGTGTTTATCAGTTTAAATCTGACTTTTTAAAATTATGAAGAGAGTAGTAAGTCGGGTCGAATCCATAGAGAGAAAATGATTTATTTCTAAAATCTTTGATTCTTTTATTATTATTATTATTATTATTATTATAATTTTTTTTAAAGAAAAGAAAGAAGAGTTTTTAAAAATTAAAGTCAAAAAATAGATTTATCAATAAAAGTATAATTATCCAAAAATAAATTTGGTACTAAGATCTACTATTTTAGATCTTAGCAACTACTTGCAATAAAATTAAAAAGTAATAAAGAATAATTAATTTAAAGAGTTAGAATTGATTAGAATAATGAAACTTTCTTTATTAAATTTAAAACTTAAATGCAGAATTTAAATACAAGAAATTAAAGAAAAAAAATAAAAAACTTAGAAGGAGATTGCAGATCAGCGTAGGAGTGGAGATGGCGTAGAAGACCGGCTCTTCTTCTCAGCACTGCAGCTTTGAAGCAACTTTTAACCCAGAGCTTGGCTTCCACCCTGTACCTTAGCTTCTCTTCCACCTGACCTCCCCTTTCTTAGAGGCTTAGGATCCTTTTTATAGAGCTAGGAGGGTTGGATATTTATTTCTAAAGGCAATATGGGACTAATTACCTTTGTAATTGTCAAAATCTGAATAAAATCTAAATAAAAATAACTCTGATATGACTTTGGTAAGTCTGGTGAAATATGGCCATTCAATAGGAATCCAACGGTCCAAAAATCATCAAAAATGGATGCGTATCAGCCCAGATCAGGTCGGATCAATTTCTGACCGTTGGATCGTGCTTGATGGAGGAATTCACGCCGTTGATCGCACGCCTGAGAGTTTGATCGCCGTCGGGAGCCTTCTGGACCGTTGGATCGAGGCTGGAGTCAAGCGCTGCCGTCCGATGGCGATCTGAGTGAAATCGATAATCAAAAAAAAATTGACCGTCCGATCTTGATGCAAACAACCACCACCGTACGGTTGCGCTTTTACTATTTCCATGGACCACGTGGACCGGCCATATTGTGCACCGCAACCAATCAGCGCCTTTTATTGATAGATGAAAAGACCAAAATGCTCTATGAGTCGCGATGAATTTCCTGTAAGCCCTTTAGGCGTCTAGGTCTACCACATGGCAGGCTCTGATTCGCTGGTCTCTGCTGAGCTGGCAGTCTACACTGTGCTGTAGACCGGCTGATGGCTTCTGGGCTTGGGTCTGCTAGCTTGGATGGCTTGGCGCGCCGGCTTGGTCGGCTTGGCTCGGCGCATCTGGACACGCCGGCTGCTGCGGCATGGTGGCTTGAGCCGTATGTTATTTTTATTTTTTTATTATTTTATATATATATATATTTTAATTTTATTTTATTTTATTTCTTTAAAAATTCATATCTTTTCCGTTTTAGCTCCGTTTTACTCAAAATTTATTTTGTTGTGATAAAAAAAATGAGCTCTTTGCACTGATAATAAAATTTTATTTTTTATTTTTTATTATTTTTTAATTAATTTTTTAATTAATGAAAATATGAATTTTTTAAAAATTATATATAAATTGATTAATAATTTTTAAAAATTAATATAAATTAATTAATAAATTAATACTTTTATTGATGAATTTATTGTACTCATCACACCCTCCAACTTAAGCTTTGCTCATCCTCAAGTAAAGAAAAAAAACTTTTTAATTTAGATCAAGTACCATATTTCATTGAGATCTTCCTTCATAAGAATAAATCTAGGGTTTAAGATCAAAAGTTTAGATAGTATCACTAACTAAGTATTAAGTTTCAGAAGTAAATTTCATGGCAGATTAATTAGAAACTTTCTTAAAGTTCATCTAAAGATTTTCAGCACTAGTTTTGTGAATACTAACTTAGCATTTGGATGTTGATTTAAGGGATAAATGAATCTTCTTTTATCACTTATTTTGGTTAGTTTTCTATATACTCCCAAGTTAAATGCATGAATTAAGGTAGCTTTCACACTGCTTTTTCTCTTCTTTTTTTTTTTTTTTTTGAATTGTGCTGAGCATCCTGGCCTTTCCTTCACCGATTGATGTGAACTTCTACACTTGACTTAAGGTGCAGAGTTCTAGCTTAGGGCAATCCACATATACTCTATGTTTTGCACTTTTTTTTTTTTTTTTAAATTTAAGCAGGTAGCTCTTTCCTTAAATTCAAGTTTCTTTAATTGAAGTATATATAAACCATCAATTTTTAGTGATAATTGAATCCTCAATTTAGCCTTATAATCAACACCTGCTGTGCTTCATTAGTGTGCATGTGCAATTAAAAGTGCTGTTAGCCTTTAAATGATCTAAGTATGCTGCTAATGATCTAACCAAGTAATCTGCTTCTTAACTCGCTACCATTATTAGTTAATACTTTCTAACTTTATTACTTTTCCTAGTTTATTTTGCTTAAGATTCTCTTTCCTAAAATATGGTTCATCCAAAATTTGATTATTATTATATATATATTTTTTATTATTTATTTATTTATTTATTTATTTATTTTATGTATTTATTTTTATATATATTTTTTATTATATATATATATATATTTTAATTATATATATATATTTAAAAATTTTCTCATCTTTTTTTTTTTGAATTTTACCCTCCAACTGAATTGACATTGTCCTCAATGGAAACGGAAGACAAATAAAAGGGTGAAAATTATGTTTGTTTATTTAGATGGGTTTTGAAGCTTATAATCCTTCTCCAGCCTTTTGTGGTCCTTCTCCAACTTAGCCTAAAAAGAGACTAAAAAGAACAAATTAGATTCAAGAAGTATTGGGTTGCCTCCCAATAAGCGCTAAGTTTATTGTCTTCAGCCAGACAAAATGCAATTTAATTCATTATGGTTCTATTAATTGTACTTGATCAATATTTCGATTTAATGATATTCCTTCGATATATGGTTTAAGCCTTTGGCCATTTACCTTAAAAAAATTTTTAGTCCTGGGATCATAGAGTTTAATTGCACCATGTGGGAATACGTGATTAACTATATAAGGTCCATCCCATCTGGATTTTAATTTTTCAGGGAATAATCGAAGCCTTGAGTTAAATAGCCAGACTTGTTGATTTGGCTCAAAGGTTTTCCTTGAAATATGTTTATCATGGAAGGCTTTCATTTTCTCCTTATAAATTTTTGAATTTTCATAAGCTTCTTGCCTTAATTCTTCTAATTCACTCAATTGTAACATCCGATTGGAACCAGCTTTGTTTAAATTAAAATTTAATTATTTTATTGCCCAATATGCTTTATGTTCAAGTTCTACCGGAAGGTGACATGCTTTTCCATAGATTAATCTATAGGGAGACATTCCAATAGGGGTTTTATAAGCTGTCCTATAGGCCCATAATGCATCATCCAATCGATCTGACCAATCTTTTCGATCAGGCCTAATAGTCTTTTGTAAGATATTCTTGATTTTCCTATTAGAGACTTCTACCTGACCACTTGTTTGTGGATGGTATGGTGTAGCTATCTTATGTGTCACCCCATATTTTCGTAATAAAGTTCGAAATTGATGATTTGTAAAATGGGTACCCCGTCACTAATGATAGCACGTGGAAATCCGAACCTAGAAAAGATATTCTTCTGAATAAATTTTAGGACTACTTTATGATCATTGGTTCATGTTGCTATTGCTTCAATCCATTTAGAAACATAATCGACAGCTACCAAAATGTATTCAAATCCATTGGAAGGTGGAAAAGGTCCCATAAAATCAATTCCCCATACATCAAAAATTTCTACTACTAAAATGGGGTTCAAAGGCATCATGTCTTTCTTTGAAATATTCCCTAAGGCTTGACACTTAAAACACTCCTGACTAAAAGTATGGGCATCCTTAAATAATGTTGGCCAATAAAAACCACTCTGCAATACTTTGGCCATAGTTTTTCATCCAGAAAAGTGTCCTCCACAAGCAAGAGTATGACAAAATTGTAAGATACTCCATTGTTCAGATTCAGGAACACATCTACGAATGATTTGATCAGCACAAATTCTAAAAAGCTCAGGATCTTCCCAAAAATAATATTTGATTTGAGCAAAGAATCGATCCTTTTCATTCTTAGACCAGCCATCAGGAATTTATCCTATGACTAAGTAATTGACAATATTTGCAAACCAAGGAGTCTTTGTATGTGAAACTGTTAACAATTGTTCATCTAGAAAAGATTCTCTGATTGATACAGGTTCATTATCTTTCACTAGGATCCTAGACAGATGGTCTGCTACAATATTTTTAGATCCCTTCTTATCTCGAATTTCAATGTCAAATTCTTGTAACAGTAAAATCCATCTAATTAATCATGGTTTAGCATCTTTCTTTGAGAGCAGGTATCTCAAGGCTGAATGATCCGAGTAAATTATGATTTTTGATCCTAATAGATATGATCTAAACTTTTCTAGGGCAAACACAATGGCTAGCAACTCTTTTTCAGTGGTGGTATAATTCATTTGTGCTTCATTCAGAGTTCTACTAGCATAATAGATCACTACAGGACATTTGTTTACCCTTTGGCCTAGGACAGCTCCTATGGCAAAATCTGAGGCATCGCACATAATTTCAAAAGGTAGTGACCAATTAGGAGGTTGTATGATTGGAGCTTTGGTCACAGCTTCTTTTAAGATTTCATAAGCTTTAAGACAATTTTCATCAAAGTTAAAAGAAACATCCTTAGCAAGCAGATTACACAAAGGACGAGAAATTTTAGAGAACTCTTTGATGAAGCGACGATAGAATCCTACATGACCAAGAAAAGATCGAATTTGTTTGACAGAAGTGGGAGGAGGAAGTTTAGAAATTAGTTCAACTTTAGCTTTATCTACCTCAATCCCTTTCTTAGATACTATATGTCCTAAAACGATCCCTTCTTGAACCATGAAGTGGCTCTTTTCCCAGCTTAACACTAGATTAGCCTCAATACATCATTTTAATATTTTCTTCAAATTATTGAGGCAACTCTCAAAAGATTCTCCAAAGACTGAAAAGTCATCCATGAATATTTCTAAGAAATCTCCTATCATGTCTGAAAATATTGACATCATGCACCGTTGAAAAGTTGCAGGTGCATTACATAATCCGAATGGCATTCTACGGAAAGCAAAGGTTCCATAGGGACATGTAAAGGTGGTCTTCTCCTGATCTCCTAGGTAGATTGCTACCTGATTGTATCCTGAGTATCCATCTAAAAAGCAAAAGTATTGTTGGCCTGCTAGTCTTTCTAGGATTTGATCGATAAAGGGTAAGGGAAAGTGATCTTTTCGGATGGTTGTATTGAGTTTTCTATAATCTATGTAGACACGCCACCTAGTGGAAAGTCGTGTTGGTACTAAGTTTTCATGTTCAGTGTGGACAATCGTAAGTCCAAATTTTTTTGGAACAACTTGTGTAGGACTTACCCAGTGGCTGTCAGAGATAGGATAAATAATTCCAGCATCTAACCATTTAATTACCTCTTTCTTGACTACTTCTTGCATGTTAGGGTTAAGCCATCTTTGCATCTCTCGAGTTGGTTTGGCATTATCTTCTGTATAAATATGGTGCATGCATATTGACGGACTAATTCCTTTTAAATCGATGACGGTCCACCCTATGGCCTCCTTATATGTTTTTAGAATATTTACCAATTGGTTTTCCTGTTCAGTAGTTAAGTTGGAAGCAATTATTACTGGTAGGGTTTTCTTTGATCCTAAAAATACATACTTAAGTGATTCAGGTAAAGGTTTTAGTTCAAGTTGTGGTGGGGCCTGAATTGAAGGACGTAGTGGTTCAATTTTTCGCGTTCGGGTAAGGGCTCAACTTTCACTGACCAAGGTAATGAATGTGATGGTTGAGGTGAATTAAGCAGGGCATTTACTTCCTGGGTTTGAGTTTCTTCAGTGGGTTCATCATCTTGCAGTAAATCTAAGGAGGAATTAGATTCAACTATTTCATCTATCTGATTGATTACAAAGCAGTCTTCCTCCTCTTGGGTGTACTTTGGGGTATTAAAAATATTAATTCTTACTTTTTGATTTCCAAAAGAAATGTCCATAGCTCCCATTTTACAGTTGATATTGGCATTGGCAGTTGCTAAGAATGGACGTCCTAAAATTATGGGATTTTGGTTCAGCTCTTGGGATGGTTCCATGTCAAGTATGAGAAAGTCTACAGGAAAATAACATTTGTCTACTCTAACTAGAACATCCTCAATCAAACCCATCGCGGTGTTTTTATAGATCTATCAGCTAATTGCAAAATAACTGATGTGGGTTTTAATTCTCCAATCCCAAATTTTTCATAAACCTGAGGTTGGAAGGTAGGTTTCACACTAGCTCCTAAGTCTAGTAATGCTCGGATTAAAAGGTTATGCCTCCTATAACACATGAAATTAAGGGATGCACCAGGGATCTTTCATCTTTTGAGGTATTGGATTTAACAGGACCGTACTTACATCCTCAGATAGCATAACTCTTTTGGTGGTTCGTGGCTCACGCTTTTGGGTGCAGAGTTCTTTAAGAAATTTAGCATAGGCTGGGACATGCTGAATTGCATCGAGGAGGGGTAAATTAATATGAACTTGTTTAAATAGTTCCATTAGCTCCTTGTTGCGTGCTTCTTGCTTTTTACGAGAAGAGCCTGCTTCTAAGGCCGAAGGGAATGGGGCTTTGGGTTTATATGTCTCGACTAATTCATCTGTTCTCTTCTTTTCTTTATCTATCTTATCGATGTCAGTACCAATTCTAAGCTCAGATTCTTCTATATGATTAGTTTCAGTACTAACCTCTTCTTCAAATTTCTCATGTTAGCTAACATCAGTATTGGCCTTTATCACCTAGTCTTGGTATGGGTCCTTAAGAATCCTACCACTTCTAAGTTTAGATATTGCTTTGGCATTTTCTAATTGGGGGATTCTTAGGTGGGAATGTTAGATGGATGAGTAAATCCAGGTGGTTGATAGACATTGGATGGATTGTTTTTAGGATTTGCAATTGGTTGGCTTGGTAATTGACCTAGTTCTCTCCTCATGCTGACTCAGCTAATTGTCCTATTTGAGCTTCTAGCCTGGAAATTGATTGTTGTTGGACTTCAGAATTAATTGTTGAAGTTGATTGAATTTATCGTCGGCTAGATTGGTCTGTTGATGAGGAGGTGGGTATGAGGGCTGATTATAATGCAGTGGTTGAGAAGACTGACTAGGTTGTCCCTTATTATAGGCATAGTTCTGGTACTGGGGCCTATTTTGATAATTTTGAACTGGTGGGATTTGGAGTCTGAGCCTGAGTCTGTTGTGGTTTCCAAGAGAAATTAGGATGGTTTCTCCAACCAGGATTATATGAATTTGAATATGGGTCATTAAGTGGTTTGGAGTAACCTTGAGCAGCTTGGACTTGTTCTTGGATAAGAGGTGGTAATTGTGCAGCCGTGGGACATTCACTTACATGATGTGTTGGGACTAGCACAAATAGAGCAAATCTCCTGATAATTAGAAGCTGGTGTGTATTGTGCAGGAGATTGTTGACCTAGATTTAGGAATTGATCTAATTTCTGGGCAATAAGATCGACTTTATCTAATTTTTGTGCTATTATGTTCAAGTCTGTCTTAGAATTAAGTTCTGGAGTTTTGATCTCATAAATTCCTGCCCGTTTTTGTTGAGAAATTGATCTTTCATAAGAGGATAATGAAGCATGGTTAATAGAGTTTTCACTTAAGGTTTCAAACAAGGTATAAGCTTCATCCTCACTTTTGCTCATGAATGCACCTCCACAGGATGCATCAACCATCTGCTTATATTGATCTCCTAAACCTTCATAGAAAGCTTGTACAATTTGCCACTTAGATAGACCATGGTGTGGGCATTTTCTAAGAAGTTTCCTTAAGTCTTTCCCATGATTCATGAATTTGTTCCCCTGGAAGCTGAGCAAATCCTGTGATGGCTCGCCTCATAGTATTGGTTCGTCCTATGGGATAAAATTTCTTAAGGAATTCATGTTGCATCTCTGCCCATGTTTGAATTATTCTTCCTAATGTGCCAAGCCAGTACTTGGCTTTATCTTTTAATGAGAAAGGGAACAAGGTCAGTCTAAGGGCATCATCAGAAAAATTTTGAATTTTTACCGTAGAGCAGATTTCTAAGAATTCATCCAGATGTTTGTAAGGGTCTTCATTGGCGTTCCCATAAAAAGATGGGAGCATCTGGATTGTGGTCGACTTGATCTCATAGTGGCTAGCAGGGATATCAGGTATGTGGATGCAAGTCGATGGGTTGTAGGTGGAAGGAATAAAGTATTCCTTCATCTGCCTAGGTGGTTCTTCACGATTTTCAGCCATTTGATTATCTGGTCTTAAATGAATTAATCTTTCAATTTCAGGATCTAGTTTAACTAGATGAGGTAAAAGTGATCTTCTACCGTGCACGTACTAGTGCAATTTGATATATGGTTCAAGATATATATATTTTTATTATTAATTTTTTTTTTAATAATTTTTTTTTATTATTTTTTTTTAAGAAAAGAAGAGAGAAAGAAAGAAGAGGAAAAATCCTAAGGAGTCTTAAATCTGGAGATGATAGAGAGGAGTTAATTTGTGGTTTATGTTAGATGTTATTTGGCAAACAAGTTAGGCAATCAATCCTGACTAAGAGTTATCCTAGATCTAGACAGCTCCTAACTGCCAAGATCACCTTCGAGCCCTCCAAATAGAGGATTAGCCAATCAACTGGCCAGGTAAGTGTAAAGTCGGTGGGAGTCCCTCCGTTGCTTGCCTTAGACACCAATTGTGCTTGGCCAGGTAAGCGAACGGAACCAATTAAGTAACCACCTTCCTTCGGGCCCAATCATCCCTGAACCACTTTCCTAGACACCAGTCAAATTGATTAACCCTAACTTGGTTCAACTCTTAGGATTTCTTGTCCTATTGAGCTCGAATATCCTTAAGGGTTAATGTCTAATTGATTTTAAGAGTTAAGGTTTGGGTTAATGCAGGATGCTGGTTGGTTGTTTGTGGGCCAAGGAAGGGTGATCAAATCCCCACCTTATCTTGTTTAATGGGTTATGCCCTTAATTTAGTTTAATATGAAATATGCAAAAGAAAAAAAAATTTCAATCAAAGAGTTCTATGCAATTTAAACTAACTAATTAAATTCTAAAAAGGCTTACCTTGCCTCCAGCAATCACCAAAAAAAAAAAAAAAAGAATAAAAACTAATATGATGGATGCTCTAAATAATTAGGGTTTCTAATCTTGTGATGATTTTTAATTGATGTAGGTAATTTTTAATTAATTTAAAAATAAAGCAAATATTAAAAATAAGAAAAGAGATTTAGGGTTTAGGAATGATCTCACCAAATAGGATTGAGAGTTTTGTTCGTGCATAATCTTTCTTATTCTCTTTTTTTTTTCTATTTTTTTGTAAAATAAATAAGAAAAATAATTAGTAGGTAGTAAAAAAATCAAAGAAATAAAAAAATTTTAATTTTTATGCCTCTCCGGCAATGGCGCCAAAAACTTGATAGAAATATGATGCTGTCGTTAAGACACCATGTTTATCAGTTTAAATCCGACTTTTCAAAATTATGAAGAGAGTAGTAAGTCGGATCGAATCCACAGAGAGGCAATGATTTATTTCTAAAATCTTTGATTCTTTTATTATTATTATTATTTTTATTATTATAATTTTTTTAAAAGAAAAGAAAAGAAGAGTTTTTAAAAATTAAAGTCAAAAAATAGATTTATCAATAAAAGTAGAATTATGCAAAAATAAATTTGGTACTAAGATCTACTATTTTAGATCTTAGCAACTACTTGCAATAAAATTAAAAAGCAATAAAGAACAATTGATTTAAAGAGCTAGAATTGAAAAGAACAATGAAACTTTGTTTATTAAATTTAAAACTTAAATGCAGAATTTAAATATAAGAAATTAAAGAAAAAAAAAACTTAGAAGGAGATTGTAGATCAGCATAGGCATGGAGATGGCGTAGAAGACCGACTCTTCTTCTCAGCACTACAGCTTTGAAGCAACCTTTAACCCAGAGCTTGGCTTCCACCCTGTACCTTAGCTTCTCTTCCACCAGACCTCCCCTTTCTTAGAGGCTTAGGATCCTTTTTATAGAGCTAGGAGGGTTGGATATTTATTTCTAAAGGCAATGTAGGACTAATTGCCTTTGTAATCATTAAAATCTAAATAAAATTTGAATAAAAATAACTCTGATATGACTCTGGTAAGTCTGGTGAAATCTGGCCATTCAATAGGAATCCAACGGTCCAAAAATCATAAAAAATGGATGCATATCAGCCCAGATCAGGTCGGATCAATTTCTGACCGTTGGATCATGCTTGATGGAGGAATTCACGCCATTAATTGCGCGCTTGAGAGTTTGATCGCCGTCGGGAGCCTTCTGGACCGTTGGATCGAGGCTAGAATCAAGCACTGTCATTCGATGGCGATCCGAGTGAAATCAGCAATTGAAAAAAATGCTGACCATCCGATCTTGACTGCAAACAACCACCATCGCACGATCGCGCTTTTACTATTCCCATGGACCACGTGGACCGGCCATATCGTGCACCGCAACCAATCAGCGCCTTTTATTGATAGATGAAAAGACCAAAATGCCCTGTGAGCCATGATGAATTTCCTGTAAACCCTTTAGGGGTCTAGGTCTACCACGTGGTAGGCTCTGATTCGCTAGTCTCTGCTGAGCTGGTGGTCTACACTGTGCTGTAGACCGGCTGCCGGCTTCTGGGCTTGAGTCGGCTAGCTTGGATGGCTTGGCGCGCCGGCTTGGTCGGCTTGGCTCGGTGCGTCTGGATGCGTCGGCTGTTGTAGCATGGCGGCTTGAGCCATTTGAGCCGTATGTTATTTTTATTTTATTATTATTATATATATATATATATTTTAATTTTATTTTATTTTATTTCTTTAGAAATTCATATCTTTTTCATTTTAGCTCCATTTTACTCAAAATTTATTTCGTTGTGATAAAAAAAATGAGCTCTTTCCACTGATAATAAAATTTTATTTTTTAATTTTTATTATTTTTTAATTAATTTTTTAATTAATGAAAATATGAATTTTTCAAAAATTATATATAAATTAATTAATAATTTTTAAACATTAATATAAATTAATTAATAAATTAATATTTTTATTGGTGAATTTATTGTACTTATCAGTCATGCTCAGTGCCTTCGTTCTCTAACGAGTACCTGTACTCTCACTTCGGTGTCTCCACACCGTAGACTCAAGACTCATCTACTAAAGAGAAGTGATTGTACACCAACCTTTTGAATCAATCACCATCCTCGTGATGATCCTATGGTCGGGAGCATTTTATGAGTTAATAATGATTATTCATGTCTTAAATTTTCAACTCTTGAAAATATGAATTATCATTATCATTAACTCAAAGGATGTATCACAGACACTAAATACACATATGTGATAGAAAATAATCCATTTTATTGATTATAGTCAAAATTATAATTTTGCCCCTAGAAGTGTATTACAAGTGTCAGCCAATTCTGGCTTCTAGGGCACATATATCTAACAATCTCCCACTTGTCCTAAAGCCAATTGGCTACAAGTCTAAGTCCCATCTTCTCAAGGTGGGCTTCGATCTTCTGCTGGCCCAATGGCTTTGTAAGTGGGTCTGCCACATTATCTACGGAGTCAACTCTCTTAACCTCGACGTAACCCTTCTCGAGGTAATCACGGATGAGGTGGTATCGCCGCTCAATGTGCTTGGATTTCTGATGAGACCTCGGCTCCTTAGCAAGGGCTATGGCGCCATTATTGTCGCAGTATAGAGAAATGGCATCTGATGGCATTACTCCGATTTCTATAGCAAACTTCTTGTACCAGAATGCTTCCTTCGCAGCCTCTGATGCAGCGATATATTCTGCTTCCATGGTAGAATTTGCTATCACGGTTTGCTTGGAACTCTTCCAGCTGACAGCACCACCATTGCACACAAACAGACTTCCAGATGTCGACTTTTGATCATCTATATCGGACATGAAATCCGAGTCTGTGTATCCCTGGACTTGGAGTTCTCCATTACCAAAGACCAACATCATATCCTTAGTTCTTCTCAAGTACTTAAGGATACATTTCACAGAAGTCCAGTGTTCTTCACCTGGATTTGACTGATATCTGCTTGTGACACTCACAGCATGGGCTATATCAGGTCGTGTACATAGCATGGCATACATGAGGCTCTCTATTGCAGAAGCATAAGGGATCTTGCTCATGCGTTCTATTTCCTCAGGTGTGCTAGGGCACATCTTCTTGGAAAGATGAATACCATGTCTGAAGGGTATTAATCCCCTCTTAGAGTTTTCCATACTAAACCTCTTTAGTACTTTCTCTATGTACATCTTCTGTGAAAGTCCTAGCATCCTATTCGGTCTATCCCTATAGACCTTAATTCCTAGAATAAAGGATGCTTCACCTAGGTCTTTCATGGAGAATTCCTTGGACAACCATATTTTGACTGTTGTCAACATGGGAATATCATTCCCAATAAGGAGGATGTCATCCACGTACAATACGAGGAAGACAACAGCGCTCCCACTGACCTTTTTGAAGACACATGGTTCCTCTTCATTTTTGATGAAACCAAACATTTTGATCACATCATTGAAATGAGTGTTCCAGCTCCGAGATGCTTGCTTAAGTCCATATATGGACCTTTGCAGCTTGCAAACCTTGTGATCAGTATCACTGGATGTGAAACCTAGCGGCTGTTCCATATAGATATCTTCCTCAAGATATCCATTTAAGAATGCCATTTTCACGTCCATTTGCCATATTTCATAATCGAAATAGGCTGCAACGGCAAGCAATGTGCGGATGGATTTTAGCATAGCCACTGGGGAAAAGGTATCCTGATAGTCAATGCCTTCGCATTGACTATAACCTTTTGCCACTAGTCTAGCCTTGAATGTCTCCACATTCCCATCTGCACCAATCTTTCTCTTGAAGATCCATTTACACCCAATAGGTACTATACCTTCTGGTGGATCTACCAAGGTCCAGACTTGGTTTGAGTGCATCGAGTCAATTTCTGACTGCATTGCCTCTAGCCATTTCTCGGAGTCGATATCTGATATCGCCTCGTTGTAGGTTTTGGGATCATCACCATGAGCACCATTACCTACGAGGAACATTTTCTCTACTTTCCTCTGAAATAATACCTAAGTATCTTTCAGGGGGATGGAAAACTCTTTCCGATCTACGAGGTGGAGGAGGTAGTGTTCTTATTGGCTCAACCTGATTTGGTTCCAATTGGTCCTTAGCTCGTTGTACTTGTGAGACTTTCTCATCAAGCTTAATCTGCTTTCCAATGCCGCTATCTTGAATAAACTATTTTTCAAGAAAGATGGCATGTCGACTCACAATCACATTGTGGTCTTCTGGAATGTAGAAATAGTATCCTAATGACTCTTTAGGATATCCTATGAATCGAGCTCTGAAGGACCTAAACTCTAACTTGTCCGCTTGTTGTCTTTTGACATGAGCCGGACAACCCCAAATTCTGAGATGACTCAGACTTGGTTTCTTACCGTGCCATATCTCATACGGTGTGGTAGGAACGGTTTTAGAGGGAACCCTATTCAGTAGATAAATTGAAGTTAACAATGAATGTCCCCAAAGAAAATCAGGGAGGTCTGTGAAGCTCATCATGGATCGGAACCATATCCAATAGAGTCCGATTTCTCCGTTCTGAAACCCCGTTGAGTTGAGGTGTTCCTGGTGGAGTCCATTGAGAGACTATGCCATTTTCCTTGAGATAGTCTAGGAATTTCCTGGCTAAGGTATTCACCTCCTCGATCTGATCGAAGAACCTTAATGGGTTTTCCAGTTTGTTTTTCTACTTCATGTCTGAATTCTTTGAACTTTTCAAAAGCTTCAGACTTGTGTCTCATAAGATACACATACCCATACCTAGACAGATCATCGGTAAAGGTAATGAAGTAGACAAAATTGCCTCTAGCCGGCACATCAAATGGGCCGCACACATCAGTATGTACTAGGGCAAGGAGATCTGTGGCCCTTTCCCCATGTCCAACAAAAGGGAGTTTAGTCATTTTGCCTTGAAGACAAGATTCACAAGTTGGATATGACTCGAAAGTCAATGGACTCAATAGCCCATTTTTCTCCAATTTGTTGATCCTATCTTCTGCTATATGACCTAATCTCAGGTGCCATAGATATCTATCATTTGGACTATCCCTAGGTCGTTTGGCATTCACGTTTTGCTCGATAGTTAGAAAAGGTACATCAATATGTAGCTGATAAAGACCATTAATAAGGAAACCATTTGCAATTTTATTTCTTTCATAAAGAATGTTACAATGGTCCTTAAAGAAGGTAATCACATAGCCTTCTAGTGCTAAGCATGAAATAGAAATCAAATTCCTGCTAGCTGCAGGCACATAATAACAGTCTTTCAAAACTAAGTCTAAACCAGATGGTAATCGAAGAGGGTATGTTTCCACGGCTACTGCAGCAACTCTTGCTCCATTACCGATGCGTAGGATCATGTCTCCATCCCTCAGCCTCCTGCTATCCTCAAGATCCTGCATGAAAGTGCACAGATGAGCACTAGAACCAGAGTCAAGCACCCAACTGGATGCAGAAGAAATCGTAAGGTTAGACTCAATAACGAGCATACCTCTAGAAGGACCTTCCTTCTTGTTCTTCAGGGTGGCCAGATAAGTAGGGCAGTTCTGCTTTCAATGACCGTCGCTATTGCAATGGAAACACTATTCTTTGACATCGGCCTTCTTCTTCGGCTCTGCCTTTTTCTTCTTTGCTTCTTCCACCTTCTGCTTTTTCGCAGACTTCTTTTTCTTTTCATAAGACTTTCTTTTGGAAGAAGTCCATTCCATAGCAAGAACTGAGCCTTTAGAACCTTTCATAGAAAGCTCAGCGGTGACCAGCATATTCATTAATTCGGCCAAGGAATTTTGAAGTTTATGCATGTGGTAATTCATGATGAATTGCCCATATGCATCAGTCAAGGATTGCAGAATAATATCATTCTGCAGATCTAAGTCTAACTTCACACCGAGCTTCTCAAGCTCTTCCATATCCTTGATCATCATTCAGACAGTGATCTTGGACTGACTGCCCATCACGCATCTAAGCCTTAAAAAGTCATTTCGTGACTTGATATTTGGCTGCGTGACTCTGTTCACCAAACATCTCCTATAGGTGAGCCAACATTTGGCGAGCAGTCCCGATATCTTCATGTTGGCGCTGGAGCTCATCAGACATCGAGTCCAATATATAATATCTGGCCTTATTATCTTTGTCTATCCATTTTTTAGAGATGCTCTCTGTTCAG
>QRFJ01003988.1:0-106120 GCA_006176705.1 Cocos nucifera
CCGCGATTACCTTGAGAAAGGTTACGTTGAGGTCAAGAGAGTCAACTCCGCAGATAATATGGCAGACCCACTTACAAAGCCGTTGGGCCAGCAGAAGATCGAAGCCCACCTTGAGAAGATGGGACTTAGACTTGTAGCCAATTGGCTTTAGGACAAGTGGGAGATTGTTAGATATATGTGCCCTAGAAGCCAGAATTGGCTGACACTTGTAATACACTTCTAGGGCAAAATTGTAATTTTGACTAAAATCAATAAAATGGGTTATTTTCTATCACACATGTGTATTTAGTGTCTGTGATACATCCTTTGAGTTAATGGTAATGATAATTCATATTTTCAAGAGTTGAAAATTTAAGACATGAATAATCATTATTAACTCATAAACAGCTCCCGACCATAGGATCATCACGAGGATGGTGATTGATCCGGAAGGTTGGTGTACGATCGCTTCTCTTTAGTAGACGAGTCTTGAGTCTACGGTGTGGAGACACCGGAGCGAGAGTACAGGTACTCGTTAGAGAACGAGGGCACTGAGCGTGACCACCTCGAGTAGTCATTAGGAAGTCTACCTTCTCGTTAATGACTGACTCGATGCTGCAGTAGTGTGTCTGGTTCTTTGACCTGAGATGCATCGGCAGTTCACCTTGAGGGTGTTATAGTTTGACTACACCATTACTCGGTCTCCTAGCCATATGGAACCCTGAGGTGTATGTTGGCTGTGACATGTTCTTTGTAGGAACTGGATTGCATCAAGATGGGATCTATCTACCTCGGTGGTAGAGGAGCAGCCCTATGATAATCATGAGAATCAAGTCCTGAAGCCCATGGCCATGGCAGAGTGAAATAATAGAAAGAGTTTCTATTTAGATTTTCACATTGGACTCGAATCGAATGATTACATCATATGACAGAGACTAGGGTTTGACGAGTTCACCTTAACCCTAATCTGATCGGGGCTCAAGATAGAAGAACTGAATCACACAGGTAGCTGCACCAAGAGGTTCGCATTCAGCTCTGATGGATTGCCACCATATACTGCTAGGTGTCACTGGTGGATTTTGGGAGCAATTAGAATGATTTAGATGATCGATCATTCTAGCTGTTCGAATCAGAAGAGTTCTGATCCATCGAAAGGAGTTTCGATGATGTCTATGATAGAGATCATGACATATCCCATTACCATATAGAACTGAACCTAACTGGGTCACACAAATAAGGGTTTGAATCTGGTGATCATCAATTGAACTGATCTAGTTCAATTGATCTGAATGAGATTCAATTAGGTTCAAGGAAATCATGCTAGCACTCGATTGAACCTAACGTTCTTCTTTTACTATCACAAATAAGTTGTCCTGACTGAGCCAAAGGAGTTTGTGCTCAATCAGAGGCCTTCATATGGTCTGACTGGAGGTTGTCCAAGTCAGAATAGGTTGTCTTATTTGTAAGACATTACCTGCCATTTTTGGTCACCTGCCATTTCTTGTTCTTTGACTTTGGTCAAAAGTCTACCTTTGACTGGTCAAACATTGACCATTCACCCTTTGACTTTTGACCACATGTCATGCACCTATTGGAGAGCTGGTGGGGGCCTGTCCCCCTGCCAGAACCTAGCAAGGAGAAGGGCGCACGCCAAGGGTGGCGTGAGCCCAAGTAGGAGGCGCCTAGGAGTCCTTGTTGGACAAGGACAACAAGGACTCCACCTCCCTTTTGGATTCCAATCAGAGTTCTACTAAGAATCCAGTTTGACTGGTCTTAGGCGCCCTCTAAAGAGGAATCCAGGGGTCTCTATTCCAACCAATCAGATTTAGATCTGATTTCACAAAGGGTTGTGATTGGTTGAGAGGAAGAGGAGTTGGATCACAAGAGGTCTATAAATAAGACCCTGCGCCCAACCCTAATTCTAAGTGAATGCTATTAGACACGCCCCAAGGCTGCCTCTCCCCTCCTTCTCCACGCTATAGTCTCTTCTCCCCTTGCTCTCCACGTCCAAAAGGTGTTTTGGACTTTGGTTGGTGCGATTCAGATCAAGGAAAGGCGATCAAAAGCAAGAAGGCTGCGCTGCTGCAAAAGGACGACTGCAGATCTTCAAAAGAGTTTTGAAGATCCTCCAGATCAGATCCAGATCTGATTTTTGGAGGTGTGATAGAGAAGAAGAGGATCTCCAGATCCAACCCGAGTGGATATCGGTAGAGGCCAGGCGCTTGCGTGGCTAAGATCCAGAACCTTCCGCTGCAATCAGGATCATCTACAGGGTAATAGGATTACCCAAATCAGGTAAATTAAATTTGATTTAATTTATCTTATTTTATTTTATTTATTAAAATAATAAGAATCAGATCTGAAACATATCAAGATCTGATTGAGATCAAGAGAAAATTTTTGAAATATATCTCTTGATCTAATCAGATCTGAACGAACCTGGACCGAAAAATCAGGATTTCCCTTCACTCTGTATAATTTTTTAGATCTCCATTAGTAGTGATGAGTGCATAGAAGATAATCTCATCAATGCCATACCTGATTGACCTCCTAATAGTATGCTAGAGCTTGTGCAAAGACTAGAGCATGGAGTCCTGATAATTCACCAATAAGTATAATAAATTCATCAATAAAAGTATTAATTTATTCAATTAATTTATATTAATTTTTAAGAATTAATAATCAATTTATATATAATTTTTGAAAAATTCATATTTTTATTAATTAAAAAATTAATTAAAAAATAATAAAAATTAATAAAAATTAAAAAATAAAATTTTATTATCAATAGAAAGAGCTCATTTTTTTGATCACAACGAAATAAATTTCAAGTAAAACGGAGCTAAAATGGAAAAGATATGAATTTTTAAAAATATAAAATAAATAAAAATTAAATAAAAAAAAGAAAACGGCTCAGCCGGCTCCGCAAGCCGAGCCACCAAGCCAAGCCAAGCCATCAAGCCGACTCAGCCGTTGAAGCCATCAGCCGGTCCACGATCCTAGGCGTGGACCGCCAGCTCAGCAAATTCCGGCGAATCAGAGATTGCCACGTGGTGGACCTAGACCCCTTAAGGGTCTACAGAAATTTATCGCGGCTCACAAGGGTAATTTAGTCTTTTCGTCCGACAACAGCGGCGCTGATTGGTTGCGGTGTGCGGTGCGGCCGGTCCACGCGGTCCATGGGAACAGTTATTGCGCGATCGGACGGATGTGGTTGTTTGCGGTCAGGATCGGACGGCTGTGGTTGCTTCCGAATTTTATTCAGATACAAACATCACGCGGATCACCATCGGACGGCAGCGCTCGATCCAGGCGATGATCCGACGGTCCAGAATGCTGCCGGCGGTGATCAAGACTCCCGAAGCGCGATTTGCGGCCAGATTTCCTCGATCAAGCGCGATCCAACGGCCAGAATTTAATCCGACCCGATCTGAGCTTATCTGCATCCGATTTTGATGATTTTTGGACCGTTGGATTCCTGTTGAACGGCTGGATTTTATCAGATTTATCAGAGTCATATCAGAGCTATTTTGATTCAAATTTTATCCAAATTTCTTTGTATTTTTATGATTACAAAGGCTATTAGTCCCATATTGCCTTTAGAAAAAATATCCAGCCCTCCTAGCTCTATAAAAAGGACCCCAGGCCATCAGAAATTCAACATCTCCGATCAAGGTGAAGCTTTGGTACAGGGCGAAGCCAGGCTATGGGTTAAAGGCTGCTTCGAAGCAACGGGTGCCGAGAAGAAGAGCCGAGCTTCTACACCATCTTTCTGCCAATGCCGATCCAAGATCAGAGATCAGGCTATTTTATTTTATTTCTTTTTAAATTTTATGTATTTAAATTCTAAAATTTTAATTAATAAAAATTTTATTTTTGCATTTTAATTTCTTGCTTTTTATTTTTATTGTAATTTAATTTCTGCACTTTAAATTATTGCTTTGCAAGTAGATGCTAAGATCTAACTAGTAGATCTTAGTACCAAAGTTTAAATTCCTGCACCTTTTAATTTTTACTTTTTTTTATTTTCCGACTTCACTTTTGATTCCCAAAACTCTTCAAATCTTTTCTTTTTCTTTTAAAAATCAAAGATTTCAAATCTAAAAATACTACCTTCCCTGTGGATTCGACCCGACTCACTACTATCTACGCATTTTCAATAATTTTAAGAAGTCGGATTAAACTGATAAACACGGTGTCTTAACGACAGCATCGCGTCCCTATCAAGTTTTTGGCGCCGTTGCCGGGGAAGGTTTTTGATTTTTGATTTTGATTTCTTTGATTTATTAAAAATAATTTTGGCAAATGCTTCCTATCAAGTTTTTGGCGCCGTTGCCGGGGAAGGCACGGATGCTATTAAATTTTTGATTCTCTTTGATTTTTTTCTATAAATTAATTATAAATAAAATTTTTAATATTGCTTACTAATTTTTTTTATTTATTTTGTAGAAAAAAAAAGGAGAAAACGAAGAAAGCATCAGAAGTTTTGCCTGGTGAGATCAATCCTAACCCTAGTTCTCTTTTCTTTTTATTTTATTTATTTATTTATTTTATTTTTAAATTAATTTAAAAAAATATCCATTTAAACCTAATTAAAAGCCTCATGATAAGATTAGAAACCCTAACTGTTTAGAGCATGCATCATATTAGTTTTATTTTTATTTTTATTTTTTTTGGTGATTGCTGGAGGCAAGGTAAGCCTTTCAGAATACAATTAGTTACATGCATCTAGTTTAAATTGCATAGAACCCTTTGATTGAATTTTTTTTTTTTTTGCATATCATATTAAATCAAATTAAGGGCACAACCCAATTAAACAAGATAAGGTGGGGATTTGATCACCCTTCCTTAGCCCACAAACAACCAACCAGCATCCTGCATTGACCTAAGCCTTTAATTTTAAAATCAATTAGACATCAACCCTAGGAACTCGAGCTCAATAGGACAAGGAATCCTAAGAGTTGAACCGGGTTAGGATAAGTCAATTTGACTGGTGTCTAGGAAAGTGGTTCAGGGACGATTGGGCCCGAAGGAAGGTGGTTTCTAATTGGTTCCGTTCGCTTACCTGGCCAAGCACAATTGGTGTCTAAGGCAAGCAACGGGGGGACTCCCACCGACCTTACACTTACCTGGCTAGTTGATTGGCTAATCCTACACTTGGAGGGCTTGAAGGTGACCTTGGCAGTTAGGAGCTGTCTAGATCTAGGATAACCCTTAGTCAGGATTGATTGACCAACTTGATTGCTAACCAACATTAGATCTAATTAAACCGAATTCTTCTCTTTCTTCTTAGTTCTAGGACTCCTTAGGACCTCTTCTTTAGAACTCTTTTTTCTTTCTTCTCCTTTCTCCTCTAAAAATAAAATAAAATAAAAATTAAACTAACTAAAAATTAATAATTAAATTAAATTAAATTAAATTAAAATTAATAAATAAAAATAATTAAAAAAAATTAATTTTTAATATAATAAAATAATAATAATAATAATAAATAAAAAAAAATATTCTAAAAATTTTTAAACCATACATTAGGGTTACACTAATACATGCATGGTAGGAAATCGCTTTTTCTGATTTAGTTGAACTTAATTGAATGGTTGATTCACATTAAACATAATAATCAAATGGCTAATATAAATCTAATAGTCCAAAAATTAGATAAAGTTGACCTTCTTGATCAGAAAATAGATCAACTCCTAACCCTAGGTCAACAATCTCCTCAATTCACATCATCTTCTAATTATCAGGAGAAGTTATTCAATCTGTGCTAGTCCAACCCATCATGTAAGTGAATATCCTATGACTGCACAGTTTCCATATTTTATCCAAGAACAAGTTCAAGCTACTCAAGGATACTCCAAATTGATTAATGACCCATTTTCAAATTCATATAATTCAGATTGGAGTAACTTTAATTTTTCTTGGACATCCCAACAGACTCAGGCTCAGACCCAAATTTCACTTGAGCAAAATTATCAAAATTATGCCTATAATAATGGTCAGCCTAGTCAGTTTAACCAGCCATCATATTATAATCAGCCTTCATACCCACCTCCTCAACAGACCAATCTAGCTGATGATAGATTTAACCAACTTCAACAATTAATTCTAACTCAACAGCAATCTATCGCCAGACTAGAAGCTCAAATAGGATAATTAGTTGAGTCTAACATGAGGAGAGAACTAGATCAACTACCGAACCTACCAATTTCAAATAACCCACCTAATGACCACCAACCACCTGGATTAAATTATCAATCTAATGTTTCATCTAAGAATCCAATTTGAGAATACCAAAGTAATTCCTGAACTTAAAAGCTATAGGATTCTTATGGACCCATACCAAGACCAGGTGAGAGAGGCTAGTACTGATGCTAGCCAAAATAAAAATTTAGAGGAACTGGTTAGTACTGAGACTAACCACATAGAAGAACCCAAGCCAGGAATTAGTACTGATGCTAGTTCCAGTTTAAATGAGATAGAAATAAGGGAAAAGAGAATAGATGATTTACCCGAGACTTATAAACCTAATGTCCTATTCCCTTCAACCCTAGAAGCTGGTTCTTCTTATAAAAATCAAAAGGCATGTAATGAAATATCAATGGAGTTGTTTAAGCAGGATCACATTAATTTACCTCCAGAATTAAAACCGCCTTTAGTCACCATTCCAGCACCCATTGAATCAAACTTAACTCCTAAAACTCCATTCATGAGCATTTTAGAAGAACAAATAGGAGTAATTCTTAATAAACATGGGTCTGAGAATGGAATCATAAAATATATCCCAAAAATTAACAGTGAATATATCAATAATGGGATTAAAAATCAAATCAACTTTCTGAGATTGGCAATCCAAAACCATTGGAATTTGTCAATCCAATATTCGACACAGGATAGTGAGCTACATTGTGTCTGGCTGAAGACGGTAAACTTAGCGCTTGTTGGGAGGCAACCCAATATTTAGTTTTTATCTAATTTATTTTTTAGTTTATTTTTTTAGGATAATTTGAATAAGTTGGAGGGAGAGCTCAAATTTGTCAAAGGCATGTGCTGGACCAAAAAAAAAAAAAATAAATATATATATACTGAGTTAGGTGTATTCTTCCATGTTCTTTATTACATCCTTTATTTTTTCTTCTCCATTGAGGACAATGTCGATTAAGTTGGGGGGAGAGAAAAATAAAAATTTTAAAATTTTAAGTCCTCGAAAAAGTTAGTATTTAGTATTTAGATACTTGATTATGCTTAAGAATCGAATAAAACTAAGCATTTTTAAAAGAAAATTGATACACAGATCAGAGAATCTGTGAGATATTGAGGAATCAAGTATTAAGAAAATTCAATAAAGAGTTAAGTCCAGAACATAAAAAATTTTTCTTGGAGCATTTCTAATTATTTTTACTAGCATCAAAGAAAAGTCTACTTTTTATAGGCTTGTGTAGGGTAACTATACGTTTCTTCATATAAAAATTTATTTTAATAAAATAGTTTCCAAGTACTTCTCACTGAGTAACCGGGCCTCTTTGCCTAAGCAAGCATTGAGTTTCGCGTCAAAAGGTGGGAAGGGCAAAGAAGCTCGTTGTAAAGCTAGTCTTAACTCGTAGCCTATTTGATTCGAGCTAGTAAGCCCGAGGGGTATTCTATACCTAGTGCCCTAAAGCCAACTGGTTTGGGAGTCATTGGCCCAAGACTCGCTACATGGATCAAATAGAAAGCTTAAGGAGTTAAGACACTCAATAGTGGTACAACGTTAAAAAAAAAAAAAAAAAAAAAAAAAAAAAATATTGGTTTCCCACCAAGTAACCGGGTCCCGTTGCCTAAGTAAGCAATGATATTCGCATCAAAAAGTGGGCAATGTGAAAATAAAAATTAATAAATGAAGGATGGAAGTAGCAATACACCTGCCTATATGAAAGTTTAGACAAATCAGAGATAAAAGTGGAATAATTTAGAAAAAGTTCTGAAAAATTTAATGTTCTTTACTTAATTTTTCTATTGATAAGTATTAATACCCCAATGATATATCTCATTTAAGCTCTACTGAATATCAATGGCCATTTTGAAAATTGCTTAGGTAAAATTCGAAACTCTAAAGTTAAAAGGTATTTAAAACTAAATTCTTTCTTTACTCGAGGACGAGCAAAGCTTAAGTTGGGGGGTGTGATAAGTATCATAAATTCATCAATAAAAGTATTAATTTATTAATTAATTAATATTAATTTTTAAGAATTAATAATCAATTTATATATAATTTTTGAAAAATTCATATTTTTATTAATTAAAAAATTAATTAAAAAATAATAAAAAAATAATAAAAATTAAAAAATAAAATTTTATTATCAATAGAAAGAGCTCATTTTTTTGATCACAACGAAATAAATTTCAAGTAAAACGGAGCTAAAATGGAAAAGATATGAATTTTGAAAGATATAAAATAAATAAAAATTAAATAAAAAAAAGAAAATGGCTCAGCCGGCTCCGTAAGCCGAGCCACCAAGCCAAGCCAAGCCATCAAGCCGACTCAGCCATTGAAGCCATCAGCCGGTCCACGATCTAGGCGTGGACCGCCAGCTCAGCAAATTTCGGCGAATCAGAGATTGCCACGTGGTGGACCTAGACCCCTTAAGGGTCTACAGAAATTTATCGCGGCTCACAAGGGTAATTTAGTCTTTTCATCCGACAACAGCGGTGCTGATTGGTTGCGGTGTGCGGTGCGGCCGGTCCACGCGGTCCATGGGAACAGTTATTGCGCGATCGGACGGATGTGGTTGTTTGCGGTCAGGATCGGACGGCTGTGGTTGCTTCCGAATTTTATTCAGATACAAACATCACGCGGATCACCATCGGACGGCAGCGCTCGATCCAGGCGATGATCCGACGGTCCAGAATGCTGCCGGCGGTGATCAAGACTCCCGAAGTGCGATTTGCGGCCAGATTTCCTCGATCAAGCGCGATCCAACGGCCAGAATTTAATCCGACCCGATCTGAGCTTATCTGCATCCGATTTTGATGATTTTTGGACCGTTGGATTTCTGTTGAATGGCTGGATTTTATCAGATTTACCAGAGTCATATCAGAGCTATTTTGATTCAAATTTTATCCAAATTTCTTTATATTTTTATGATTACAAAGGCTATTAGTCCCATATTGCCTTTAGAAAAAATATCCAGCCCTCCTAGCTCTATAAAAAGGACCCCAGGCCATCAGAAATCAACATCTCCGATCAAGGTGAAGCTTTGGTACAGGGCGAAGCCAGGCTATGGGTTAAAGGCTGCTTCGAAGCAACGGGTGCCGAGAAGAAGAGCCGAGCTTCTACACCATCTTTCTGCCAATGCCGATCCAAGATCAGAGATCAGGCTATTTTATTTTTTTTTAAATTTCATGTATTTAAATTTTGAAATTTTAATTAATAAAAATTTTATTTTTGCACTTTAATTTCTTGCTTTTTATTTTTATTGCAATTTAATTTCTGCACTTTAAATTATTGCCTTGCAAGTAGATGCTAAGATCTAATTAGTAGATCTTAGTACCAAGTTTAAATTTCTGCACCTTTTAATTTTCACTTTTTTTTATTTTCCGACTTCACTTTTGATCCCAAAACTCTTCTCTTTTCTTTTTTTTCTTTTATAAAATCAAAGATTTCAAATCTAAAAAAAAAATGCTACCTTCCCTGTGGATTCGATCCGACTCACTGCTATCTACTGATTTTTAATTATTTTAAGAAGTCGGATTAAACTGATAAACACGGTGTCTTAACGACAGCACCGCATCCCTATCACCTATGAATGTCATCTTTTGAGATTTCGGGTGCAATTTGCTCCTCTTAGTTTCCTCCACATGTGCATAGGCTACGCAATCGAAGACTTTCAGGTGGCCAAGCTCCACCCTCTTCCCACTCTAGACCTCCTCTGGAATGCCTCAATTCAGCTTACGATGAGGGGACCTGTTCATAAGAAAACAAGAAAAAGTTAGAGCATCACCTTAAAAGAACTTTGAAAGTGATGTCTGCAGCCTCAAACTCCATGCCTTCTTGGTCAGTGTTCGGTTCATCCTTTCCATGACACCATTATCTTGGAAAGTCATCTTCACCATGTAATGACGTTTGATGCCATTTTCATCATAATACCTCCTGAACTCCAGGCTTGTATACTCCCTTCCATTGTCTGACCTCAGACACTTCACCTACCTTCCTGACTCCTTCTCTACCTCAGCTCTCTAGACTCTAAACCAAGCAAACACCTTTGATTTTTCTCTGATAAGATAAACCCACACCTTCCTTGAGAATTATCAATGAAAGTGATAAAGTATTTTACCCCATCTCTAGCTGATATAAGAGCTGGTCCCCACACATCTGAGTGCACTAAATCCAGCACTCTCTCACTATGCTTGGTACAACTGGCAAACTTCATCCTATACTATTTGCCAAAGATGCACAACTCATAAAGATCTATGCCCTCCTTCTTTAGGGCTGGGATCATACCTCTTCTGCTTAGTTATGTGAGCCCACGATCACTTATATGATCCATTTGATAGTACCACAGTTGATATAAAATTTGCTCCTCCTGTACCGCTACTAGCACCTCTTCACTATCATTTATCACTGAGCCTTCCATTCTATAAAGATTGTTACTCAGTCTTCTACCTCTCATCACCACCAAAGTTTTCTTGAAAATTTTTAGACATCCACTCCCAGTCTGGCTACTAAAAGCATAAACCTGCTCCTCCAAGTAGCCCAAAGAAATCAAATTATTTTTCAACTCTGGAATATTTCTGATGTTTGATAATGTATGAATGATCCCATCATACATCCTCACCCTGATAGAGCCAACTCCAGCTACTTTGCATGGATAATCATCTTCAAGGCTGACACTTCTACCATCGGCCTTTTGGTAGGTAGCAAACCACTCCTAATGAGAAGTATAGTGGTGCGAGCATGCCAAATCCAATATCCATATAGTATCACACTCTATGGATCCATCTGATACAACCAGTAGGTCTTCTCCACCGCTCATAGAAGCTGTATCATCCCCTTTACTGGCCTTTTCTTTTTCTGATCTCAAAAGGGGACAATCTCTTCTCAAATGTTCAGGCTAATTACATTTATAACATTTCAATGTCATCTTCCTCTGATCTTAAGACTTTGACCTACCCTTGGATTTTTCTCTTGCCTTCTTCTTTGATCTTTCCTATCTTTCATTCACAGCCAAGATCTCAGACTTAGGGTCTCCCTTGCAGATTTTTTTTCTTTGCTCATTTGATCTGAGCACACCAACAACCTCTTCATAGTTTAGGATCTCCTTTCCATAAACTAAAGTTGTTATGAGACCATCATACGAACTTAGGAGAGAACATAAAATAGCAGCAATGCTCGATCCTCCTCATCGATCTTCACATCCAAACTCATCACCTCAGAATACACCTAATTGAATCTTTGGATATGTGCAACAAGTCTCCGCCTTCGGGCATCCTCAGACTATACAACTATTTCTTCAACCATAGCTTATTGGACATATTCTTCCCCATGTATGTGTTCTTGAGTCTCTCCTAGAGCCCCTTTGCCATAGTCTCTGTGCAAACCTTGGGCAAAATCTGATCGACCAAGCACATCCGAATTATGCTAAAAGCAATTTTCTCAAACTCTTTCCAATCCTCAGCATTGATCTTTTTCGATCTATCTTTTGCAAGACATTGTAGATCCTCTGCTAAACCAACAAATCCTTTACTCTTCGCTACCATAGGGTAAAGTTTCTCTTGCTGTCAAACTTCTCAAAATCCACCTTGAATCCACTTGTTCCCATGACTTCAAACAAGTCAAGAATAAATTTCTAACATCCTTCATGATCACATATACCAGCAAAACTATCCTTCAAAGAAGATCTAACTAGCCCTAGATCCTCTTTCCAAACTTCTATATCATCGTTCCGCAATGTAAACAATCTCCACCTCAATCTAGAGACAACCATGAAGCAAACTAGAAGTTTTAGGATAAAATCTGATGCAATAGATCCTGGATGTAGTAAACCTTAGGTGTCTTCCTTCGTTCCACGCAACACTACTCTGATATCAATTATTGGGAATACGTGCTCTTCCCACATGGATCGACGTGGCCACTAGTGATCAACCAAGCAACAAGGAAGAACCTCTTAGAGATTACTACGGAAGCATGATCAAACAATTCAAGGAATAGAGAAGAAGAGAAGAAGAGATTTTTGGGAGAAAAGAGCTTTTATTAAATATATCTCCACCTCTACAATCTTAACATATTTCCAGTATATATACTTTTCAAAGGGTCAAGTCCAAGCTTATAGAAAAACTTTCTAAACTCCAACAATCTACCTACATAAAAAAATAACCAACAAAAACTGAGTTGACTAACCTGCAATTGGGTCGACTCAGTCCCTAACTGAGTCGACCTAGTTGCGTACAGTACCTACAGTCCCAAAAATACTGCTTTCTATCTGAATTTTTCTCTGAGACCTAGCCGGCCCAGTCCTAGACTGACCCGGCCCAATTTTCAACTTAGCTGGCTCTAATATTTTTTCTGCTTTATTCTCCTATTTTATTATTGAATCATTTGAATATTTTAAATGATTCAAGCCAGATGCACCCATGTCCAGATAGATCGTCTACAATGAAATATTAATATCTTTCTTTGGCACTTAAGTTCATAGGTCTACATACATCACTATGTATGAAACTTAGAACTTTATCAACTCCTTCACCTTTTCTAGTAAAAGATGACTTTGTCATCTTTTCAAGAAGATAAGACTCACAGGTTATCAATGATTCACAATTATTGATGTCGAGATTTTCATCTCAAGCTAAATTATTTATCTTGCTCTTGTCAAGATGACTAAGCCTATAATGCTAAATATAGATATCCATGACATAATCTAACTTGGATGTTTGTTAAATGTATACATTATACTTAACAGGCTGTATAAATGTTAAATATTATTTCTTTATTATCCATGTATTATTGTAATATTATTTATAATAATATCATAATAATTTTTTTTATATATAAATGATAATCATCTTTGACCAAAAGACTAATAGAGATCACATTTATCATAAACGATGGATAATGATGACAATCACTCAAAATGTCATCTTTTGAAAATAAGCATGACAATTCCAAAAGTTAGGGTTAGAATAGGACTTTCATTCCCAACGTTCAGATATTTTTCACCATTTTCAAACATTCTACTTTCCTATAGTCTTCGCAATAAATTTCATAAGACCACCAGTATCTAATATCTAGGTACTAGAATTATATATAGAGAAATTATAAGGTGTTATCATATAACATCCTTGATAAGTAACTCTTGCTTCTTTCTCTTATTCAGCTTGTTATGATCAAGAAAAGCAAGATAATTTTTCTTCTTATGATCCTACTTCTAATAGTAGAAACACTATGCCCGATTTGGATCAATTTTGGACTAATTATTTTGACTAGGCTTAGAAGCCCCAATATGAACCAATTCATACTGTTGAACCAAATTCAACTTTCGATACTAATTATTAAAGATGGATCCCATAAGTCATCATTGTCTAACAATGATTGGAGCAATTAGGATTTAGCCTTATTCTATGAGAAAAGAGAACACAGACCTAAGTATATGAATTATTTTAAGCCTAGAGACTTAGACTTTAGTCTTAAGGTTCTTCCACTATTTTATTCAAATTGTTAGCCTCTACCTTTAATTGGAAGAATTACTTTAATTCTCTAGTAGGTACTAGAATCTACATACACTACATACAAGCCTGACTTTTGTCGGCCAATTCATGTGCATCTATGGGTAGGTTCATTAATCAATTATTTCTCCAAACAACTTTTGATAATTTAATTTTGCCCCAAAAACCTAAACAGTAGGCTTTGGACTGCACTGTAATTATCCGATTAAATCCAACCATTAACATGACCATACATGGTGCATCTAACCAATGAATGATTAAGTCCAACATTGGTTGGCCAACCTAACCACTATTAGAGAGACACTTTCAAGTTATCATATTATGAATGATAATTTTATTAGTCAATAAGCACCAAGCCTTTGGGCCTTCAATGATTATTGAGTTAATGGACCCATTATCATCCAACTTAATGGAAGGCTATGACTCAGTTATCTCCAAAACTTTATCATTTTACGGATCTAATAATTTTAGAAAATTTAAATTATTTATGATTTAAGGATAGAAAGGACATGGACCAATTTGCTCCCACTGACTTTATCAAGTCAAGTCCTCCAACTGACTTCTCAAGTCATTAGCAAGGACTAGGATCAACATTGGTCCATGGGCACCTAGATCAGTCTCATTGAATAAAATCAGTTTCACTGATTTTTTATGTGACATGGGTTAGCACGAATCAATGAGCAACCTTATCAAGACCTGATTAACCACATTGACCAAGTAAGTAAGATTGATAGGAGGGTCTACCCAGGCTTGCCTTAAACATCATAAGAAATGGCTAGGTAAGCAGGATGCTAATTAAAAACCACTGATCTGGGATGCCAGACTTACCTTAGACATCAATCGATTTATCAGTTTTGATTGGGTCTGCCTAAAGCCTTGGCTTAGACCACTAAGCCATAATCAGTATCCATTTGTTAGATATATGGACTTTGATCAACTACAACTATTGAAGTGATCTATAGGAATAATCTAATCCTAATTAACTATTAATTAGGTTTGATCAATATCTTAACTAAGTACATATTTAATCTAACCCTAGGTCTAAACTTGTTAAAGACCTTATCAAAGTTAACCAATTATCCTTTAACCTATGTTTTATGAAATTATCTTAGGATCTTTAAATCACAAACATAGATCCTAAATAATCACTTAATTCTTAATTAAGTTCAAAGCTGATGGTTTGGGTTCAGCATTTTGAATATATTTTTTAAATTTTGAAAGGTTTTTTATATCCTAGCATTGTTTCATTAAATAAGTCAACTTATTTCAAAAATAGATTGGCTTATTTCATAAACAAGCACTAAATATAGGTTAGATCACATAAAATTAGCCAATTATGATATTCAGCCAACTTTTCAGTTGGGCTTGGATCCCATTTGAGTTGGCCCAAATCCCATCTGAGCTGGTCCGAGTAGAAGTCAAGCCGGCTCAATTTTCAGATAGCTAGCTCGGGCAGAAGGATGGAAGGCCATCATTCTCGTCGGGCAAGCTCAAAACCCATCCGAGCCAGCCCGAAATGAATCTGAGCCAGTCCGATTCCTGATCGAGTCGACTGGAGCATCATCTAGAAATCGTATCATGGCTGGCACGCTGGTCAAGCTGGCTTGATCGATGAATATAACCCATTTTAACATCCTGTTCAAGTTTAATATAAAATTATGTACTCTACATAAAAATCATGAAATTATTTAAATCTAATCTAAACACTAATTTATATAAAATTTAGATTAAACTCTTCAAACATATCATAAAAAATATTAGATCTAATCTAAAGATTTTATGATCAATTTTCTAGATCACAATGTACCTGGACAACCTCTCCACTATGAGGGATAAATCTTATAGCAGGATAACCTACAGTCCGTGTGATCATTATTTTTATTTTTTAAATTTATTTTAATACAAATATGATCATTTTATAAAAGAACCTAGATGCTCTAATACCACTGATGGAAAATATGCAGGGTTTCATACACGAATTTCAAATTTTTTCTGAAATATAATACAGCGAAAGATATAGATTAAACTATTTAATCCACAGAAGTATGTAATCAAGTTACTAAACCCTATAATTAGGATCTATAATATATTATAATGCATTCTTAAATCTGAAAATAAAAGATTTGATATTGATCAAATCAATATCTTAGATCTAGAATAGTTCTAGATCTAAAATCTAAATCGCATCTGGGTGAGAGAAGAGATCAAATCTCTTTCCTTTAAGTGGGTTTAGAACTCCATGGTTGATTGTCATTGTTGCCTTTGGAGCCACACATATATCTGGGCCTTATAGGTGATCCACACTAGGATGCAATAAAATCAGAGGTTCATCGAACAAAGATCCGCTTGAAATACTAGCTTCTCGTGGATCCCTCTGGATGGTTAATCTAAAATTTATTCATCTGATCTCTTGGACACTCTAAGAGAGAAAGAATATGAGGAGGATTAAGAAAGAAATTCAACTATTGGATCTTATAAAAAAATAAAAAAATAGATAGTCAAGAAAGATCATAAGAGAAGACACATCTTCTCTTTTCAGGACATCAACCGTTGATGTCCTAAACGGATCTCCAAGCCTAAATAAAAGTAGATGTTCTCCTTTAGAAAATTTTCACACTTCTTGATTGCTTCCTCTCTAATTTTTCTCATAGAAAAATCTCACAAAAATATAGAGAAGAAGGATTCTCAAGAAAATCCTAAGAGAAGACCTTCTCTATTTCTTCTCTCATCAGGATATGATCAGATCATGTCCAAAGATGATCATCATGTCCAAACATTTTGGAGCATAGATCTTCATGCTCTCTTTCTCTCTCTCTCTCTCTCAAATTTTTATCATATAAAAATTATATAAAAATAAGAAGGAAATAACATGAAAGAAAATTACAAGAGAAAATAATATTCTCTTACCTTTGTCTTCATCAGGACTAGAACTTTTCATATCCTAATGAAACCTTTTTCTCCAAGGAAGTAGGCACCCATAATCCCCATGCCATGACCTCTCTTTCTCTTTCTTTTGTCGTGGAAAACCTAGAGTTTTTGATGCCTTCCTTTTATCTACTTGGAGGCTCCATAAAATAAGGGAGACTAGGTCAAATGACCTTGTCAAACATGGAAGCTATGGGGCATCCAACTCTTGGATGCCCCTTCTCCTATTTTTTTTGCATGGAGACTAGGAAACTATGCACAAAAGAGAGGAAAAAATGGCAACAGAAGGAAAATATGGCATGGAGAAAATTGGCATAAGAAAGGAAGAGGTGTTTGGTCAAAAGGGACTCTTTTAAAAGGAAACAAACCCAAACCACTTTCCAAAATGGATCAAATCAGATTTGATTCAAAACCTCTAGAATAAGGGGTGTGAAAATCTTAGAAAAAATCTAGAAATAAATTTAGTGGGCGTGGGCTCTTAGGTGGTGCAAGAAATGTGAGAGAGTCCTAGTTCGACTTGGACTCTTTCTATTTGACTAGGTCAAAATAATTTTGAATCTAGTTAAAATAAGATTAGTGTAAGTCTAATTATGAATAATCTTAGTCCAACTAGAAATATAATTAAGTTAGATTTAAATTATATTTAAATTTAATTTAAATCCTAACTTAATTAGAAATTAGGTGCACTCAAATCCTAGTCCAACTAGGAATTATTTTTTTCTTACAATTAGCTTATCCACTAAACTAATTAAACTTAATATAATTAAGTCCAAATTAATTTTAATTAAATTTAATTTAATTTGACTTGATCTCAGTCTAATTGCTCAATCAGATTGAGCTAATTAGCAATCTAATTGCTAATCAATCCTCCTGCAATACTTGCATTAGGTCAAACCTCAATAGTATTGATAGTTTGACCTAAGAACGATTCTTAATCATCGCTTAACCATCTAATTATGTTATAACCTTTTATATGTGTGATCCATAGGTTCAAACCTAAGCCGATAGTATAGGAACCAATTTTTGTAACAATCGAAGTAACCATCTAGCAATGGTTCTCGACGTCCGAATAGGTTGAATGTATGCAAAGCAATATTCTTAGAACCCTAGCCCATGGTTACCATATAATTTATCTTTATGACCAATAATGCTCAAGATGACTTTGAATACACTATCAACACTCATACAAGTCATCTCTATTGTATCTCAATAGTTTGTAAATCTCATGACTCCTCACGAGGATTACCCAGGCCTAGGTTTTGCTAAATTGAAATACAATGAATCATTCTCTTCTTGAAGTTAATTATGAGTGGTCAATCCTATCTTGACTCATACACCGACTTCATAAGTACTTGACTGTACCTAAAAATCTTTTGAACCTATATTAAAAATGTAGGCAATCCAGCACCAAAGTATAGTGAGTTGCTTGCAAGTCACCATGGTGATCTCAGATCGGAGGAACACTTATACCCATTGGTCTTAGCTAGCTACTCTTGATAGTAGAGTACTACATTGGTCACGTTCAATGTAGATGTACTCCTACACCTTACCTGGATGCCATACCAGTGTCTCCACACCACTTGGTTATGAGGATAACCAATGCATATGGCATATAACGACCTATACTCGATAAGTTATCATCCTTATTAATAACTTATCATTTGATCGTGAATAGTTTAAGAACCATCTGATAATTTTTTTTTTATCAATTAATTATGGTTCTAAGGACTTCATCATAATTTAGGAGTTCATTTAAGGAAGATAGAACTTTTATGATGAACCAGCCAAATAACTATTATTATTAGATAATTCATATACTAATTCCAATCATCTACGACTTAGATGATTGACTTTAGGATATATTTTCCAATAAGCACTGATGGATTTTGGAATCAGTTAGAATGATCTTGATGATTGATCAATCTAATTAGGTGAATCAAAAAAGATCTAGTCCATTGAAAGGTGTTTCGATGATGTCGATGATTGAATTCGCAACATGTCTCATTACCATATGAAATTGAACCTAACTGGGTTACACAAATAAGGGTTTGGGTCTAGATGTGATCAATTGGGTTAACTCAATTTGATTAATTTAGATTAGATCCAATTAAGTTCAAAAAAATTATGCTGCCACACAATTGAGCCTAACATTTTCCTTCTGTAATCTTTTTGGTTCATCTTGATAGAGTCAAATTAAATTTGGCTCATCTAAAAACCCTCTATGGATTTATCTTAGGCTGACTAAAGCTTGTCTAGGTTTGAAAAGGGTTGTCTTAACTTGATTTAGGCTTGTCTTAATCCATTGGATGGAAATAGGATAAGACCTGCCAATTCCTATATTCGTCAGGACAAAGGGTTGTTTGACCCAATCTTTGCAGGAGTTGAGGGGTATGGCATGCACCCCCTATATTTTATCTAGGATGCATACCCCAAGAAGTTTTTCATGAAGAAAAGAGGTGGGCCCACCCCATTTTTCATGCGCGCAAAAGGGAGAATGTGTGGAAGAGTTTGTTGTGGAACAAACTCTTGGAGATAAAACCCCACGCCACCCTCTTCTTCCTATCTTTTTGTGCAAAATTTTGTGGGGACTTTTGGGTGACAAAAACTAGGTAGATACTTGGTATTTCAAATGGAGTTTTAGATTAAAATCTAAATTGATCAAGCAATTTGATTGGTTGATCAAATGGGACTCTAGGGTTGGCATAGAGTCTATTTAAAGAACTTGTGCCCTAGGGTTTGTATCTTTGGATCTCCCATGCCCATATGCTACTGCCAAAAACATCTCCATGCCTCCTCTACTGCTCCTTTCTCCCTTATCCACACACAAATCAGATTGGGTGAAGGTTCAGTGATCAAGTGCTGAGAAAAGCGGAAGCAAAGATCAAGATAGGTTTTCTAGATCAAGAGACAAGGTGCTGCCTTAGAAGATTATTCTGAAGGCTTCACAAATCTAGATCTGATTTGATCTTTTAAGATCAGATCCAGAAGTAGAGAATGTCTGGATCTAACTTGAGTGGACTCCGATAGAGGCCAGGTGCATGTGTGGCTGGATCTAGAACCCTGAGTTGCAGTAGATCATCGTCAGGATAACAGTTATCCAGAATAGGTAACAAATCTTGTTCTAAATTTAATTTTAATTTTAATTTTTAATATCAAATTATAAGGATCAGATCTAAAAACTCTTAGATCTAATCAAAATTTATAGAAAAATTTTAAAAATTTTTGCTATAGATTAGATCGACCATGTAGTGGAAAACTAGGTTTTTCTTCATAAGTGTTCCTTAGACCAGAGATTACCACAGTGACATGCAAGCAACTCACTGTACTTTAGTATAGACTACCTAAATTTTTAATTCAGTGATGAAAAATTTTTGGATGCAATCAAGTACTTGTTTAGTTGGTGCATGGTCAAAATGGAATTGAACCCTCCAAGTGTTGAAGAAAATGCATAGCTGCATTTCAATTTAGAAAAACCTTGGTCGGGATGGTCCATATAATAGATATTAAAATCTAAAATATAATATGAATGACTTTTAGGATTGATAGTTAAATCCTAGATCATCCTTTAAGTATTGAGGTCAAGGAGATAAATTATACGGTAACCATATGTCATAGGTTCATGGATGTTGCGTTACGACTATTCGATCTATCTAGATGTCGGGTACCATTGCTAGATGGTCACATAGATTGGTATAGAAATTAGTTCCTATGCTATCAGCTTAGTATTCAAACCTATGAGGTTACACACAAAAGGAGTTTCTACCTAGTCTAATGGCTGATCAAGAGTCTCAATAGTTTAGGACTCTGTGGTTAAGAGTTCCACTAGACTAGGACTCTATGATCAAGAGTCCCACTGGACCAAGACTTTGCCTTCTTGAGTTTTACTACATTGGAACTCTAATATTATTGAAGGATTAATTAATAATTAGATTGCTGATTGACTTAATTAAATTAAGCAAAAAGGTTTGAATCAAATTTGATTGAATTTGTTCGATTGGGTTTAACCCGATTAGGTTATGAGATGACCTAATCGTTAAGGGAGATTGGTCCTTGATTTGATCAGGACTTGGACTCAATTAATTTTTAATTTGATTATGGTTTAATTAAGATAAATCAAGCCTACTTTAATTGAGATAATTTTGATTTAATTGGGTCAAACCAAACTTGGTTAGTTAGAGACTTGATTGGATAAACTAGATAGCCTAATTAGTTTGATACAATCTCCCTGCGCCTAGCACCTTGACTCTTTGACCACTGCAATGTTTTCATAGTGAATTCTGATTTATTTCCCATGCCTATAAGTGAGTAGGTGCCCTATTTTTCTTTCCCTTTGACCTGGTCCAAGAGTTGGATGAGGTTACGACATCACTTGAATTTTGAATTCAAGTGAGAGGTTGAAACAACTTCATCCTCCCATCCTTATCTTTCCCCATGCCCTCCCTCTTTTTGTTGCCACTTTTAATTAGATTAAAAGTAAGAGTCCTTCTATGTGTAAAACACCTTTCCAAGCATTGAAATTGGTTTGGATTTTATCTTGAATTTTGAATTCAAGATAATTGGTTATTGGTTGGAACAAATCTAACCTCCTATTCTTATCCCAAACCCACACGCTTCCCACACTGAATGTCACCCATTCAAATCTGATTTTTTGCATGGCCATGCATGAGGAAGTGAGGGTTTCTAGAGAGAGAATTTTAGCATGGTTGGGCACTTGCTTCTAGGCATGGAAAGTTTTAGAGAGAGAGAGTTTTTCCTTGCACCAACTTCTTCCTCTCACACCATATGCGTTTTTTTATCTTTTGGTCACCCACTTTAGATAGGATCAAAGTGGTGTATGCACAAATAGTAGAGTCTTTCTACCTATGAAAATTTGTTTTATAAGAAAAATCAAAGGAGAGTGGGTGTGAGAGCATTTTCGGCACCGGGGTTTTCCTAGAGTCCTTATGCACCTTGCCTTCCTTTCTTAGATTAGATCTCAGTCAGATTGGCAAGTGATTTTTATGAAAGGTACTTCATATGAAAATCATAGGGAGGGTGCATGAGTACCCCTAGATGTGTGATCTGTAATCAAAAAAATCCTGAGAGTAGGGACTATAGGGTTTCTGGGTGTGGGTTGTGCTAGTGTTTCAATCTAAGAGTTTGGAAAGTGAGATCGAGTGCTATGAGCATCGGATCTCCATCAGATTTTAACACCACCTCATCATCCTCCATTCTACATCTTTTGGCCTCCTAGAGCATTTGGATGATCGGGAGAAGGTGATCAATCGAGATCGATCAAGATTGATCGTTGAAGGTTCCAACAAGAAGCTAGCACTTTGTTGGAGCTGATCAGGGTCAGGAGCTTCATGTGGACCATTCGTAGAGGTCGGACGATCCATGCAGCTACATCATGATGCGAGAAGCTTCTCTTAGAATTTTTAGATTATGGAGACCGTCTATCCATGCTCAAGTATCGTATTCTGAATGCAAGTAGTAAATGAGATTTACCTATCGATGCATTCATTTTCTTCTAAATATATAACATGTCTTGATCCTAGTGTAGGATTTTCATGATTAGATCATATCATGCGCATGTTAATTATATTAATCTAATACTTTTCGCTATGATTTTTTGAAATAATTTTGAAATGCATACCTAAAACCTTGCAAGTTTTTCTTCATGTGATCCATTGGGTTTCACATCTAGCCAACAGTAGGCCTGGGTGCATCTTGACCTAATTTGATTGGATTCAATCTCAACCAATTAGGATTTATGCCAACCCAAATTCACTATTTAGAAGATCCATCTAATTAAGGATTGAATTAATCTATTCAATCACACTACAAGAAAAAAGATAAGTAGCTATATAATAAAAGCATAGCTAAATCCTAAAAAAACATCACTAATTATATCTACCGATGTAAAATGCATCAAAAAAAATCAATCGGCAAAAGTGTCATCATTGATTCCATTTATCGATGCTTATCAATTTTCATTGAAAAAATAGGTTTTATCGATGTTAAACTAAATGTTGGAGATTATTTTTAGCTACGCAAGATAGGCATCAAAAAACAAATATTTACCAATGTAAAATAATCATCGGCAATATGGATTTTTACCCATGCAAGAGAAATGTCGGTAAAAATATTTTTACCAACAAAAACTTACATTGGTAAATAATAATTTACCTATGCTAAATAAACATCGAAAAAATCTCTTTTGCAATGCAAGCTAAATGTTGGTAAACTATTAGTGACGCAAGATTTACGTTAGTAAAAAAAATTTACCTATGCTTATTTTGCATTGGTAAATAATTTGTGATGTAAACTTACGTCGGTAATTGTTGAGCATGGCCAAAGATGGTACACTGGCATGCTTTATGATGATTGTCACTTTGGATTTGCCTACGTTTATTATGCATCAGGAAATATTTTGCGACGTTAACTTGCGTTGCTAATTTTAAAGCATGGATAAAAGTGCTATGATGGCATGCTATTTGGTGATGGTTATTTGGATTTATCGATGCTAATTTTACATCGCTATAACTCTTTACCTACGCTTCCTTTACATCGCTAATTATTTTTACCAAAAATAAATTTTTAATAATTTTATTTATGCTAATTTTTTAAAATCTATAGATAAATGAACATAATATAACATCCACATAATAAATAAACACATGCCAAAATTAAATTCATTCACTTTAAAACATTCATATAACATCCATATAAAATCATGTATATATACGAAATATCGAACATCCAATCAATGTAAAAAATATATAAAATCATAAAGCATATCCTTTAAAAAAAAAACATCAAAATAAAATAAAACTCCATATGTTCATTGACATGTCATAGATATGCATTAAATTAAAAAATTAATTTAGCAAACTAATTATCTAATATAAATACTAAAAAAATATTAATTAGAAATAATATAAAATAATATCAGTCATATAGAATATTTATCATCATTATTGATGGAGTTCTGATCATAAGCATCAGCAAGAACATCGAAAGTTGGTGGGGGAGGCATATGGAAACATAACTCATCGAGCTTCGTCCCAAATGCTACAAGCTGGGATGAAAGCTTAGCATTGGCCCACCGTAGGTCCACTACCTCCTCTTAATATCTCCTCTCGGTCTTAGTATGTCTTCTCTCTACCTCATGCAGATGAGCATCACGAGAAACATGTGTTGCTCGAGAGGAGCTAGGGGCCACAACTCCATATCCTAATCTCGTAATATAGCTAGGTCTCCTACCGACCACCTCATCATAGATATCATCATCTATGGGTGGGTTAGATCCCTCAGCTAGGGACTAGGACCATATCTCCATCATGCGGTCTTAATTAAAGAAAAAAATAAATATAATCAAAAGTCTAAACTTTATAATAAAATTGAAATAGAACTTAATCAATTAATACTCACATGTCTCCTTAGTCCCGAGAAGCCACTCGCTCGTCGCCCGATGATGGTTCCTCTGGTAGACGTCAATCCACCTAGGTAGTTATTCTATTTCGATGTCCCTCTAAAATTCATGAATGTAAGTATATTGACATAGACATATTTTAATAAATCATTAAAGATATATGTATGTGTACTTACTAGCTCATACTGATACTATGCAAATAACTTTGATCCACAATAATGCATCACCATGAGCCTCGACCTGCTCTGTAAGGCCTTATCGCAAAAGGCCTAATAAGCAAATACAATCAAGATATTAGTGAATATATTACAATACCATATCAATTCAATAATTAATATTTTTATTATATATAATAGTTAAACCCGATATGCAGCATCCTTGTATCTAGTGCAAAGAAAATTTCAATCAGGGCATGATACACTCCTGTGCGATATCTCACGTGCCACCACCACCCCACATGCATGGAATACCTCCTTCCAGTGGCTATGGAGCTCATATCTAAATCCTCTAAGCAATCTCTCCATATACTGAAGGATAGCCTCCCACATACGTGGGGTATCAATCTTTTGAATATCAAAATCATACTGTAAAAATAATATACAATATATGAGATTTATTAAAAATATAAAATTTAAATAATTATCAAAAATTATATTTAGTTACCTACAAATGGTCAACGAGGATCTGTTGCTGTGTCTTCGTAACTCAGCACTAATTAGATAGCATCAGGATAGCGTACGAATGGATAATAATACCAACCTCACACACATATGGATCCTTGATGTGGCACTCTAGTGGTATGATATATCCCAATAGGATGACAACCCTCATCCTCTCCCCAGGATGTGCCCTCCTCCACTCCTCCAACTTCTCATTTCTGGCGGCTCCACGTGCCCGCCTAATCATGGTATCAGCAACTGTAGTAAAATAAAAAGCTTAAAATCAGTTATTTATACATGATAAAAATTTAAAGCAAATATAATATAAAATACTATAATATATAAAATCAATCTATGGTAGGAGATGATGTGCTTGCCTCAATAGTGTGCTGTTGAGATGAAAAGGTACCGACATCTCCATGTCGATCCTCCCATCAGATCATCCTCTTAGTGGCATAGCTTAAAACTAGTTATTTATAAATGATAAGAAAACTAAAGTAAATTAAATATAAAAAAATATGATATGTAAAATCAATCTGGATTGGCTAATGTGACCATTTGATCATCAGGAGACCACTGCTGAGAAGCCGATGCATCGACATGTCCTCATGTCTGAACCCTCCGGGATCGTCCTCCTGGTGCGATGTCCATATCAAACCATATATTAGAGATGGATTAATATTGATAAATATTACATCAATACTAAATGATATATGAAATTTAAGACATATGAGTTTCTTGAAAAATTATAAATTATCAATCAATGTCAGTATCTTCATTAGGAGGATTATCAACATCTTCATCATCATAATCCATCAATGTATAATCTTTCTTGTCATCATTTATGAAGTTGTCATCATAATCCTCAAAAATATTCAAATTTAATTCATTAACATCAATATTATCAGATTGCACATCATCCCTAATCAGAGGAGATGTGCTTCCAAAGTCGGCACTGTATTATCCTAAGTTGACTATATTCTGTTCCTCCTAAAAGAAATCCTTATCTATTTCTCTCTTAGAATGAACATCTATTTTATAAACACCCCTTGGTGCAATCCTTTGTACAATATGCCATTCATTCTTATATCTTATATCTTTTAGGTGTAATACATACTTTGGTTGACTAGCGAGTATGAAAGGATTCGATTGGTACCATATTATCACAAAGTTGATGCTTGTAAAGGACATGCATCTTTTATGGAATTTACATATCCTTATTATTGCGATATCCCACCATTGCATCTAAATAGGTTAAACGAAATCCTTTTGACCCATATCTTAACGTATAATGTCAGAAAGGATCGATAATATTCAATCTTATTATCTCTATTTGTTTTCAATATCAAAATTTCATTATTTTGAGTCTCCCACTACATATCAAGCTTCCTTGTATGAAATCTGATACCACTAATAATACATGAGCTATAACACAAAATCTCTAGGCATCGAGGTGGCATGCCAATATTATAATATTCTTTGATTGCACTACATCTTCTTTATTATGATACATTAATATCATTCTACAACAACATACATATAAAGTAAAAATAATCATCTCTGTATATATTACATGTAATAAAAAAATTGAATAAAACTATTCTTGTACTTACAGTGCCTGAAACTAAGCTGCGAAACTCTTCCTTCGATTGTCCATCCCTCGATTTTGTTGCATTATATTACATCCTATGCTCTCTACAAATAAATACATGTTTATTATTTTATTTTACCTCAAGAAAAATATATAATGTTGATTATGTAAGAATACTTTATCCTTAAAATATAGATTTCTTTCAATAATTATTAATCCATAGAAATGCGTCAGCTCGCATTTCTTCTATTTCCATATATTTAACTTTCTTCCACAATAGGATGAAATTAATCTGAAAATCGATAATGTAGATTCAATATTCAGGCTTCACTTTCTATCTGCATGGCACTTTGCATGATTAATCACTGTTTCCACTGTTAGATTTTATGCCTAGAATGCCAGAGCTAGTTTGACACTTGTAATACACTTTTCTAAAGAATATTTTTATAATTGTTAATTTAAAAATTAATAAAAAGATCTATTTTTATCATTTGTGTATTAAAAGTGTCTGTAACATCTTTTAATTAACAGGTAATGATAAAACCACATATTTTCAAGAGTTAAAATTTAAGACATGCCGTTGTCAGAAATTAACCGATAAACTGCTCTCGATCATAGGATCGTCAATGAGGATGTTGAATTCATCTAAAAATGTTAGGGGGATTTGACGTCTCAAATTCGATCCATAGTGAAAGAGAATCACTTTTTCTGCACAGTATTTGGACCGATCTCAAATATGCAAGTCGAGCTGGCTTGGATTGAGATCGAGGCTAGCTCTATCAAGGCAGACAGACAGTCAGGAGTCCAGCAAGAATGCCAGTCAAAGCCAGCTTCGACACTTGACCAAGCTGTTGACCAAAGGCCGAATAAAATACATGGGTTTTTTTTTGTTTGGATTTTCAGATATGATTAATTCATAAGGGATCTAGGATTTGCACATGAACCACAGGATCCAGTGGTCATGGAGGTCTGTAGTCATTGATGGAAGGTTAGGAAAATTATTCCCAAGGACTCTACAAGGACATGTTCGACTCATATTAGGGAGAACGAGCTCTGTTAGGACTCTTGTGAATTGCCTGAGAAGAGGGATTCTCATTTTATTTTTTAAAAGGGCCTAGATGCCTATGGAGCAAAACTTGATGGTGTGTGTGGCGTAAGAGGTAGGTAGAGAGACTCAGACAGCCACCAAGAGGAGTTTGGTAGAGCATCGAGTACATATAGCCTACAAGGAAAAGAAGCAACAGGTGCATAAGCATTCTGGCGAGGAGGCTGTGAAGGTAGAGCATTTTGTAGCTTTTGTGGGTCTTCTTGAAATTCTGAGAGAGCTTTTGTGAGGGTAGCATCTAGTTGAGAGAGATTTATGTACGGTGAGTTGAGAGTGGGTGTTCTCCTCTTGTACCTACTTTTTTTTTATAGTAAAGTTTATAATCCCTACGGTGGCTAAGCCTTTTAGCTGATCATGTACTGATTTATTTTTTTATTTTATTTTTTTCTTTTCTACTGTAATAATTTGGTACTAGATCCTTAATAAGTGATATTAAAATAGCTGATATTCCAATAATTTCATATCAGAGTGAGTTGATACCATAATTTTTGATATCAAAGCTAGATAGTACCATAGCGTAGATTGTAAGCAGTGGATAAGAGATTTGAAGAATATTGGAGAAGAACAGGAACCAATCAAAGTGGATGAGTACAATGATTCGATGAGAAGGGTAATTTCTTCTTAGGCAAGCAAGGGATAAAGGATGTCCTCATCCAACCATGGGTTGATCGATGCTCTCTGCATGATGAGATGCCAGCCACTATAGAGATGAAGGATGAAAGTGGATCCAGGATGCAAGTGGCGTGGAGCTATGATCCGCTTGTACCTAGCTGATGATGGGTTGATCCAAAATGTACTTGGCAAGACTTTCTCGATGTTACTATGATCGAAGCTCGAGGGAGTTGTACATGGCGAGTGCTCATTAATTATGCTATTTCTTTTGGAGGCAGTTCTACCAACTATGGGATGGACGAAGGCCAAGCATATGGAGCATCATCCAAACCTTTAGAAGATTCCTTACCGTACCTCAAGTAAAAAAGGTGAGGAGCAAGGGACCAGGGAACAGGTTGCTAGCATTGCTCCCCCCTTCGTATGTCCTTGGTAGACATTCTTCTAGTGAAAAAAGAGTACCTCAAGATGGATGACGTCACTACAGTGATACTCCAGAATGAGGTTCTCAAGAGGAAGAACCAAGCTTCAAGCTTAGATGGCAGCAGCTCAGCTTTGGTGATTTCTGAAGGAGCAGGAGGTAGTAGACGGAGTGATAGAGGATCGCGAAGAGGACGATCCAGGTTCAAGATGAGAGATCCTAGCAAGATCAGATGCTACAAGTATGACGAGTTAGGGTATCAAGTTAAGGATTGCCCATAACTCAAGGATCGGATGAGGGCTACGACAGCGATGGCTAGTAGCGAGTCAGAGAATGATATCCTAGAGATATCTAGTTCTTTCCATAGTAGATTTTAGATTCTACATGTACATATCATGTTTGTTACAGAAAGGAGCAGTTTGACTTTCTAAAGAATAATGATGGCACTACTTATCTATCGGATGGATCGAGCTATGTAATTAGAGGCATCAGAATGGTCAGTGGAAAGACACATGAATGGTGTAGTAAGGAAATTTTAAAAAAGGTTCCGATACATATCTTGATTTCAAGCAGAATCTTATCTCATTGAGTAGATTGGATTTAAATGGCTATAGGTGGGTAGCTGGTGATGAAATTCTGAAGCTCATGCATGATGATAGGATGATATTGAAGAAAAAAAAGAAGACAAAAGGATATTACTATCAAGCAGGAAGTCCAATGCGCGGTTGAGCTTTAGGAGCTAGAGAGAGCCCAATACGAGGTGGAGCTCTTGATGGAGATGGATCGGGCACAAGATGGGAGACTCGGGAGGATGAGAGGCGATGTTGCAGAGTGAAATTTTTATTACCATAAGAGAATTCCCCAAGTAGGTCTTTAGTCAAAGTGGACATAGCCCATGATAGAGATGGGATCAACAGCCTAGCTCGACTCCCATGTTTGTCCATTCATGATCAGCAGGCATGCCCCAAGGCATTGGGGTGAGATGGATTACAAGCTCTCAAAGTTAGGTGGAGGCCAAATATTGAGTCGAGGTAAAGATTTTTAGGATTTGACGTCTCGAATTTGACCCACAGTAAGAAGAAAATCAATTTTCAGCACAGCAGTCGAGCCGACTCTGATACATGATTAAGCTGGCTCGAATTGAGATCGATCCAGCTCTGATATACGATCGAGAAGATTGAGCTAGCTTGAACTATAGTTGAGTTGAACTCTTTTCAAGCAAAACATATGAATAGAGTCAGGTGAGATTGCAGTCAAGCCAGCTTTGATCCCTGACCGAGGCTGGGCTCGATGGAGGCTTAGGCAGGAATATAATGGGATTTTTTTTGTTTGGACTCAAATTATGATTTATCCAAAGGGTTTACAGGAGTTGCACATGGACCACAGGATTCAGTGGCCATGGAAGGTTGCAGTCATGATCTGAAGGTCAAAAAATATTTTAAGACTCCATCAAGACCATGTTCTACTCATATTAGGAGAACGAGCCCTATTAGACTCCTGTGAACTACTGAGAAGTTAATCTCATTCCTATTTTAAAGGACTGATGGTTTTAACTGTGAAGCAAAAATAGGTGCACGTGTGACGTTGAGAGGCATTTAGAGAGCTTCAGATAGCCGTTGAGAGGAAGCTTGGTAAGCATCGAGTACGTGTAGCCACGAGAGAGAGAAGCAATAGTGCATAGCATCCAATGAGGAGGCTGTGAGGGTAGAGCATTTGTAAGCTTATGGGGATCTTCTTGGGAATTCGAGAGAGCTTTTAGTGAGGTGTAGCTTCTAGTTGAGAGAGATTTGTGTACGGTGAGTTGAGAGTGGGTGTTCTTCTCTTGTATCTAATTTTTTCTTTCATAGTAAAGCTTTGCATATCCCATGGAGGCAAGCCTTCAGGTGATCCACGACTTGATTATTTTTTATTTTATTTCTTTCTTCTTTCTGTCATAATAATTTGGTACTAGATCCTTAACAAGTGATATCAGAGTAGCTGATATTCCAATAGTTTGGTATTAGAGCGAGTAGATACCATAATAGAAGATCGACATACGATCGCTTTCTTAGGATAGATGACTCTTAAGTCTATGGTATAGAAACATCAGAGCAATAGTACAAGTACTCATTAGAGAATGAGGGCACTGAGTGTGACCACCTCGAGCAGTCATAAGAGAGTCTACCTTCTCATCAATGTCTAAGCTCGATGCTATAGTTGTATGTTTGGTTCTTTAACCTGAGGTGCATCGACAGTTCACCTTGAGTATGTTATAGTTTGACTGCACCATAACTCGACCTCCTATCCATTTAGAACCCTGAGATGTATGTTAGCTATAGCATACTCATGGTAGAGACTGGTTCGCACCAAGATGGGATATATCAACCTCGGTAGAGAAGAAGTAGTCCTATGATGCTCATGAGATCGAGTCCTTAAGCCCATGTCATAGTTAGTGGTGATGCTAATATGGTAAAAAAAAAATATATTTAAGAACTTTTACATCAGACTCAGTTGAATATAGATTTAATTAATATTAATGAGATGTTGGGTTTTGTCGAGTTCACCCTTAACAATATGAAGGAAAAATCCTGATTTTCCCGACCAACGTTTTCATATTCTGAATTTCAGATCAAGAGATATATTTCAAAAAAAAATTCTTTGATCCATGATCAGATCTGAGATGTTTTAGATCTGATTCTTATTATTTAGTAATTAAAATTAAAATAAGATTAAATTAAATCAAAATTTAATTTATCTGAAGTGGGTAATCCTATTACCCATTTGATGGATCCTGTAAGCAGTAGAAAAGGTTCTGGATCTAGCCATGCAAGTGCTTGACCCTACTACCGATATCCACTCAGGGCCTTGGATCAATTCGGAGATTCCTCTTCTTCTCTATTTCTCATCTCCAAAAAATTTAGATCTAGATCCTGATTCTGGAGGATTCTTCAAACTTCCTTTCGAAGATCACAGTTGTCCTTTGCAGCAGGCGCAGCCTTCTGAAGCTTTCAGTACGTCTTTCTCTCGTCTGGATTGCACCAACCAAGGTCCAAACCACTTGGACATGGAGAGAAGAGGAAGAAGGTGGGGTTTGGCATGGAGGAAGAGGGGAGAGGAATGCCTTTGGGGTGTGAATTGATATTCCTTTTCCATCATTAATTTGAGTTGGGCGCAGGGTTCTATTTATAGACTATGTGTTTATCCAGGCTCCTCTTCTTTCCAACCAATTTTCACAACCCTTATGTGAAATCAGATCTAAATCTGATTGGTGGGGAATAGAAGTCCCTTGGATTCCTACTTTAGGAATGGCACTAAGATAACAGTCAAAGTTGGTTTCTTTTAGGAGAACTCTTAAATCGGAGTCCAAAAAGGAGATGGAGTTCCCAAACTCTTGGGCGCTCCAGCTGGGCACACGCCAAGGGTGACGTGCGCCCTCCTCCCCTTGCTAGGTTCTAGCAGAGGGGACAGACCCCCACCAGCTCTCATAATAGGTGCATGACACATGGACAAAAGTCAAAGTGTCAATGGTCAACGTTTGACCAGTCAAAGGTCAGACTTTTGACCAAAGTCAAAGGAACAGAAATGGCAGGTGACCAAAAATGGCAGGTAATGTCTTACAAAATAAGACAACCCTTTCTGACCTTGGACAGGCCTCCAGTCAGACCATATGAAGGCCTCTGATTGAGCACAAACTCCTTTGGCTCAGTCAGGACAACTATTTATGATAGTAAAAGAAGAACGTTAGGTTCAATCGAGTGCTAGCACGATTTTCTTGAACCTAATTGAATCTCATTCAGATCAATTGAACTAGATCAGTTCAATTGATGATCACCAGATTCAAACCCTTATTTGTGTGACCCAGTTAGGTTCAGTTCTGTATGGTAATGGGATATGTCATGATCTCTATCATCGACATCATCGAAACTCCTTTCGATGGATCAGAACTCTTCTGATTCGAACAGCTAGAATGATCGATCATCTAAATCATTCTAATTGCTCCCAAAATCCACCAGTGACACCTAGCAGTATATGGTGGCAACCCATCAGAGCTGAATGCGAACCTCTTGGTGCAGCTACCTGTGTGATTAAGTTCTTCTATCTTGAGCCCCGATCAGATTAGGGTTAAGGTGAACTCGTCAAACCCTAGTCTCTGTCATATGATGTAATCATTCGATTCAAGTCCAATGTGAAAATCTAAATAGAAACTCTTTCTATTATTTCACTCTGCCATGGCCATGGGCTTTCTGGACTTGATTCTCATGATCATCATAGGGCTGCTCCTCTACCACCGAGGTAGATAGATTCCATCTTGATGCAATCCAGTTCCTACAATGAACATGCTATAGCCAACATACACCTCAGGGTTCCATATGGCTAGGAGACCGAGTAATGGTGTAGTCAAACTATAACACCCTCAAGGTGAACTGCCGATGCATCTCAGGTCAAAGAACCAGACACACTACTGCAGCATCGAGTCAGTCATTGACGAGAAGGTAGACTTCCCTAATGACTACTCGAGGTGGTCACGCTCAGTGCCCTCGTTCTCTAACGAGTACCTGTACTCTCGCTCCGGTGTCTCCACACCGTAGACTCAAGACTCATCTACTAAAGAGAAGCGATTGTACACCAACCTTCCGGATCAATCACCATCCTCGTGATGATCCTATGGTCGGGAGCTTTTTTATGAGTTAATAATGATTATTCATGTCTTAAATTTTCAACTCTTGAAAATATGAATTATCATTACCATTAACTCAAAGGATGTATCACAGACACTAAATACACATATGTGATAGAAAATAACCCATTTTATTGATTTTAGTCAAAATTATAATTTTGCCCCTAGAAGTGTATTACAAGTGTCAGCCAATTCTGACTTCTAGGGCACATATATCTAACAATCTCCCACTTGTCCTAAAGCCAATTGGCTACAAGTCTAAGTCCCATCTTCTCAAGGTGGGCTTCGATCTTCTGCTGGCCCAACGGCTTTGTAAGTGGGTCTGCCACATTATCTGTGGAGTCAACTCTCTTGACCTCGACGTAACCCTTCTCGAGGTAATCGTGGATGAGGTGGTATCGCCGCTCAATGTGCTTGGATTTTTGGTGAGACCTCGGCTCCTTAGCAAGGGCTATGGCGCCATTGTTGTCGCAGTATAGAGGAATGGCATCTGATGGCATTACTCCAATTTCTGCAGCAAACTTCTTGTACCAGAATGCTTCCTTCGCAGCCTCTGATGCAGCGATATATTCTGCTTCCATGGTGGAATCTGCTATCACAGTTTGCTTGGAACTCTTCCAGCTGACAGCACCACCATTGCACACAAACAGACTTTCCAGATGTCGACTTTCGATCATCTATATCGGACATGAAATCCGAGTCTGTGTATCCCTGGACTTGGAGTTCTCCATTACCAAAGACCAACATCATATCCTTAGTTCTTCTCAAGTACTTAAGGATACATTTCACAGAAGTCCAGTGTTCTTCACCTGGATTTGACTGATATCTGCTTGTGACACTCACAGCATGGGCTATATCAGGTCGTGTACATAGCATGGCATACATGAGGCTCCCTATTGCAGAAGCATAAGGGATCTTGCTCATGCATTCTATTTCCTCAGGTGTGCTAGGGCACATCTTCTTGGAAAGATGAATACCATGTCTGAAGGGTATTAATCCCCTCTTAGAGTTTTTCCATACTAAACCTCTTTAGTACTTCCTCTATGTACATCTTCTGTGAAAGTCCTAGCATCCTATTCGGTCTATCCCTATAGACCTTAATTCCTAGAATAAAGGATGCTTCACCTAGGTCTTTCATGGAGAATTCCTTGGACAACCATAATTTTGACTGTTGTCAACATGGGAATATCATTCCCAATAAGGAGGATGTCATCCACGTACAATACGAGGAAGACAACAGCGCTCCCACTGACCCTTTTGAAAACACATGGTTCCTCTTCATTTTTGATGAAACCAAACATTTTGATCACATCATTGAAACGAGTGTTCCAGCTCCGAGATGCTTGCTTAAGTCCATATATGGACCTTTGCAGCTTGCAAACCTTGTGATCAGTATCACTGGATGTGAAACCTAGCGGCTGTTCCATATAGATATCTTCCTCAAGATATCCATTTAGGAATGCCATTTTCACATCCATTTGCCATATTTCATAATCGAAATAGGCTGCAACAGCAAGCAATGTGCGGATGGATTTTAGCATAGCTACTGGGAAAAAGGTATCCTGATAGTCAATGCCTTCGCATTGACTATAACCTTTTGCCACCAGTCTAGCCTTGAATGTCTCCACATTCCCATCTGCACCAATCTTTCTCTTGAAGATCCATTTACACCCAATAGGTACTATACCTTCTGGTGGATCTACCAAGGTCCAGACTTGGTTTGAGTGCATCGAGTCAATTTCTGACTGCATTGCCTCTAGCCATTTCTCGGAGTCGATATCTGATATCGCCTCGTTGTAGGTTTTGGGATCATCACCATGAGCACCATTACCTATGAGGAACATTTCCTCTACTTTCCTCTGAAATAATACCTAAGTATCTTTCAGGGGGATGGAAAACTCTTTTCCGATCTACGAGGTGGAGGAGGTAGTGTTCTTATTGGCTCAACCTGATTTGGTTCCAATTGGTCCTTAGCTCGTTTCTGCTTGTGAGACTTTCTCATCAAGCTTAATCTGCTTTCCAATGCCGCTATCTTGAATAAACTATTTTTCAAGAAAGATGGCATGTCGACTCACAATCACATTGTGGTCTTCTGGAATGTAGAAATAGTATCCTAATGACTCTTTAGGATATCCTATGAATCGAGCTCTAAAGGACCTAAACTCTAACTTGTCCGCTTGTTGTCTTTTGACATGAGCCGGACAACCCCAAATTCTGAGATGACTCAGACTTGGTTTCTTACCGTGCCATATCTCATACGGTGTGGTAGGAACGGTTTTAGAGGGAACCCTATTCAGTAGATAAATTGAAGTTAATAATGAATGTCCCCAAAGAAAATCAGGGAGGTCTGTGAAGCTCATCATGGATCGAACCATATCCAATAGAGTCCGATTTCTCCATTCTGAAACCCCGTTGAGTTGAGGTGTTCCTGGTGGAGTCCATTGAGAGACTATGCCATTATTCCTTAAGATAGTCTAGGAATTCCCGGCTAAGGTATTCACCTCCTCGATCTGATCGAAGAAACTTAATGGGTTTTCCAGTTTGTTTTTCTACTTCATGTCTGAATTCTTTGAACTTTTCAAAGGCTTCAGACTTATGTCTCATAAGATACACATACCCATACCTAGACAGATCATCGGTAAAGGTAATGAAGTAGACAAAATTGCCTCTAGCCGGCACATCGAATGGGCCGCACACATCAGTATGTACTAGGGCAAGGAGATCTGTGGCCCTCTCCCCATGTCCAACAAAAGGGAATTTAGTCATTTTGCCTTGAAGACAAGATTCACAAGTTGGATATGACTCAAAAGAATGGACTAATCCCTTTTTCTCCAATTTGTTAATCCTATCTTCTGCTATATGACCTATCTCAGGTGCCATAGATATCTGTCGTTTGGATTCACATTTGTTTTGCTCGATAGTTAGAAACAGGTACATCAATATGTAACTGATAAAGACCATTAATAAGGAAACCATTTGCAATTTTATTTCTTTCATAAAGAATGTTACAATGGTCCTTAAAGAAGGTGATCACATAACCTTCTTGTGCTAAGCATGAAACAGAAATCAAATTCCTGCTAGCTGCAGGCACATAATAACAGTCTTTTAAAACTAAGTCTAAACCAGATGGTAATCGAAGAGGGTATGTTTCCCACGGCTACTGCAGCAACTCTTGCTCCATTACCGAATGCGTAGGATCATGTCTCCATCCCTCAGCCTCCTGCTATCCTCAAGACCCTGCATGGAAGTGCACAGATGAGCACTAGAACCAGAGTCAAGCACCAACTGGATGCAGAAGAAACCGTAAGGTTAGACTCAATAACGAGCATACCTCCAGAAGGACCTTCCTTCTTGTTCTTCAGGGTGGCCAGGTAAGTAGGGCAGTTCCGCTTCCAATGGCCGTCGCTGTTGCAATGGAAACACTTTTCTTTGACATCGGCTTTCTTCTTCGGCTCTGCCTTCTTCTTCTTTGATTCCTTCCACCTTTTGCTTTTTTCACAGACTTCTTTTTCTTTTCCATAAGACTTTCTTTTGGAAGAAGTCCGTTCCATAGCAAGAACTGAGCCTTTAGAACCTTTCATAGAAAGCTCAGCGGTAACCAGCATATTCATTAATTCGGCCAAGAAATTTTGAAGTTTATGCATGTGGTAATTCATGATGAATTGCCCATATGCATCAGTCAAGGATTGCAGAATAATATCATTCTGCAGATCCAAGTCTAACTTCACACCGAGCTTCTCAAGCTCTTCCATGTCCTTGATCATTGTCAGACAGTGATCTTGGACTGACTGCCCATCACGCATCTTAGCCTTAAAAAGTCATTTCGTGACTTGATACTTTGGCTGCGCGACTCTGTTCACCAAACATCTCCTATAGGTGAGCCAACATTTGGCGAGCAGTCCCGATATCTTCATGTTGGCGCTGGAGCTCATCAGACATCGAGCCCAACATGTAATATCTGGCCTTATTATCTTCGTCTATCCATTTTTTCCAGAGACGCTCTCTGTTCAATGGATGGACGGGCTGGTAAGGTGGGAGGGTCCTGGTCCAATACATGGGTTAACTTCTCAGAAACCCAAAATGATTTTGTAGTTCCTGAGCCAATCTTTATAATTGGGTCCGGTCAGTCTATGTGTGTCCAGGATACGTGCTAATGGGTTGGACGCAGACATTTTCCTGTAGAGAGTCAAAGATTCTAGTTAGATACTGTAATTATGACTTGACCAATTTATTTAGAAATTTTATTTTTAAATAAATTAGCTCCACTATTTTCTCGGATCCCTACACTCCCTCTGTAGAGATGCAAAAATCTCCATGATTAATGATTTCTAGTGGGTGGTGCGGTCTCACCAACTGACTCATCACCTCACCTAACAGTTATTGGTGATGGGTTAGCCAATGAGTGAACAACTCTTGTTCAATGATTCTCTAATCATGGTGCACCCAAACTTGGTCTCTAATTCATGAATCTCACCGTATCCGAAATATTGATCCACTCCTTAGTTAAGTCAGACCCACCATTTGCATAGACTGGATTCCTAATTGAGTCTCTCACCGTATCCGAAATATTGAGCCCAACTCATCCTCCAGCCCATAGCATCCAATGCCTAATAGACATGGTTGCATCTTTTCGGTGCAACTGAGCCACTGTATCCAGCCGAGAACAATCAACCCCGGGAAGGGCCCGCACATCTACAATGGTGGAAGACCTCAGACTTAATCTTTTCTTAGGAAGAATTGATTCAGGTCTCATTAAACTAGACTTGTCATAGTCATAACAATTATGACTAACCTAGTGGCATGGGTTAGCTCGGATTATTGACCACCTCAGAATCAGAACTGTGTCAATAGATATGGCCAGGTAAGTGAGATCGGTGGAAGGGATATGCCATTAACTCGTACAAGAAATGCATTCAGGTCGAGTAGCTTCCCAATTAAAAATCCAGTCGGTCGTATATGCCAAACTTACCTTAGACACCAAATTATTGAGCCAGAACCAATTGGGTTAGCCTACAATCCAGACTCTAACCTCTGAGCCTAATTAGGTCTTGCTTGATCGTGACTCGATCTTGACCCAGACTTAATCCTATTAGGCTGGTCAATTTAAGCATTGTTGATCCCATCTAACCAACTCTTGATTCGGTTTGATCAACCGCTTAGACCTAATTGAGCTACCCAAGCCCGAACCCAGTATTATGAATATGTCTTAGATCTAAAATTCTTAATTTTAGACCTAATTAATATTCCATAATCTTAATTTTTTAATTAAGTAGGGTTCATAAATAAAATATGCACAATAAATCCTAGGGTTTCAGGATCTAGGGTTTTGCAGAAAGTAAGTTTTGGATTTCTGATTAAGGACGAACGTGCAGCACCCCTACACATCATAAGAACACCCCATCGGAATGGAAGGAGAGGGCCTTTAAACCCTTCTTCGTTCTTATGATCCGGACGGCCAAGAGGAACGCCTTAATCAGGAACATGCAATACTACAAAACAGTTTTAGATCTATATCATATATCTCATATACAAATTAGATCTAATCATGGCATATTTTGCATACATCTCATGTATCAAAATCATGCATATTTTCAGATCTAAATTATCTCATAATAATCTAAAAAATTAGATTTAAATTGATCTTAATCAAAATAAACTTCTAATCTAGACAACTATGTAGAACTATTCTACAACTAGTCTAGACATGCATCAATCATATCTCATATGATGTTTAAAATTAAATAATTTTTATTTGCTATTTTTTAGATGTTATTATAACCATTATAATATCAAAAAATAGTAAATAAATAGATCTAAAATATGATTTAATCAAATTAAATTGAAAACATGCAAGACTATTCTATAGAACTATTCTATTTTAGAACTAGTCATGCATATTTTCTAATCTTAGATCCAAATTATTTAATTTTAATTTTTTTTAATTTTAGATCTGATCACATCTCATGTGACATCTAAAATCACTTATTTTTTAATTAAAATAAATTTAAAATTAGATCTAAATACTTTTAGAACCTTGGCTCTGATACCAGTTGAAGGGAAATCCTGATTTCCCGGACCAGGTTCGTTCAGATCTGATCAGATCAAGAGATATATTTCAAAAAAATTTTTCTTTGATCCATATCAGATCTAGGATGTTTTAGATCTAATTCTTATTATTTAGTAATTAAAATAAAAAGATAAATTAAATCAAATTTAATTTACCTTGAAGTGGGTAATCCTATTATCCGTTGATGATCCTGTAAGCAGCGGAAGGTTCTGGATCTAGCCACGCAAGTGCCTGGCCTCTATCGGTATCCACTCAGGTTGGATCTGGAGATCCTCTTCTTCTCTATCACATCTCCAAAAATTAGATCTGGATCTGATCTGGAGGATCTTCAAAACTTCCTTTCGAAGATCAGCAGTTGTCCTTTGCAGCAGCGCAGCCTTCTAGCTTTCAGTCGCCTTTCTCTCATCTGGATTGCACCAACCAAGGTCCAAACCACTTTGGACGTGGAGAGGAGAGGGAGAAGGTGGGTTTGGCATGGAGGAAGAGGGGAGAGGAGGCCTTGGGGCATGGGAATTGAATTCCTTTCCAATCATTAATTTGAGTTGGGCGTAGGGTCTTATTTATAGACTATCTATGATCCAACTCCTCTTCTTCCCAACCAATCACAACCCTTTATGAAATCAGATCTAAATCTGATTGGTGGGAATAGAGTCCCTTGGATTCCTCCTTAGATGGTTCCTAAGATCAGTCAAAGTTGGTTCTTAGGAGAACTCTAATCGAAATCCAAAAAGGAGATGGAGTCCCTATCCAACAGGGACTCCTGGGCGCCTCTAGCTTGGGCACACGCCAAGGGTGGCGTGCACACGCCAAGGGTGGTGTGCGCCCTCCTCCTTGCCAGGTTCTGATAGGAGGACAAGCCCCCACCAGCTCTCCAATAGGTGTATGACACATGGACAGAAGTCAAAGTGTCAATGGTCAACGTTTGACCAGTCAAAGGTCAACTTTTGACCAAAGTCAAAGGACGAGAAATGGCAGGTGACCAAAAATGGTAGGTATTATCTTACAAAATAAGATAACTCTTTTTTGACCTGGACAGGCTTCGGTCAGACCAAATGAAGGCCTCTGATCGAGCACAAACTTCTTTGGCTCAGTCAGGACAACTATTGATGATAGTAAAAGAAGAACGTTAGGTTCAATCGAGTGCTAGCACGATTTTCTTAAACCTAATTGAATCTCATTCAGATCAATTGAACTGGATTAGTTCAATTGATGATCACCAGATTCAAACCCTTATTTGTATGACCCAGTTAGGTTCAGTTCTATATGGTAATGGGATATGTCATGATCTCTATCATTGACATCATCGAAACTCTTTTCGATGGATCAGAACTCTTCTGATTCGAACAGCTAGAATGATCGATCATCTAAATCATTCTAATTGCTCCCAAAATCCACCAGTGACACCTAGCAGTATATGGTGGCAACCCATCAGAGCTGAATGTGAACCTCTTGGTGCAGCTACCTGTGTGATTAAGTTCTTCTATCTTGAGCCCCAATCAGATTAGGGTTAAGGTGAACTCGTCAAACCCTAGTCTCTGTCATATGATGTAATCATTCGATTCAAGTCCGATGTGAAAACCTAAATAGAAACTCTTTCTATTATTTCACTCTACCATGGCCATGGGCTTCTGGACTTGATTCTCATGATCATCATAGGGCTGCTCCTCTACCACCGAGGTAGATAGATTCCATCTTGATGCTATCCAGTTCCTACAATGAACATGCTATAGCCAACATACACCTCAGGATTTCCGTATGGCTAGGAGATCGAGTAATGGTGTAGTCAAACTATAACACCCTCAAGGTGAACTGCCGATGCATCTCAGGTCAAAGAACCAGACACACCACTGCAGCATCGAGTCAGTCATTGACGAGAAGGTAGACTTCCTAATGACTACTCGAGGTGGTCACGCTCAGTGCCCTCATTCTCTAACGAGTATCTGTACTCTTGCTCTGGTGTCTCCACACCGTAGACTCAAGACTCATCTACTAAAGAGAAGTGATTGTACACCAACCTTCCGGATCAATCACCATCCTCGTGATGATCCTATGATCGGGAGCATTTTTTGAGTTAATAATGATTATTCATGTCTTATAGTTTTAACTCTTGAAAATATGAATTATCATTATTATTAACTCAAAGGATGTATCACAGACACTAAATACACATATGTGATAGAAAATAATCTATTTTATTGATTTTAGTCAAAATTATAATTTTGCCCCTAGAAGTATATTATAAGTGTCAGCCAATTCTGGCTTCTAGGGCATATATATCTAACACACTAATCCTGTTGAGGCTCATGATAGAAGAACCCAATCACATAGGTAGCTGCATCGAGAGGTTCGCTTTTAGTTCTGATGGATCACCACCATATACTGCTAGGTATTATTGATGGATTTTGAAAGCAATTAAAGTGATCTTGATGATCGATCATTCTAATTATGTGAATTGAAAAAGTTCTGGCCCATCGAAAGGTGTTTTGATGATGTCGATGATAGAGATCGCGACATATCTCATTACCATACAAAATTAAATCTAACTGGATCATACAAATAAGAATTTAGGTCTAGATGTGATCAATTAGACTAATCCAGTTTGATTGATTTGGATTAGATCTAATTAGGTTCAAGAAAATTATGCTAGCATAGAATTGAGCCTAACATTCTCCTTCTGTAGTCTTTCTAGTTCATCTTGGCCGAACTAAATTAGTTTGGACTTATCTAAAAATTCTATAAGGGTTTGCTCTAGTTTGACTGGAGCTTGTTCAGGTTAGAAAAGAATTATCTTAATCCATCAGATGGTAATAAGATGACACCTGCCATTTCCTGACATAGCCTGCTATTTTCAGTTTCATCAGGACACTAACCTGATCTTTATAGGAATTGAAGGGTATGGAATGCACCCCCATATTTTTGATCTAGGGTTCATGTCCCAAGGAGTTATTCGTCAAAGAAATATGGTGGGCCCTCCTATTTGGCATGCGCACAATAAGAGGAGGCATGGAGGAAGAGTTTGTTATGGAACAAACTCTTGGAGATAATTCTCCATGCCACCCTCCTCTCCTTATCCCTTTTGTGCGACAACTCCAAAGGAGTTTTGGGTGACAAAACTAGGTAGAGACCTGGTATTTCTCATGTGAAACTAGATTAAAATCTGATTAAAACCAAGTAATTACATTACTTGATCAAATTGGACTCTAGGGTTTGCGTAGGGTCTATTTAAACCCTTCTTACGCCTAGGGTTTGTGTCTTTTAAAGATCCCATGCCCCAAGGCTACTACCAAATTTCCTCTCCATGCCTCCCTCCCTCTCTCTGGTCCTCTCTCTTCTCCATGTCCAAGAGTTGGGCATGAGTTCCAGTGAAGGATTAAATTATTTTGGCACAAAGACCAAAAAGAAAGACAAATTGTTCGTGAGAGGAACACATGACCTTCAGCAATTGGTTTGAATGATCAACTAGAAGACTCCAAATCTAATTTTTGGAGATCAAATCAAGAAGGAGAGTACATCTAGATCTAGCTTGAGTGGACTTTGGTAGAGGCCAGGCACGTGCATGGCTAAATCTTGAACCTCGAGAATTGACAGATCATCGATAAGGTAACTGTTACCCTGAACTAGTAATGGATCTTCTACCAGATGTAATTCAAATTTTTGTTTTTAATATCAGATCAATAGGATCAAATTTGAGAGTTCTTGGATCTAATCAAAAATTTATAGTAAAATTTTAGAATTTTTTGCTACAAATCTGATCAGATCAGATCGATCCTATGTTGAAAAAATAGTTTTTTTTTTCAATGGGTATTAGAGCTGTATTTATAGTTCTTCAAATCAGATTTTGATCTAATTTTTAATTTTTTTTCATCTAATATTATTGATTTTAGATGTCACATTAGATGTGATTAGATCTAAAATCAATAGATTAATTAGAAATTTCATATACATGCTGATATATGATGATGTATGAGATGCATGACTAGACTAGGTTTTAGAATTATTCTGTGTAGTCTAGAATAAATATTTCTTTGATATGATCAATTAGATTTTTTTTTTAGATTTTTATTTTTAGATGTTATAAGAGTTATAATTAGATCTGAAAAATAAAAAATTTAAATTTAAATTAATACATAAAGATGTATCTGATGCATGTCTAGACTAGCTATATAGAATTGTTCTATGTATTGTCTAGAATAGAATTTTATACGATATGATCGTTTAAAATTTCATTTTTTAGATATTGTATGTGATATATCAGTTCTAGAAACATGCATATGTTAATTAGATTTTGATACATGAGATGTATACAAAGCATGCATAGTTAGATCTATAATTTTATATGCGATATATGTTATAGATCTAATTATTTTGTAGAGTAATTGTTAATTTTTGATTAAGACATTCTCCTTGGCTGTTCGGTCAAAAGAGTAAGAAGAATTTAAAGGCCCCCTCTTCTCATTTGATGGGGTGCTCTTATGGCGTGTAGGGGTGTTGCGTGTCTGTTCTTAATCAGAAATCATAACTTATATTTCTGCAAAATTCTAGATCCTAAAATTCTAAGATTTTTATATATGTTTTGTTTATAAATCCAAACTTAATTAAGAATAAAGATTATGAAATCAATTAAGTCTAAAAATTATGAATTTTCAGATCTAAGATGCCTTCATAAAATTAGGTTTCGGCATGGGTAACTCAATTAGGTCTAGTGGTTGATCAAATCGAATCAAGAGTTAGTTAGATGGGATCAAGAGTACTTAGAATTGATTAGCCTAATAGGATTAAGTTTGGGTCAAGATCGACTCACACTCATATGTGCTCAACCAAGTCAAGACCTAATTTGGCTCTACAGTTCGAGCCTGGATTGTAGGCTAATCTGATTAGTTCTGGTTTGACAAATCGATGTCTAAGGTAAGTTTGACATATACGACCAATGGTCTTTAATTGGAAGCTACTCAACTTGAATGCATTCATGATGAGTTAATGGCATATTCCTCCTACTGATCTTACTTACCTGGTTGATTGGATCGATCTAGTTCTGATTTGAGGTGGCTAATGATTCAAGCTAACCCATGCCACTAGGTTAGTCATAATTATTATGACTAAGTAAAGCCACGTTTAAGAGACCTAAATTAGATCTCCTTAAGAAAATATTAAGTCATAGATCTTCCACCATTATAAATGTGCAGGCTCTTCTCAGGATTGATTGTTCTCAGCTGATTATAGTGGTACAATTGCACCAGAAAGATGCAACCAAGTCTATTAGGCATTGGATGCTATGAGTTGGAGGATGGGTTATGCTCAATATTTTAGATATGGTAAGGGACCCAATCCAGAATCCAATCATGCAAATGGTGGGTCTGACTTAACTAAAGAATGGAGCAATATTCCAAGCATGATGAGCTTCATGAATTAGAGATCAAATTTGGGTGCACCATGATTAAAAAATCATTGGACAAGAGTTGTCCACCCATCGGGCTGATCCATCACTAATAACTATTAGGTTAGGTGGTAAGCCAGTCGGTCGGACTGCACCATTCACTAGAAGTCTTTGATCATGGAGATTTTTGCATCTCTACTAAGAAAGTGTAGGGATCTTAAAAAATAGTGAGAGCCAAAATTTATTTAAAAATAAAATTTTTAAATAAATTGGTTAAGTCTAATTATAATGTCTAACTAGAAACTTTGACTCTTGATAGGAAAATGTCGGCGTCCAACCCACTAGCCCGAATCCTGGACACCCACAGACTGACCGAACCCAATTATAAGGATTGGCTCTAGAACTTCAAAATTATCTTTGATTTTGAAAAGCTGACTCATGTATTGGATCAGGACCCCCCCACCTTACAAGCACATCCATCTATTGAATAGTGAGCATCTCTGGAGAAATGGATGGATGAAGATAATAAAGCTAAGTACTATATATTAGGCTTGATGTCTGATGAGCTTCAGCAGCAACATGAGGACATCAAGATTGCTCACCAAATATTGGCTTATCTACAAGAGTTATTTAGTGAAGAGAGTCGCGTATAAAGTCACAAGAAGACTTTTTAAAGCACAAATGCATGATGGCCAGTCGGTCCAAGATCATTGTCTGATGATGATCAAGAATCTAGAAGAGCTTAAGAAGCTCGGAGTCAAGTTGGATAGGGACCTACAAATTGATGTAATCTTGTAGTCCTTGATTGATGCATATGCGTAGTTCATCATGAACTTTCATATGTATAAACTGCAATGTACCTTGGCTGAATTGATGAACATACTGGTTGAAGAAAATTCAACATTTTTGTTAGGATTTGTGGTGCTCCTAAGCTTTGGGAGGCCACGAGAGGAGTCAAGAAGTTGGCTTTGGAGATTCCAGGGACATGGTTGGTGCTTCGGAGACCTAAGACATAAGGTGAAGCAAGAAACCAAAGTCGAAGAATCAAGACTATAGAAAGAAGATTTTCTGCAGGTTAGTCGACTCAGTCCAAAACTAGATCGGCTAAGTCTCAGTGCATAAGCAAAATAGAGAGCTGTGCATTTGGGACTGCTGGCATAGCACTGGACTGGGCCGACTCAATTTTAGACTGAGCCGATCCAGTGGAACTTAGCCAGCTTAGTGCTGAGACTGAGCCGGCTCAGTGCACGGGCAGAGTTATGTGAGCATCAGTTTTGGGTTAGGGTCTGGGATGATCCTAGGGGTCTTAAAGCCTGGTTTGAGAGGTCTTAAGGAAGCTAATTCATGTAAGGGTCAGATCTAGATCCAGAGGATGAGAGCATGGGAGACATGGGTGTATATGGTTTTGATGAGTGCTTTCATGTATTGGGTTAGCTAAGGAGTTTTATGGTCGAGCCTAATGGCTATGTATAAATACATAGGTGATATTAGGATTTCAAAAAGACTATGAATGCTGTGGAATACAGACCTTTTCTCCCTCAACTCTCTTCTTCTTTTCTCTCTAGAGTTGCTGTCCTAGGGTTCTTCAAGAAGACCTAGAGAAGGGGGGCGTCTCCCTCAAGCTCAAGAAGGGAGGCACCCCATCACAGATCCCGATGAAGGATCGATGGTTTGCTGCCTATAGATAATGTCATAGGTTCCTTTAGGTCTGTGCTAAAGATCAGGGGCTTTTGCAACATGGTATCGGGGCTTGTGATATCAAGGATGATTGGCGTTCGAGCAATATTATGGAACATCAATTGGTATCAGGGAGAGGTGATGCCAGTTGGTGCGCTTACGATTTTCTACTGTAGGATAATCTAGATCTAATCAGATTTGAGATAGATTTTTCAAAAAAAAAATTTATAATCTGATCAGATCTAAAAGTTTTGAGATCTGATCGACATGATCTAATATTAAATACAAAAAATTAATTCTAAATGAGGAACATCTCATGTACTTGATTAGGATAATCTGATTACCCTGATGATGATCCTGATGCTCTTGAGGTTCTGGATCGTGCCACACACGTACCTTATCTCTACTAGAGTCCACTTAGGCAGGATCTGGTGGTCTTCTCCTTTCGAATAAGGCTCCAAAGATCAAATCTGGATCCTATCTAGAAGTTCTTCAAAAACTTCTTTCGTGAAGCAGTAGTCTTCTCTTTCAGTAGTGCTGCCTTCTACCTAATCTGGGCTGCAATGTTCCTTGGATGGCTCTTAGACTTATGCCCAACTCCTTGGACATGGAGAGGGGAGAGAGAGGATCAGATGGAGGTGTGGAAGAGAGGAGGGCAGCCTTTCAATATGGTGAAAAGGAGAAGCACTAAACCCTAGGCGCAGATAGGGATTAAATAGATCCTGCTACGCCATGCAGCTCCACATCACCTCGGCCAATCAGAGATTTTTATTTAATCATATCTAAATTTGATTAATGGGGTGATATCATCTGATCATATCAGATAAGAGTCCTTAAAAAATCCACTAAAGTGGTGCCATAGATGGATAAACCCAGATAGATGGCGCTAAGGTATTTGAATCCATTATGAAACTCTGAAGTCCCATCTGTAAGGAACTCCTTTTATCCACATGGGGTGCATGCCTAGGGTGACGTGCACCTTCTCTCTTTCCTCTTTTAGTAGAAGGATAAGAGTCCCAGGTGCTCTCCAATGGGTGCATGCCACTTGGCCCCTTGTCCAAATGTCCAGGGTCAACTGTTGACCAATGTCCGAAATAGAAAATGGTAGGTGACAGGAATTGGCAAGTGTTGTCTCAAATTCATCTAATAAATTAAGATAATCCTTTTCTAATCTGGATAAGCTCCAATTAGACTACAACAAGCTCATACAGGGTTCTCCTATAAGCCTAAATAAATTAGGCTAAGCCAAGATGAACCAAAATAATTATAGAAGGAGAATGTTAGGCTCAATCATGTGCTAGCACGAATTTCTTGAACCTAATTGGATTAAATCTAAATCAATTGAACTGGATTAGCCCAATTGATGATATTTAGATCCAAATTCTTGCTTGTGTGATCCAGTTAGGTTCAACTCCATATGGTAATAAGATACATCACGATCTTCATCATCGACATCATCGAAATACCTTTCGATGGACTGGAACCTTTTTGACTCATACAATTAGAATGATTGATTATTAAGATCAATCTAATTGCTCCCAAAATCCACTAGTCGCACCTAGCAGTATATGGTGGTAAGCCATCAGAACTAAAAATGAACCTCTCGATGCAGCTACTTGTGTGATTGAGTTCTTTTATCTTGAGTTCCAACAGGATTAGGGTTAAGGTGAACTCATAAAATCCAACATCCATCATATGAATTAATCATTCGATTTGAGTTCGATGTAAAATCTTAACATAAATGCTTTCTATCATCTTCATACTACCATGGCCATGGGCTTAAGGACTCAATCTCATGATTATCATAGGGCTACTCCTTATCTACCGAGCTAGATAGATCCGCTATTGGTGCAATCCAATTCCTACAATGAACATACTATAGCCAACATACACCTCTAAATTCCAAATGGCTAGAAGATCGAGTTATGGTGTAGTCAAACTATAACACCCTCAAGATGAACTGTCGATGCACCTCAGGTCAAAGAACCAGACACACCACTACAGCATCAAGCCAGTCATCGATGAGAAGGTAGACTTTCTTATGATTGCTTGAGGTGGTCATGTTCAGTGTTCTTGTTCTCTAACGAGTACCAACACTCTCACTTCAATATCTCCACACCATAGACTTAAGACTCATCTATCCTATGAAAATGATCATACACCAATCTTCCAGATCGATCACCATCCTCATAATGATCCTATGGTCGGAAGTAGTTTATGAGTTAATTATGAAAATTCATGTCTTAAATTTTCAACTCTTGAAAATATGAATTGTCATTTCATTAACTTAAAGGATGTATCACAGATACTTTAAATACACACTATGATAGAAAATAATTATTTTATTAATTTATTACAAAATTGCCCTTAGAAGTGTATCACAAGTGTTTAGCTAATTTGAATTCTAAGGCACACATATAACAAACTCTCATTTGACCTAAAGCCAATTGGCTACAAATCTATGTCCCATCTTTTCAAGATAGGCTTCGATCTTTTGTTGTCCCAATGAATTTATCATCGGGTCAGCCGTATTTTCTGCAGTGTCAATCCTCTTGACCTCGACGTATCCCTTCTCAAGGTAATCATGGATGAGGTAGTATCGCCACTCAATGTACTTAGATTTTTAGTGAGATCTCGACTTCTTAGCTAGGGCTACGGTGCCATTATTATCATAGTACAGAGGGACAGCATATGATGGCATCACTTCGAGCTCTACAACAAATTTCTTATACTAGAATGCCTTCTTTGCATCCTTCGATGCAGTGATGTACTTTGCTTTCATGGTTGAATCAACTGTCACAATCTGCTTGGAACTCTTCTAGCTAACAACTCCATCATTGCATATAAATAGACTTCCAGATGTCGACTTTTAATCATCTACGTCGGACATAAAATTCAAGTCTGTATACCCCAGGACCTGAAGCTTTTCTTTACCAAAGACTAGAAATATATCCTTAGTTCTTCTCAAGTACTTAAGGATACATTTTACAGAAGTTCAGTGCTCTTCATCTAGATTCGACTGATACCTGCCCGTGACACTCACAGCATGGGCAATATCAGATCGTATACAAAGCATGGCATACATGAGGCTTTCTATTATCAAAGCATAAGGGATCTTGCTCATGCGTTCAATCTCCTCAACTATGCTAGGGAACATCTTCTTGGAGAGATGAATGCCTTGTCTAAAGGGTACTAAACCTCTTTTAGAGTTTTTAATGCTAAACCTCTTTAGCACCTCCTCTATATACATCTTTTATGAGAGACCCAGCATCCTATTCGGTCTATCTCTATAGACCTTAATTTTTAGAATGAAGGATGCTTCTCCTAAGTCTTTTATAGAGAACTCCTTAGACAATCACATTTTGGCTGTAGTCAACATGGACATATCATTCCCAATTAGGAGGATGTCATCCACATACTGTACGAGGAAGACAATAGCACTTTCATTGGTCTTTTTGAAAACATAGGGCTCCTCATTTTTTATGAAATCAAATGATTTGATTACATCATTGAAATGAGCATTATAGCTTCGAGATGCTTGCTTAAGTCTATATATGGAACTTTGTAGCTTGCATACCTTGTGATCACCATCACAAGATGTGAAGCCAAGCAGCTATTCTATATGGATATCTTCCTCAAGATATCCATTTAGGAACACCATTTTTACGTCCATCTATCATATTTCGTAATCGAAATATGCTGCAATAGCAAGCAATATACAGATGGATTTAAGCAAGGCTACTAGCGAAAAAGTATCCTGATAGTCAATGCCTTCGCGCTGACTATATCCTTTTGCTATAAGCCTTACTTTGAATATCTCTACATTTCCATTGGCACCTATTTTTCTCTTGAAGATCCATTTATACCTAATAGGTACTATACCTTCAGATGGATCTACCAAGGTCTAGATTTGGTTCGAGCACATTGAATCAATTTCTGTTTCTTGGAGTCGATATCTGATATTGCCTCATCATAGATTTTGGGATCATCACCATGAACCCCATTTTCTATGATAAACATTTTCTCTATATCCTCTTGAATAGTACCCAAGTACCTTTTAGGAGGACAAAAAATCTTATTTGATCTACGAGGTGGAGGAGGTAGTGTCTGGATTGGCTCTAACTAATTGGGTTCCTTAGGTTTCATAGCTCATTGCTCATTGGAGACTATCTCCTCGAGCCTTATCTATCTCCCGAAGCTATCATTTTGAATAAACTATTTTTTTAAAAAAATGGCATGTCGACTCGCAATCATATTATGATCTTCTGGAAGATAGAAATAATATCCTACAGATTCTTTAGGATATTTTATAAATCGAGCTCTAAAGGATCTAGACTCTAATTTATCCATCTATTGTCTCTTGACATAAGCTGGACAATCCTAAATTTTGAGATGACTCAGACTTAGTTTCTTACCATGCCACATCTCATACGATGTGGTAGGAATGGTTTTAGAGAAAATCCAGTTCGGTAAATATATAGCGATCATCAGACTATATCTCCAAAGAAACTTAGGGAGGTCCATGAAGCTCATCAAGGATCAGAACATATGTAATAAGGTCTGGTTTCTCCATTTGGAAATTCCATTGAGTTAAGATGTTCCAGATAAAGTCTATTATGAAACTATGCCATTATCCTTAAGATAGTCTAAAAATTTCTGACTAAGGTATTTGCCTCCTCGATCTGATCGAAAAATCTTAATAAATTTTTTTATTTATTTTTCTACTTCGTGTCTGAATTCCTTGAACCTTTTAAATGCTTCAAACTTATGTCACATTAAATACACATACATGTATCAAGATAGATCATCGATAGATATAATTGCCTCTAGTCGGTACATCAAATGGACCGCACACATCTGTATGTACCAAGACAAGTTGGTCTATGGCCCTTTCCCCATGTCCTATAAAAGGAAGCTTGGTCATTTTGCCATGAAGGCATGATTCATAAATTGGATATGACTCAAAAGTCAACGAACTCAATAGCTTAGATTTCTCTAATTTGTTAACCCTATCTTCAGCTATATGACCTAGCCTAAGGTGCCAAAGATACCTATTATTTTGATTATCCCTAGGTCGCTTTAATCCTATGGCATCCATGCTTTGCTCGATATTAAAAATAGAAACATCAATATGTAACTGATAGAGATCATTTATAAGAAAACTACTTGCAATTTTTTTCTTTTATAAAGAATGTTACAATGATCCTTTAGAAAACTAATTACATAGCCTTCCTATGTCAAACATGAAATAGAAATCAAATTCCTGCTTGCTGTAGGCACATAAAAACAATCCCTAAGCACTAAATCTAATCCTGATGATAGTCAAAGAGGGTAGGTTCCCACGGCCACAGCAAAAATTCTTACTCCATTTTCGACGTGCAGGATCATCTTACCATCCTTCAGTCTCCTGCTATCCTCACGACCCTACATAGAAGTGCATAGGTGAGTACTAGAACTAGAGTCAAGCATCCAACTGGATGTAGAAGAAACCATAAGGTTAGATTCTATAATGAGTATACCTCCAGAAGGACCTGCCTCATTCTTATTCTTTAGGCTGGCCAGGTATAGAGAATAGTTCCACTCCACAGCAAGCACTGAGCCCTTTGAACCTTTCATAGATAGCTCAGCAGTAACCAGCATGTTCATAAGTTCAGCCAAGGTATTTTGATGTTTATGCATATGGTAGTTTATAATGAACTACCTATACGCATCAGTCAAGGACTGTAGAATTATATTAATCTACAGATCCTAATCTAACTTGACATCGAGCTTCTCAAGCTCTTCTAAGTTCTTGATCATCATCAAATAATGATCTTGAGCCGTCTGACCATCACACATCTAAGCCTTAAAAAGTCTTTTAGTGACTTGATATTTGGCTATGCGACTCTGTTCACTAAATAACTCTTACAACTGAGCCAATATTTTGTGGCTAGTTTTTATGTCTTCATGTTGGCATTGGAGCTCATCAGACATCGAGCCCTACAGGTAATACCTAGCTTTATTATCTTCATCCATCTATTTTTTTAGAGATGCTCTCTGCTCAGTGGATGGATGGACTAGTAAGGTGGAAGGATCTTGTTCCAACACATGAGTCAACTTCTCAAAAAATAAAATAATTTTGATGTTCTAAAGTCAATCCTTGTAGCTGGGTTCGATCAGTCTATGGGTGTCCAAGATGCGGGCTAGTAGATTGGATGCAAATATTTTTCTATAAAGATTCAAAATTTTTAGTTAGATTTTATAATTAGACTTAACCAATTTATTTAGAAGTTTTATTTTTAAATAAATTAGGCTTCCACTATTTACTTGGATTCCTGCACTCTCTTGGTAAAGATGCAAAAATCTCCATGATTATAGATTTCTAGTGGATGGTGCAGTGCCACTGACTAGCTCACCACCTCACCTAATAGTTATTGGTGATGGATCAATCGATAAGTGGACAACTCTTGTCCAATGATTCTCTAATCATGGTGCACTCAAACCTGGTATCTAATTCATGAAGCTCATCATGCACGAATTATTGCTCTACTCCTTAGTTAAGTCAGACCCACCATTTGCATGAATTAGATTTCTGATTGGATCCCTTTCCGTATCTAGAATATTGAGCCCAATCTTTCCTTCAATCTGTAGCATCCAATGCCTAATAGACATGGTTACATCTTTCTGGTATAACTGAACCATTATATCCAGTCGAGAATAATCAACCCCAGGAAGAGCCCGCACATCTATAATGGTGGAAGACCTTTGAGTTAATATTTTCTTAGAAAGATCTAATTTAGGTCTCTTTAAACTTGACTTGACTTAACCATAACAATTATGACTAACCTAGTGGAATGGATTGGCTCGAATTGTTAGCCACCTCAAATCAGAATTAGATCGACACAAATGGTCAGATAAGTGAGACCAGTGGAAAAGATATGCCATTAACTTGACAAGAACACATTTAGGTCATGTAGCTCTCAATTAAAAATCAATCAATCATATTTGCCAGACTTACCTTAGATACCAAATTATTGAATTAAAACCAATCGGATTTGCCTACAATCCAGGCTCGAACCGTAGAGCCAAATCAGGTCTTGACTTGATCGAGTCACATCTCAATATGATTCGACCTTAATCCAGATATAAGCCTATTAGGCTGGTCAAATCTAAGCTTTCTTTGATCCCACATAACCAACTCTTGATTTGGTTTGATCAACCGCTAGACCTAATTGAGATACCCAAGCCCGAACCCAATTTTATGAAGGTATCTTAGATATAAAAATTCATAATTTTTAGACTTAATTAATTTCATAATCTTAATTCTTAATTCAGTTTGGGTTCATGAATAAAACATGTAACAAAATCCTAGAATTTTAGAATCTAGAATTTTACAGAAAATAAGTTTTGATTTTTTATTTAGGACGAACGTGTAGTACCCCTATACATTATAAGAACATTCCATTGAATAGGAGGAGAGGATTTTTAAACCATACTTAGTTCTGATGACCAGACGATCAAAAATAATGCCTTAATCAGAAATATATTTTTTAAAATAAAATTAGTTAGACCTAAATCATATATCACATATACAATTAATGATCTAACCTATACATGCCACGCATACATCTCATGTATTATAAGTTAATCAACCATGCATATATTTAGATCTAATATATCACATATTATATATAAAAAATATAATTTTAAATTAATCACTTCAAAATAAAATTATTCTAGATAGTTTATAGAACTATTCTATAACTAGTCTAAGCATGCATCTTTCATATCTCATATGAATAAATTAAAAATTAAAAACTCTATTTTCTATTTTTCAAACCTAATTACAATATTCATAATATTAGAAAAATAAAAATAAAATGGTTCTAAAATTATATTTAATAAAATTAACAACATGATTACACTACACTACACATAGAACTATTCTATTCCTAGTATAATCATACTGCTCATACACTATAGATCTAAATCATTTAAGTTTTAATTTTTTTCATTTTAGATTTAATCACATCTAATGTGATATCTAAAATCTTTTAGTATTAGATCAAAAAATAAAATAAAATCAGATCTAAAATAGATTTGAAGAACTACCAACATAGCTCTGATACCAGTTGAAGGAAAATCAATATTTTTCACTGCAGGATTGTCCAAATCAAATCAGATTTGAGGCAGATTTTCCAAAGAAAATTCCTACGATCTAATCAGATCTAACAGTTCTAAAATTTGATCAAGGTAATCTAATATTAAATATAAAAAAAATAATTTTAAATGAGGAACATCTCATGTACCTAATTAGGATAATCTGATTATCCTGATGATGATCTTGATGCTCCTGAGGTTCTGGATCCAGCCACACACGTCGCTGGCCTCTACTAAAGTCCACTCAGGCAAGATCTAGAGATCTTCTCCTTCTGAATCAAGGCTCCAAAGATCAGATCTAGATCTAATCTAGAAGCTCTTCAAAAAAAATTTTCATGAAGCAGCAGTCTTCTCTTTCAATAGTGCTGCCTTCTTCTTAGTTTGGGCGCCAATGCTCCTTTGATGGCTCTTAGACTTGTGACCAACTCCTTGGGCATGGAGAGGGAAAAGAGAGGATCAGAGGGAGGCATGGAAGAGAGGAGGGCATCCTTATGACATGGTGAAAAGGAGAAGCACTAGAATCCTAGGCACAGACATGGTTTAAATAGACCCTATTGCACCATGCAATGCCACATCACCTCGGCCAATCAAAGGTCTTTATTTAATCAAATCTAAATTTGATTGATGGGGTGATGTCATTTGATCATATCAGGTAAGAGTCCCTTAAAAATCCACACCATAGATGGATAAACCCAAATAGATGGCACCAAGGTATTTGAATCCATCATGAAACCTTGGAGTCCCATCTGTATGGGACTCCTTTTGTCCACATGGGGCGGACGCCTAGGATGGCATGCATCCTCTCTCTTTCCTCTTTTAGTAGGGGACAAGAGTCCTTGGTGCTCTCCAATGGGTGCATGCCATATGGCCCTTTGTCCAAGTGTCCAGGGTCAACTATTGAGCAATGTTCGAAACTAGAAAATAGCAGCTGACAGGAATTGATAGGTGTTATCTCAAATTCATCTAATGAATTAAGATAATCCTTTTCTGATCTAGACAAACTCTAGTCAGACTAAGACAAGTTCATATAGGGTTCTCTTGTGAGCCCAAACAAATTTGGCTCAGTCGAGATGAACCAGAATGATTACAGAAGAAGAATGTTAGGCTCAATCATGTGCTAGCATGAATTCCTTGAACCTAATTGGATCTAATCTAAATTAATTGAATTGGATTAGCCCAATTGATAACATTCAGATCTAAATCTTTATTTGTCTGATCTAGTTAGATTTAGTTTCATATAAAAATGACATATGTTATGATCTCCATCATCGACATCATTGAGATACCTTTCGATGGACCAGAACTTTTTTTATACATACAATTAGAATGATCGATCATCAAGATCCTTCTAATTGCGCCCAAAATCACCAATGACACCTAGCAATATATGGTGGCAAGCTATCAGAACTAAAACTGAATCTCTCGGTGCAGCTATTTGTGTGATTAGATTTTTCTATCTTAAGATCCGATAGGATTAGGGTTAAGGTGAACTCGTCAAACCCAATATCCATTATATGAATTAATCATTCAATTCAAGTTCGATGTGGAACCTTAATAGAAACTCTTTTTATCATCTTCACACTACCATGGCCATGGGCTTAAGGACTCAATCTCATGATTATCATAGGGCTACTCCTCATCTATCGAGGTAGATATATCCCTTATTGGTGTAATCCAATTTCTACAATCAACATGTTATAGCCAATATATACCTTAGGATTTCAAATGGCTAGTAGATCGAGTTATGGTGTAGTCAAGGTATAACACCCTCAAGTTGAACTGCCAACGTACCTCATGTCAAAGAACCAGACACACCATTGCAGCATCGAGTTAATCAGCAATGAGAAGGTAGACTTTCTTATGACTGCTCAAGATTGTCAAGCTTAGTGCCCTCATTCTCTAATGAGTATCTGTACTCTCGCTCTAGTGTCTTCTTATCATAGACTTAAGACTCATCTATCCTAAGAAAGTGATTGTACACCAACCTTCTGGATCGATACCATTATCGTGATGATCCTACGATCGAGAGCAGTTTATGAGTTAATTATGAAAATTCATGTCTTAAATTTTCAACTCTTAAAAATATGAATTATCATTTCACTAACTCAAAGGATATATCACAGACACTTTAACTACACACTATGATAGAAAATAATCTTTTTATTAATTTATTATAAAGTTATCCTTAAAAGTGTATTATAAGTGTTTAGCCAATCTAGCTTCTAGGGCATACATCTAACACCGATCATTGCTGAGCTTTCTCTAAAAGGTACAAAGGGCTTTAGTACTTACTATGGAGTGGACTTCATCCAAAAGAAAGTCTTTTGGAAAGAAGAAGAAGTCTATGAAGAAGTAGAAGATTGAAGGTGGAAAGAAAAAGGAGAAGAAAAAATTAAAGAACAAGGCCGTCAATAAAGAAAAATATTTTCATTACACTACCAATGGTCATTGAAAGCAGAATTATCCTTTATACCTAGCTAGCCTGAAGAATAAGAAGGAGGCAGGTTCTTCTAGAGGTATGCTCATAGTTAAATCTAACCTAATGGTTTCTTCTGCATCTAGTTGGGTGCTTAACTCTTGTTCGAGTGCTCACTTGTGCACTTTCATGCAGGGTCATGAGAAGAGCAGAAGGTTGAGGGATGGTGAGATGATCCTATGCATTTGAAATGGAACAAAAGTTCCTACTATGGCAATGGGTGTGAGCTCAGAAGTGGCACTCCCAAGTCTTAAAAATATGAGAAGACAGATCATGAGAAGATAGGAGCGAGCCGGAAGAACAATCAGTCTCAATAGCAAAGTTTAGAAACTGGGCCGGCTCACACTGAGACTGAGCTGGCTCAGTTGGGAACTGGGTCAGCTCAGTCTAGGACTGGGTCGGCTAGGTCTCAAAGAAAAATTCAGATAGAAAATAATATTTTTAGATTATTGGTGCGGTAAACAATTGGACCGGCTCAATTTGGGACTGAGCCGATCTAGTCGCTAGGTCTCAGAGAAAAATTCAGACAGAAAGTAGTATTTCAGACTGTTGGCATGGTACACAACTGGATCAACTCAGTTTGGGACTGAGCCGACCCAATTGTAGGTTAGCCAGCTCAGTTTTTGCAGGTTATTATTTTATGTACATGGATTGTTTGGATTTGGAGAGTTTTTCTATAAGTTTAGACTTGACCCTTTGTAAAGTATATATACTAGAAATAGGTCAAGGTTGATATAGTGCTGAAATATAATGAATAAAAGCTCTTTTCTCCCAAAAACCTCTTCTTCTCTTCTTCTCTATTTCTTGATTTGTTTGATTGTGCTTCCGCATTAATCTCTGAGAAGTACTTACTTGTTGCTTGGCTAATCACCAGCGGCCACGTCAATCCATGTGGAAATAGCACATATTTGTAATATTTGGTATCATAGCGGTGTTACATGGAAGGAAGGAAGTCACCTAGGATTTACTACATTTAGGATCTGTTGCACTAGGTTTCATCCTAAAACTTTTAATTTGCTTCGTGGTTGTCTCTAGATTGAGGTGGGATTGTTTATACGGAGGAATGGTGATACAGAAGTTTGGAAAGAGGATCTTGGGCTAGTTAGATCTTCTTTGAAGGATAGTTTTGCTGGTGTGTGAGATCGTGAAGGGTGTTAGGGATTTATTCTTGACTTGTCTGAAGTCATGGGATCAAGTGGATTCAAGGTGGATTTTAAGAAGTTCGACGACAAGGAAAACTTTACTCTATGGCAGCAAAGAGTAAATGACCTGTTGGTTTAGCAAAGGATCTACAAGATCTTGACAAAAAAAAAGGCCGAAAAAGATTAGTGCTGAGGATTGGGAAGAGTTGGAGGAAATTGCTTTTAGCACAATCCGGATGTGCTTGGTCGATCAAGTTTTTTCCAAAGTTTGCACAGAAACTACGGCAAAGGGGCTTTGGAAGAGACTGAAGAATACATACATGGGGAAGAATATGACGAACAAGCTGTGGTTGAAGAAATAGTTGTATAGTCTGAGGATGTCCAAAGGCGGAGATCTTGTTGCACATATCCAAAGGTTCAGTCAAGTGTGTTTTGAGGTGATAAGTTTAGATGTGAAGGTCAATGAGGAGGATCGGGTATTGCTGCTATTATGTTCTCTCCTAGGTTCGTATAATGGTGTCATAACAACTTTAGTTTATGGGAAGGAGACCCTAAACTATGAAGAGGTTGTTGGTGTGCTCAGATCAAATGAGCAAAGGGAGAAGATCTGCAAGGGAGACCCTAAGTCTGAGATCTTGGCTGTGAATGAAAGACAGAAAAGATCAAAAGAGAAGATAGAAGGAAAATCCATGGATAGGTCAAAGTCTCGCGATCAGAGGAAGATGATATTGAAATATTGTAAATGTCATTAACCTAAACACTTGAGGAGAGATTGTCCCCTTTTGAGATCAAAAAAAGGGAAGGCTAGTAAGGAAAATGATATAGCTTCTATGAGCAGTGGAGAAGAGCTGCTACTTGTATTAGATCGATCCACAGAGTGTGATACTATATGGATATTAGATTCAGCATGCTCGTAGCACTATACTTCTCATCCAAAGTGGTTTGCTACCTACCAGAAGGCTGATGGTGGAAGTGTCAGCCTTGGAGATGATCACTTGTGCAAAGTAGCTGGAATTGGCTCTATCAGGGTATGTATAACGAGATCATTCGTACATTATCAAATATCAGGCATGTACCAGAGTTGAAAAAGAATTTGATTTCTTTGGGCTACTTGGAGGAGTAGGGTTATGCTTTTAGAAGCCAGGCTGGGAGTGGATGTCCAAAAATTTTCAAGAAAGCTTTGGTGGTGATGAGAGGTAGAAGACTGAGCAACAATTTTTATAGAATGGAAGGCTCAGTGGTAAATGATAGTGTAGAGGTTCTAGCAGCAGCACAGGAGGAGCAGATTTTATATCAGCTATGGCACTATCGGATGGGTCATATGAGTGACTATGGGCTTGCTGAACTAAGTAGAAGAGGTATGATCCCAGCCCTAAAGAAGGAGGGCACGGATCTTTGTGAGCCATGCATCTTTGGCAAACAGCATAGGGTGAAGTTTGCCAAAAGTACCAAGCGCAGTGAGGGAGTGCTGGATTTAGTACACTCGGATGTGTGGGGATCAGCTCTTGTATCAACTAGATGTGGGGTAAAATACTTTATCACTTTCATTAATGATTTCTCAAAAAAGGTGTGGGTTTATCTGGTTAGAGAAAAATCAAAGGTGTTTGCCCAGTTCAGAGCCTGCAGAGCTGAAGTAGAGAAGAAGTCAGGAAGACAGGTGAAGTGTCTGAGGTCAGACAATGGAGGGGAGTATACTAGCCTAAAGTTCAGGAGGTATTGTAAGAAAAATGGCATCAAACATCATTACACGGTGAGGATGACTTTCCAGTAGAATGGTATCATGGAGAGGATGAACCGGATACTGATCAAGAAGGCACGGAGTTTAAGGCTGCAGACATCACTCCCAAAGTCCTTTTGGGGTGATGCTCTAAATTTTTCTTATTTTTTTGTAAACAGGTCCCCTCATTATAAGCTGAATGGAGGCATTCCAGAGGAGGTTTGGAGTGAAAAGAAGATGGAGCTTGGCCATCTGAAAGTCTTCGGTTGCACAACCTATGCACATGTGGAGGCAACCGAGAGGAGTGAATTGGATCCAAAATCTCAAAAGATGATATTCATAGGATATCCACAAGGAGTCAAGGGGTACCTGCTGTGGGACTCTCAGGCACAGAAGTCAGGGATCAGCAGGGACGTTATCTTTGATGAGAAAAGCATCTTGAGGAGGTCTGGGATAGATGGAACTAGGGAGACAGAGGTGAACAGCAGTGGTTAGTCAGAAAATGATGGCATGCAGGTTTCATCCACTTACAGGAGTGTTCTTGTTGAGGTGGTGCTAGGAACAAAAGTATTGTCTCAGATTGAAAATCAGTATGGAGGACTGGCAGTTCAGACAGATGTGCAAGAGCAGCCACAGACATCAGATAGAGATGTGTCAGTGAAAGTAGCTTTACACAAGCCCCAGCATACTATTAGGAGACCGATCAGATATGGCATTGATGAGGTTATCTCCTATGCACTCATCACTGCTAATAGAGATCTAGAGAGTTTTGTAGAGGTCATGGAGAGTGAGGTTCATAATTCATGGATGTAGGCCATAATGGAGGAGATGGAATCACTTGAGAAGAATCGGACATGACAGCTGGTGGATCTTCTAAAAGGTGCTCGATCTATTGGCTCAAAGTGGGTGTTCACAAAGAAAGAGGCACCTTCAAAACAAGGTGGAGTCAGATTTGAAGCAAGGCTAGTAGCAAAGGGATACTCACAAAGGGAAGGGATTGACTATATAGAAATTTTTTCTCTTATGGTGCGTCATACATCTATTCGAGTTTTGTTGTCACTGGTGGCACAACATAACATGAAATTGGAACAAATAGACATGAAGATGGCCTTCCTTCATAGGACTTTGGAGGAAAGAATCTACATGAAGCAGCCAGATGATTTCATGGAGATGGGACAAGAAAAAAAGGTGTGTTTACTAAGAAAGTCTTTATATGGCTTGAAATAATCTCCTCGTCAGTGGTATCGAAGGTTTGATAGCTTTGTTTTGAGCCTAGATTTTAGCAGATGTGAACATGATTATTGTGTCTACATCAAGGATGTAGATGAGGAGGATGCCCTGTACCTGTTATTATATATAGATGATATGCTCATAACCAGTAGAAGCATGGATGCTATGAAAAGGTTGAAAAGGGTATTATCATCTGAATTTGAGATGAAAGATTTGGGTCCAGCTGAGAAAATCTTTGAAATGGAGATTTGTAGAGATAGGTGCAAACGTGTACTCCATTTGTCATAAGAAAAGTATGTCCAGAAGATTCTGGAGAGGTTTGGGATGGAGAAGGCCAAACCTGCAGAGATGCCATTACCGAGCCATATATCTCTCTCCAAGTTATAGTGCCCCCAGTCAGAAGAGGAGAGAGAGTACATGGAATGAGTCTCTTATGCAAATGCTGTAGGTAGTGTGATGTACACTATAGTGTGCTGTAGACCAGATATAGCACATGCAGTGAGCACGGTTAGTAGATACATGGCTAACCCTGGGAAGAAATACTGAAAAGCATTAAAATGGATATTGAGATATCTGCATGGAACAAGGAATTATGGTTTGGTGTTTGGTGGGCAGCCAGGAGGATTTAGAGAATAATCTGTGAAGATGTGTGAAGGTTCAGGTCCTCTGGAAGGGTTTGTTGATGCAAATTTTGCTGGTGATCTTGATATAAGGAGGTCTACTATTGGATACCTCTTCTATGTATATGGTGGACCAGCGTCTTGGAGATCAATTCTTCAGCTAATCACGGCCTTATCTACCAAAGAGGCTGAGTACATTGGGATAACAGAGGCTACAAAGGAAGCACTTTGGCTTAAGAGGCTGATTGATGAGTTGGGGGTGGGGCAGAGCAAGGTTATACTATTCAGTGATAGTTGTTGTGCTCTGTTGTTGGCATAGAATCCAGTCTATCATGCGCGTACAAAGCATATAGACGTGAAGTACCATAGGATCAGAGAGCTGGTGGAGGAAGGTAAAGTGGAACTGATGAAGGTCGATACCAAGAAGAATCAGTCTGATGCACTCACGAAGGTACTCCCTAGAGATAGCTTTCAGAGATGTGTGGCATGGATGGATTTGTTGAGAAGAGATGAGTTCACAAGGACTTGAAAGCACCAAGGTGGAGGATGTGAGCTCAGAAGTGGCACTCCCAAGTCATGGAAACATGAGAAGATAGGTCATGGGAAGATAGAAGCGAGCTGGAAGAAGAATCAGTCTCAATAGCAAAGTTTAGAAACTGGGCTAGTTCACATTGAGACTGAGCTAGCTCAGTTGGGAACTGGGTCGGCTTAGTCCATGACTGGGTCAGCTAGGTCTTAGAAAAAAATTCAGATAGAAAGTAGTATTTTTGGACTATTGACATGGTACACAACTGGGCCGGCTTGGTCTGGGACTGAGCCGACCCAGTCGCAGGTTAGCGGGCTCAGTCTAAAACTGGGCCGGCACAATTTTTGTGGGTTATTATTTTGTGTACGTGGGTTGTTCGGGTTTGGAGAGTTTTTCTATGAGCATGGACTTGACCCTTTGTAAAGTATATATATTGAAAATAGGTCAAGGTTGATATAGTGCTGAAATATACTGAATAAAAGCTCTTTTCTCCCAAAAATCTCTTCTTCTCTTCTTCTCTATTCCTTGATTTATTTGATCATGCTTCCGCATCAATCTCTAAGAAGTACTTCCTTATCACTTGGCTAATCACCAGCAGCCACGCCGATCCATGTGGAAAGAGCACATATTCCCAACAATGGGAACCTATCCTCTTTTACTAACATTTGGTTTAGATTTAGTACTTAGGGACTATTATTTTGTGCCTGCAGCGAGTAGAAATTTGATTTCTATTTCTTTTTTAGCACAGGAAGATTATGTAATTAGCTTTTTTAAGGACCACTTCACTATTCTTTTTGAAAGAAGTAAAATTATAAGTGGTTTCTTAATTAATGGTCTCTATCAATTGCATGTTGATGTATTTGTATTAAATATCGAGCAAAACATGAATGCCATAGGAACAAAACATCCTAGGGATAGTCTAAATGAAAGTTATCTATGGCACCTTAGGCTAGGTCATGTATCCGAGGACAGGATTAACAAATTGAGGAAATCCAGAATGATAGGTCTATTGGTTTTCAAGTTATATTCAATTTATAAAACATGCCTTCAAGAAAAAATGGTCAAGCTCCCTTTTATGGGACATGAAAAAACAGCCACACACCGACTCACCCTAGTATATACTGATGTGTGCGGCCCATTTGATGTGTCAGCTAGAGGCAACTATGTCTGCTTCATTATCTTTATTGATGATCTATCTCAGTATGGATATATGTACTTAATGAGATACAAGTCTGAAGCATTTAAAAAGTTCAAAGAATTCAGATATGAAGTAGAAAAGCAAATCGTAAAGCCCATTAAGGTTCTTCAATTGAATTAAGGAGGTGAATACCTTAGTCGGGAATTGTTTGATTATCTTAAGAAAAATGGCATAGTCTCACAGTTGACTCCACCTGGAATGCCTCAACTCAATGAAATTTCAAAATGGAAAAATCAAATCCTATTGGATATGCTCTGATCCATGATGAGCTTTACGGACCTTCTTATTTTTGTTTAGGGACATACTCTAATGACAACAATATACTTACTAAATAGGATTTTCTCTAAAATCGTTCCTACCACACCGTATGAGATATGGCATGGTAAGAAACTAAGTCTAAGTCATCTCAGAATTTAGGATTGTTCGACCATATTAAGAAACAAAGGTGGTAAAATTAGAGTCTAGATCTTTTAGAGCTCGATTCATTGGATATTCCAAGTAATTAGGATATTATTTCTACATTCTGGAAGACCATAATGTGATTATGAGTCGACACGCCATCTGAAGGAACCAGATCTAGTGTTTTAGGGCTAGATCTTGAAACTTTTTCATGATCAGACAGTAGAAGACTAAAATAAATCAAAATTTATTCATAAAAGATAGAGAATCCCTAGATCTAAGATCCTATTACATGATTATAGCATGAGACTAAATCAAAAATTAAAAACATTAGAAAGCAAAACATGTTAATCATATCAACATGCATCTACACTACATCTAATGTAGGTATGTAATAATAGAACAGAACTATATTACCTATGCAAGTTAGACATTCTAACTTGTTGATTCAGGCTTAAGGATGATGCTTCAAGCCGCACACATGTTCTGAAGGAGAAATCCTAATTTCTTTAGTCAGGTTCATTCAGATCTGATTGGATCAAGAGAGATATTTTAATTTTTTTTTTAAAAAAATTTAGATTAGATCTAAGATATTTTATATCTGATTTTATAGATCTAATAAAAAAAATAAAAAAATTAAATTAGATTTAATTTTGTATCTTGATATTAGATAATCAGATTATTCGGTGATGATCCTACTGATTACTTGAGGTTCTGGATATACCCACGCAAGCACCTGACCTCTACCGATATCCACTCAGGTTGGATCTGGAGATCTTCTCATTCTTTATCATCTCTCCAAATATTAGATCTAGATCTAATTTGAAAGATCTTCAAAACTTCTTTTGAAGATTTGGAATCATCTCTTGCAGCAGTGCTACCTTCTTTCTTTCTGGTCACCTCTTTCTTGTCTGGATCGCACCAAACTGGAGCCCAAATCTCCTTGGACGTGGAGAGGAGAGAGAGGACCGGAAGATGGCATGGAGGAGGGAGAGGGGCAGCCTTGGGGCATGGGCTAAAGGAGAACTTCTACAAGGCTATGTGCAGAAAGGGTTTATATAGACCCTGCTGTGCCATGTGGTGCCACATCATCTCGACCAATCACATCACTTCGTATAATCAGATCTAAATCTGATTGGTGGGATGATATCACCCGATCTAATCAGATGAGAGCCCCCTCAAATCATCCTTAGGTGGTGCCAAGACTGGTCAAAGTTGAGTCTTAGGCGCCTACCTAAGTCGATTCCAAGAAGCAACCTAGAGTCCCATCTGTATGGAACTCCATGCATCCCTATCAATGGGCGCACGCCTCCTTAGACATGCACCCCCTCCTTTCCATTTTCTAGCAAGGGGATAAGCCCCTATCTGCTCTTCAATGGGTGCATGACACATAGATGGATGTCTAAGTATCAAAGGTTAATGTTTGACCAAAGTCAGAAGATAAGAATTAGCAGGTAACGAAAATTGGCAGGTGTTGTCTCAAATTTATCTCATAAACTAAGACAATCCTTTTCTGATCTGGACAAGTTCAAGTCAGACCAAGTAAAGGTACCTGAGTGAGCACAAACACATTTGGCTCAATCGAGATAACTTTTAATGATAATAAAAGGTGAACGTTTGGCACAATCGTGTGCTAGCACGATTTTCTTGAACCTAATTGAATCTAATTCAAATCAATTGAACTGGATTAGTCCAATTGATGATATCCAGATCCAAACCCTTATTTGTATGACCCAGTTAGGATCAGTTCTATATGGTAATGAGATATGTCATGATCTCTATCATCGACATCATCGAAACACCTTCCGATGGATCAGAATAATTTTGATTTAGATAATTAGAATGATCGATTATCCAAATTATTCTAATTGCTTCCAAAATCCACTAATGACACCTAGCAATATATGGTGGCAATCCATCAAAACTAAAAATGAACCTCTCGATGCAGCTAACTGTGTGATTAAGTTCTTCTATCTTAACCTCCGATCAGATTAGGGTTAAGGTGAACTCGTCAAACCCTAATTTTTGTCATATGATTTAATCATTCGATTCAAGTCCGATGTGAAAACCTTAATAGAAACTCTTTCTATTATTTCACTTTGCCGTGGCCATGGGCTTAAGGACTTGATTCTCATGATCATCATAAGGCTGCTCCTCATCCACTAAGGTAGATAGATTCCCTCTTGGTGCAATCCAATTCCTACAATGAACATGTTATAGCCAATATACACCTCAGGGTTTCGAATGGCTAGGAGACCGAGTCATGGTGTAGTCAAACTATAACATCCTCAAGGTGAACTGCCGATGCACCTCAGGTTAAAGAACCAGACACACCACTGCAGCTTCGAGCCAGTCATCGATGAGAAGGTAGACTTCTTTAGGACTACTCGAGGTGGTCACGCTCAGTGCCCTCGTTCTCTAACGAGTATCTGTACTCTCAATCTAGTATCTCTACATCGTAGACTCAAGACTCAACTATTACAAAGAAGTGATTGTACACCAACCTTCTCGATCAATCACCATCCTCATGATGATCCTATGGTCAGGTTTATTTTATGAGTTAATAATGAAAATTTTTGTCTTAAATTTTCAACTCTTAAAAATAAGAATTATCATTACTATTAACTTAAGTAATGTATCGTAGACACTAAACACACATTTATGATAGAAAATAACCTATTTTATTATCTATAGTCAAAATTATAATTTTGCCCCTAGAAGTGTATTACAAGTGTCAGCCAATTCTGACTTCTAGGGCACACATATCTAACAAACTTTTACTTGACCTAAAGTCAATTGACTACAAATCTAAGTTTCACCTTCCCAAGGTGGGCTTAGATCTTCTATAGGGCCAACGACTTTGTAAGTGGGTCTGCTGCATTGTTTACGGAGTCGACTCTCTTGACCTCGACATAACCCTTCTCGAGCTAATCCTGGATGAGGTGGTATCGCCGCTCGATGTGCTTGGATTTTTGGTGAGACCTTGGCTAGTTAGGAAGGGCTATGGCACCATTATTGTCGCAGTATAGAGGAATGGCATCTGATGGCATCACATCGATCTCTGTGGTAAATTTTTTGTACCAGAATGCCTCTTTCGTAGCTTCTAATGCAGCAATATATTCTGCTTCTATGGTGAAATCTGCTGTCGCAGTCTACTTGTAACTCATCCAACTGACAGCTCCACTACTACACACAAATAGACTCCCAAAAAATGTTGACTTTCGATCATTTACATCGGACATAAAATCTGAGTCTGTATATCCCTGGACTTGGAGTTCTCCATTACCAAAGACCAACAACATATCCTAAGCTCTTCTCAAGTACCTAAGAATACATTTCATAGAAGTCCAATGTTCTTCACCTGGATTCGATTGATATCTGCTCGTGACACTCACAGCATGGGCTATGTCAGGTCGTGTACATAACATGGCATATATGAGGCTCTCTATTGCTAAAGCATAAGGGATCTTGCTCATGCATTCTATTTCCTCAGGTGTGCTAGGGCACATCATCTTGGAAAGATGAATGCCATATCTGAAGGGTACAAAACCCCTCTTAGAGTTTTCCATGCTAAACCTCTTTAGCACTTCCTCTATGTACATTTTCTTTGAATGTCCTAGCATCCTATTCCCTCTATCTCTATAGACCTTAATTTCTAGAATAAAGAATGCTTCTCCTAGGTCTTTCATGGAGAATTCTTTGGATAACCACATTTTAACTGTGGTCAACATGGAAATATCATTCACAATAAAGAGGATGTCATCCACATACAATACGAGGAAGACAACAACGCTCTCATGGATCTTTTTGAAGACACATGGCTCCTCTTCATTCTTGATGAAACCAAATAATTTGATTACATCATTAAAATGAGTATTCCAGCTCCAAGATGCTTGCTTAAGTCCATATGTGGACCTTTGCAGCTTGCATACCTTATGATCATCATCACTGGATGTGAAACCTAGCAACTATCCCAAATAGATGTTTTTCTCAAGATATCCATTTAAGAATATTGTTTTTATGTCCATTTACCATATTTCATAATCGAAATTGACTACAATAGCAAGCAATATGTAAATGAATTTTAGCATAGCTACTGGCAAAAAGGTATCCTGATAGTCATTGCCTTCGCGTTGATTATAACCTTTTGCCACTAATCTAGCTTTGAATGTCTCCACATTTCCATCTGCACCAATCTTTCTCTTGTAGATCTATTTACACCCGATAGATACTATACCTTTTAGTGGATCTTCCAAGGTCCAGACTTGGTTTGAGTGCATCGAGTCAATTTCTGACTTCATTATCTCTAACCATTTTTCGGAGTCGATATTCAATATCATCTCCTTATAGGTTTTGGGATCATTACCATGAATCTCATTTTCAATGAGGAATATTTAATCTACTTCCTCTGAAATAGTATCTAAGTACCTCTCAGGGGGATGGAAAACTCTTTTCGATCTATGAGGTGGAGGAGGTAGTGATTGGATTGGCTTAACCTAATTTGGTTCCATTTGGTCCTTAGCTCATTGCTCTTGTGAGACTTTCTCATCGAGCTTGATCTGCTTTCCAATGCCACTATCTTTAATAAACTATTTTTCAAGAAAGATGGCATGTCGACTTACAATCACATTGTGATGTTCTGGAATATAGAAATAATATCCTAATGACTCTTTAGGATATCCTATAAATCGAGCTCTAAAGGACCTAAAGTCTAACTTCTCCGCTTGTTATCTTTTGACATGAGCCAGACAACCCCAAATTCTAAGATGACTCAGACTTGATTTCTTACCATGTCATATCTCATACAGTGTGGTATGAATGATTTTAGAAGGAATCCTATTCAGTAAGTATATTACAGTTAACAAACAGTATCCCTAAGGAAAGTCAGGGAGGTCTGTGAAGCTCATCATGAATCGGACCATATCTAATAGAGTCCGATTCCTCCGTTCTGAAATCCCGTTGAGTTAAGGTGTTTCAGATGGAGTCCATTGAGAGACTAAGCCATTTTTCTTGAGATCGTTCAGAAATTTCTGACTAAGGTATTCATCTTCTCGATCTGATCGAAGAACCCTGATAGGTTTTTTAGTTTGCTTTTCTACTTCATGTCTGAATTTCTTGAACTTTTCAAAAACTTCAGACTTATGTCTCATAAGATACACGTATCCATACGAAGATAAATCATCGATAAAGGTTTTGAAGTAGACAAAATTGTCTCTAGTCGGTACATCAAATGGACCGCACACATTAATATGTACTAAGGCAAGAAGATCCGTGGCCCTTTCCCCATATCCTATAAAAGGAAGCTTAGTCATTTTGCCATGAAGATAAGATTCATAAATTGGATATGACACGAAAGTCAATGAACTCAATAGCCCTATTTTTTCCAATTTGTTAATCCTATCTTCTACTATATGACCTAGTCTTAGGTGCCATAGATACATATCATTTGGACTATCCCTAGGTCATTCCATGGGATTCACATTTTGCTCGATATTAAAAATAGATACACCAATATGCAACTAGTAAAAATCGTTAATAAGAAAATCACTTATAATTTTATTTTTTTCATAAAGAATATTATAATCATCCTTAAGAAAACTAATTACATACCCTTCTAATGCAAGGCAGGAAATAGAAATCAAATTTTTACTTGCTGCAGGCATATAATAATAGTCTTTTAACACTAAGTCTAAACCAGATGGTAGTCGAAGAGGGTATGTTCCAACGGCCATGGAAGTAATTCTTGCTCCATTTTCGATATGCAGAATCATCTCACCGTCCCTCAGCCTCCTGCTATCGTCAAGACCCTAAATGAAAGTGCACAAATGAGTACTAGAACTAGAGTCAAGCACCCAACTGGATGCAGAAGAAACCATATGGTTAGACTCAATAACGAGCATACCTCTAGAAGGACCTACCTTCTTCGTATTATTCAGGGTGGCCAGGTAAGTAGGGTAGTTCCGCTTTCAGTGGCCATCATTGTTGCAATGGAAATACTTTTCTTTGTCAACAGCCTTCTTTTTTAACTTTGCCTTTTTCTTCTTTCCTCCTTTCACCTTCTGCTTTTTCACAGACTTCTTCTTCTTTCCAAAAGACTTTATCTTGGAAGAAGTCCATTCTATAGCAAGCACTGAGCCTTTAGAACGTTTCATAGAAAGCTCAATGGTAACCAGCACGTTCATATGTTCGGCCAGGAAATTTTGAAGTTTATGCATATGATAGTTCATGATGAACTGCCCATATACATCAGTCAAGAATTATAGAATTATATCATTCTGTAGATCCAAGTCCAACCTCACTCCAAGCTTCTTAAGCTCTTCCAAGCCCTTGATCATCATCAGATAATGATCTTGGACTGACTGTCCATCATGCATTTTAGCCTTGAATAGTTGTTTAATGACTTGATACTTGGCTGCGCGACTCTGTTCACCAAACATCTCTTGTAGGTGAGCCAACATTTGGTGGGCAGTTCTGATATCTTCATGTTAGTGCTGAAGCATATTAGACATCAAGCCCAACATGTAATATCTGGCCTTGTTATCTTCGTCCGTCCACTTTTCAAGAGATGCTCTCTGCTCAACGGATGGACAAGCAGGTAGGGTGGGAGCGTTCTGATCCAATATATGAGTTAACTTTTTAGAATCCAAAATGATTTTGAAGGTTCGGAGCCAGTCCTTGTAATTGGGTTCGATTAGTCTATGGGTGTCCAGGATTCGTGCTAATAGGTTGGATGCAGATATTTTTCTTTTGAGAGTCAAAGTTTCTAGTTAGATATTGTAATTAAGACTTAACCAATCTATTTAGGATTTTAATTTTTAAATAAATTAGCTCCCACTATTTTCTCAGATCCCTACACTTCCTCTATACAGATGCAAAAATCTCCACGATTAATGATTTCTAGTGGGTGGTGTGGTTCCACCAACTAACTCATCACCTCACCTAACAGTTATTGGTGATGGGTTAGCCAATGAGTGAACAACTCTTGTTCAATGATTCTCTAATCATTGTGCATCCAAACTTGATCTCTAATTCATGAATCTCACCATGCCCAAAATATTGATCCACTCCTTAATTAAGTCAGACCCACCATTTACATAGATTGTGTTTCTAATTGAGTCTCTCATCGTATCCAAAATATTGAGCCCAATCCATCCTCCAGCCCATAGCATCCAATGCCTAATAGATATGGTTGCATCTTTTGATGCAACTGAACCACTATAACCAGTCGAGAACAATCAATCTCAGGAAGGGCCCACACATTTATAATGGTGGAAGATCTTAGATTTAATCTTTTCTTATGGAGATTTGATTTAGGTCTCATTAAACTGGACTTGACATAGTCATAACCATTATGACTAACCTAGTGGCATGGGTTAGCTTGGATTATTGACCACCTCAGATCAGAACTAAGCCAACAAACATGGCCAGATAAGTGAGACCGGTGGAAGGGATATGCCATTAACTCGATAAGAACACATTCAAGTCGAGTAGCTCCTAATTAAAAAATAGTCGATCGTATCTGCCAGACTTATCTTAGACACCAAATTATTGAGCCAGAACCAATCGGATTAGCCTACAATCCAGACTCTAACCACTGAGCCTAATTAGGTCTTAGCTTGATCGATCACTCATGTGACTCAATCTTGACCCAGACTTAATCCTATTAGGCTAGTCAATTTAAGCACTGTTGAATCCATCTAACCAACTCTTAATTCAGTTTGATCAACCGCTTAGACCTAATTGAGCTACCCAAGCTCGAACCTAATTTTATGAATATATCTTAGATCTAAAATTCTCAATTTTAGATCTAACATATATTTCATAATCCTAATTCTTAATTAAGTTTAGGATTCACAAACAAAACATGTAAATAAAATCCTAGGATTTTAGGATCTAGAATTTTGTAGTAAGTTCTTGATTTCTGATTAAGGACGAACGTGCAGCACCCCTATACATCATAAGAACACTCCATCGAATGGGAGGAGAGGGTATTTAAACCCTACTTTATTCTTATGATCGGACGGCCAAGGGGAATACCTTAATCAAAAGTATAAATCTACAAAACTAGTTAGATCTACATCATATATCTCATATATAAAAATTGATCTAACTTAATACATATTTTACATACATCTCATGTATCATATCATGCATATTTTTTAGATCTAAATTATCTCATAATTATCTAAAAAATTAAATTTAAATTGATCATATTAAAATAAATTCTAATCTAGACAATTATGTAGAACTATTCTAAAGTAGTCTAATCATGCATTCATCATATCTCATATGATCTAAAAATTAAATAATTTTATTTCTTATTTTTTAGATTTTATTATAATATTTATAATTATTAAAAAATATAAAATAAATAGATCTAAAATTATAATTTAATCAAAATAAATCATGATCATGCATCACTATGTATAGAACTATTCTATTTTACAACAAGTCATGCGTATTATAGAACTTAGATCTATATTATTTAATTTTAATTTTTCTAATTTTAGGTCTAATAACATCTCATGTGACATCTAAAATTACCTAATTTTTAGATTAAAAATAAATAAAAATTAGATCTAAATAATTTAGAGAACCTGGCTCCAGTACCAGTTGAAGAAAAAATTCTAATTTCCTAGATCAGGTTCGTTCAGATTTGATCGGATCAAGAAAGATATTTTAAAAATTTTTCTCATTATCCAGATTAGATCTGAGATGTTTTAGATTTGATTTTATATATCTTAATAAATAAAAATAAAAATAAATTTAATTTAATTTAATTTATACCTTGATGTTGGGTAATCAGATTATCCTTTGATGATCCTGTTGATTGCCTAAGGTTCTGGATCTAGCCACGCAAGCGCCTGGCCTCTATCAGTATCCACTTGAGTTGGATCTAGAGATCTTCTCTTTTTTTATCACTTCTTCAAAAATTAGATCTAGATCTGATTTGAAGGATCTTTAAAACTCCTTTCAAAGATCTATAGTCGTCTCTGCAGTAGTGCTGCCTTCTTCCTTTCTCGTCAGCTTTTTCTTACCTGGATCGCACCAAACTAAAGCCCAACATTCTTTGGCCATGGAGAGGAGAGAGAGGATCAGAAGATGGCATGGAGGAGGGAGAGGAATAGCCTTGGAGCATGGGCTAAGAGAGAACTCTATGACAGTTGGGCACAAACAGGGTTTATATAGACCCTGCTACGCCATGCAGTGCCACATCATCCCAGCAAATCACATTTTTTCGTGCAATCAAATCTAAATCTGATTGATGGGATGATATCACCTGATCTAATTAGATGAGAGGCCTTCTAATTCATCCTTAGATGGAACCTAAGACTGATCAAAGTCTATATTTATGGGCCACCTAAGTAGAAACCAAGAAGCAACTTGGAGTTCCATCCGTATGGAACTCCAGTCATCCCTATCCATGGGTGCACGCCTCCCTAGGCATGCACCCCCTCCTTTCCAAAATCTAGCAAGGGGTCAAGCCCATATCTACTCTCCAATAGGTGCATGATACATGCGCAGATGTCTAAGTGTTAAAGGTCAATGTTTGACCAAAGTCAAAGGACAAGAATTAGCAGGTGATGGAAAATGGTAGGTGTTGTCTTAAATTTATCTCATAAATTAGGACAACCCTTTTTTGACCTGAACAAGCACCAGTCAAACCAAGTAAAGGTACCTGAGTGAGCATAAATATATTTGGCTCAGTCGAGACAACTTTTAATGATAATAGAAGAAGAATGTTAGGTTTAATCGTGTGCTAGCACGATTTCCTTGAACCTAATTGAGTCTTATTCAAATTAATTAAACTGGATTAGTCCAATTGATGATATCTAAATCCAAACCATTGTTTGTGTGATCCAGTTAGATTTAGTTCTATATGGTAATGGGATATGTCGCGATCTCTATTATCGACATCATCGAAATTTCATTCGATGGATCAGAACTCTTCGGATTTAGAAAACTAGAATGATCGATCATCTAAATCATTCTAATTACTCCCAAAATCTACCAATGACATCTAGCAATATATGTTGGCAATCCATCAAAACTAAAAATGAATCTCTTGGTGCAGCTACTTGTATGATTAAGTTCTTCTATCTTGAGCTCCGATCAGATTAGGATTAAGGTGAACTCGTCAAACCCTAATTTCTATCATATGATTTAATCATTCCATTCAAGTTCGATATAAAAACCTTAAAAAAAACTCTTTCTATTATTTCACTCTACCATGGCTATGGGCTTAAGGACTTGATTCTCATGATCATCATAGGGCTGCTCCTCATCCACCAAGATAGATAAATTCGCTCTTGGAGCAATCTAATTCCAACAATGAACATGCTATAGCCAACATACACCTCAGGATTCAGAATGGCTAGAAGACCGAGTCATGGTGTAGTCAAACTATAACACCCTCAAGGTAAACTGCCAATGCACCTTAGATCAAAGAATCAGACTCACAACTACAGCTTCGAGTTAGTCATCGATGAGAAGGTAGACTTCCTTATGACTGCTCGAGGTGGTCACACTCAGTGCCCTCATTCTCTAATGAGTACCTATACTCTCGCTCCGGTGTCTCCACACTATAGACTCAAGATTCATCTACTATAAAAAAGGGATTGTACACCAACCTTCTGGATCAATCATCATTCTCATGATGATCTTATGATCGGGAGTATTTTATGAGTTAATAATGAAAATTCTTGACTTAAATTTTCAACTCTTAAAAATAAGAATTATCATTATCATTAACTTAAGGGATGTATGACAGACACTAAATATACATTTGTGATAGAAAATAACCCATTTTATTATTTATAGTCAAAATTATAATTTTGCCCCTAGAAGTGTATGACAAGTGTCAGCCAATTCTGGCTACTAGGGCACACATATCTAACAGTTTGGACTATCCCTAGGTCATTTCATGGTATTCACATTTTGCTCGATATTAAAAATAGATATATCGATATGTAATTAATAAAGATCGTTAATAAAGAAACCACTTGTAATTTTATTTCTTTCATAAAGGATGTTACAATGGTCCTTAAGAAAACTAATTACATAGCCTTCAACTGCTAGGCTTAAAATAGAAATCAAATTTCTACTTGCAGCAGGCACATAATAACAGTGTTTTAACACTAAGTCTAAACTAGATGGTAGTTGAAGAGGATATGTTTCCACAGCCACAGCAGTAACTCTTGCTTCATTTTCGACGTGTAGGATCATCTCACCATCCCTCAGCCTCCTGCTATCCTCAAGATCCTGCATGGAAGTGCACAAATGAGCACTAGAACCAGAGTCAAGCATCTAACTGGATGCAGAAAAAATCATAAGATTAGACTCAATAACGAGCATACCTCCAGAAGGACCTGCCTCCTTCTTATTCTTCAGGGTGGCCAGGTAAGTATGGTAGTTTCACTTTCGGTGGCCATCATTGTTGTAATGGAAACACTTTTCTTTGTCAATGGCCTTCTTCTTCAGCTCTGCCTTTTTCTTCTTTCCTCCTTCCATCTTCTGCTTTTTCACAGACTTCTTTTTCTTTCCAAAAGACTTTCTCTTGAAAGAAGTCTGTTCCATAGCAAGCATTGAGCCTTTAGAATCTTTCATGGAAAGCTCAGCATTAACCAGCATGTTCATAAGCTCGACCAGGAAATTTTGAAGTTTATGTATATGGTAGTTCATGATGAACTGCCCATATGCATTAGTCAAGGATTGTAGAATTATATCATTCTGCAAATCCAGATCCAACTTCACTCCAAGCTTCTCAAGCTCTTCTAAGTCCTTGATCATCATCAGATGATGATCTTGGACTGACTGTCCATCACACATTTTAGCCTTGAATAGTCGTTTAGTGACTTGATACTTGGCTGCACGACTCTGTTCACCAAACATCTCTTGTCGGTGAGCCAACATTTGGCGAAAAGTCCTGATATCTTCATGTCGGCGCTAAAGCTCATCAAACGTCGAGCCCTACATGTAGTATCTGGCCTTGTTATCTTCATCCATCCATATTTCAAGAGATGCTCTCTATTCAGCGGATGGACGAGCTGGTAAGGTGGGAGGGTCTTGGTCCAAAATATTAGTTAACTTCTCAAAACCAAAAATAATTTTGAAGTTTTGGAGCTAATCCTTGTAATTACGTCTGGTGAGTCTTTGGGTGTCCAGGATACGTGCTAGTGGGTTGGACGCAGACATTTTCCTATAGAGAGTCAAAGTTTTTAGTTAGATATTGTAATTAAGACTTAACCAATTTGTTTAGGAGTTTTATTTTTAAAATAAATTAGCTCCTACTATTTTCTCAGATCCCTACACTCCCTCTGTAGAGATGCAAAAATCTCCACGATCAATGATTTCTAGTAGATGGTGCGGTCCCACCAACTGACTCATCATCTCACCTAATAGTTATTGATGATGGATTAGCCAATGAGTGAACAACTCTTGTTCAATGATTCTCTAATCATGGTGCACACAAACTTGGTCTCTAATTCATAAATCTCACCATGTCTGGAATATTGATCTACTCCTTAGTTAAGTCAGATCCACCATTTGCACAGATTAGATTCCTAGTTGAGTCTCTCACTGTATCCAAAATATTGAGCCCAATCCATCCTCCAGCTCGTAGCATCCAATGCCTAATAGATATGGTTGCATCTTTTTGGTGTAACTGAACCATTATAACCAACCGAGAACAATCAACCCTGGGAAGGGTCCGCACAACTACAATGGTGGAAGAACTTAGATTTAATCTTTTCTTAGGAAGATTTGATTTAGGTCTCATTAAACTAGACTTGACATAATCATAACTATTATGACTAACCTAGTGGCATGGGTTAGCTTGGATTATTGACAACCTCAGATCAGCACTGAGCCAACAAATATGGCTAGGTATGTGAGATCGGTGGAAGGGATATGCCATTAACTCGACAAAAATGCATTCGAGTTGAGTAGCTCCCAATTAAAAATCCGTTGGTCGTATCTGCCAAACTTATCTTAGACACCAAATTATTGAGCCAGAACCAATCGAATTAGCCTACAATCCAGACTCTAACCACTAAGCCTAATAAGGTCTTAGCTTGATCGATCACTCACGTGCTTGATCTTGACCCAGACTTAATCCTATTAGGCTGGTCAATTTAAGCACTGTTGATTTCATCTAATCAACTCTTGATTCGATTTGACCAACCACTTAGACCTAATTAAGCTACCCAAGTCCGAACCCAATTTTATGATTATGTCTTAGATCTAAAATTCTTAATTTTAGATCTAACAAATATTTCATAATCTTAATTCTTAATTAAGTTTAGGGTTCACAAACAAAATATGTGAATAAAATCCTAGGATTTTAGGATCTAGGGTTTTACAGAAAGTAAGTTCTTGATTTCTAATTAAGGACGAACGCGCAGCACTCGTACACATCATAAGAACACCCCATCAAATGGGAGGAGAGGGCATTTAAATTCTACTTTATTCTTATGACCAGACGGCCAAGGAGAAGGTCTTAATCTGAAATATAAATCTACAAAACTAGTTAGATCTACATCATATATCTCATATATAAAAATTGATCTAACTTTATACATGTTTTGCATACATCTCATGTATCATATCATGCATATTTTTAGATCTAAATTATCTCATAATTCATCTAAAAAATTAAATTTAAATTGATCACATCAAAATAAATTCTAATCTAGATAATTATGTAGAACTATTCTACAACTAGTCTAAACATGCATTCATCATATCTCATATGAACCAAAAATTAAATAATTTTATTTACTATTTTTTAGATCTTATTATAATATTTATAATATTAAAAAATAATAAATAAATAGATCTAAAATTATAACTTAATTAAATTAAATTATGAACATGCAAGACTATGTATAGAACAGTTCTATTTTACAACTAGTCATGCATCTTGTAAAACTTAGATCTAAATTATTTAATTTTAATTTTTTTAATTTCAAATCTAATTACATATCATGTCATATCTAAAATTATCTAATTACTAGATAAAAATTAAAATAAAATTAGATCTAAATAATATATTAGAACCTAGCTCTGATATCAGTTGAAGAAAAAATTCTGATTTTTTGGATCAGGTTCGTTCAGATCTGCTTGGATCAAAAGAGATATTTCAAAAATTTTTCTTTTGAATCTAGATTAGATCTGAGATATTTTAGATCTAATTTTATAAATCTAATAAAAAAGAATAAAAAAAATTAAATCAGATTTAATTTTGTACCTTGATATTGGGTAATCGGATTATCCTGTGATGATCCTGCTGATTGCGTGAGGTTCTAGATCTAGCCACGCAAGCGCTTACCCTCTACCGATATCTAGTTAGGCTAGATCTAGAGATCTTCTCTTTCTTTATCACCTCTCCAAATATTAGATTTGGATCTGATTTGGAAGATCTTCAAAACTCCTTTTGGAGATCTGGAATCATCTCTTGCAGCAGTGCTGCCTTCTTCCTTTCTGGTCACCTTTCTCTTGTTTAGATCGCATCAAACTGGAGCCCAAATCTCCTTTGGTGTGGCGAGGAGAGAAAGGACGAGAAGATGGCATGGAGGAGAGAGATGGGCAGCCTTGGGGCATGGGCTAAGGGAGAACTTCTACAAAGCTAGACGTAGATAGGGTTTATATAGACCCTGCTGCGCCATGCAGTTTCACATCACCTCGGCCAATCACATAACTTCATGCAATCAGATCTAAATCTGATTAATGGGATGACATCACCTGATCTAATTAGATGAGTGCCCCCTCAAATCATCCTTAGGTGGCACCAAGACTGGTCAAAGTTGAGTCTTAGGCGCCTACCTAAGTTGATTCCAAGAAGCAACCTGGAGTCCCATCTGTATGGAACTCCAGGCATTCCTATCCATGGGTGCACACCTCCCTTAGCATGCACCCACTCTTCATTTTCTAGCAAGGGGATAAGCCCCTATCTGCTCTCCTATTAGTGCATGACACATGGGCAGATGTCTAAGTGTCAAAGGTCAACGTTTCACCAAAGTCAAAAGACAAGAATTAGCAGGTGACGAAAATTGGCAGGAGTTGTCTCCAATTTATCTCATAAATTAAGGCAATCCTTTTTTGACCCGAACAAGTTCTAGTCAGACCAAGTAAAGGTATCTGAGTAAGCATAAACATATTTGGCTCAGTCGAGATAACTTTTAATGATAATAGAAGGAGAACGTTAGGCTAAATCTTATGCTAGCACGATTTTCTTGAACCTAATTGAATCTAATTCAAATCAATTGAACTGGATTAGTCTAATTGATGATATCCAAATCCAAACCCTTGTTTGTGTGACCTAGTTAGATTCAGTTCTATAAGGTAATGGGATATATCGCGATCTTTATCATTGACATCATCGAAACACCTTTCGATGGATCAAAACTTTTCTAATTCAGACAACTAGAATGATCGATCATCCAAATCATTCTAATTGCTCCCAAAATCCACCAGTGACATCTAGCAATATATGGTGGCAACCCATCAAAACTAAAAATGAATCTCTCAGTGCAGCTGCCTATATGATTAAGTTCTTCTATCTTGAGCCCTGATCAGATTAGGGTTAAGGTGAACTCATCAAATCCTAATTTCCATCATATGATTTAATCATTCGATTTAAGTCTGATGTGAAAACCTTAATAGAAACTCTTATTTTACTCTGCCATGGCCATGGGCTTAAGGACTTGATTCTCATGATCATCATAGGACTGCTCCTCATCGATCAAGGTAGATAGATTCTCTCTTGGTGCAATCCAATTCCTACAATGAACATGCTTTAGCCAACATACACCTTAAGATTTCAAATGGCTAGGAGACCAAGTCTTGGTGTAGTCAAACTATAACATGCTCAAGATGAACTGTCGATACACCTTAGGTCAAAGAACTAGACACACCACTATAGCTTCGAGCTAGTCATCGACGAGAAGGTAGACTTCCTTATGACTACTCTAGGTGGTCATCCTCAGTGCCCTCGTTCTCTAACGAGTACCTATACTCTCTCTCTAATGTCTCTACACCATAGACTCAAGACTCATCTATTATAAAGAAGCAATTGTACACCAACCTTTCAGATCAATCATCATCCTCATGATGATCCTACGGTGAGGAGTATTTTATGAGTTAATAATGAAAATTCTTGTCTTAAATTTTTAACTCTTGAAAATAAGAATTATAATTACCATTAACTCAAGGGATGTATCACAAACACTAAACACAACTTTATGATATAAATAACCCATTTTATTATTTATAATCAAAATTATAATTTTGCCCCTAGAAGTGTATTACAAGTGTCAGTCAATTTTGACTTCTAGGGCCCACATATCTAACATGTTCAAACTCTAAGAGATGTCCACACGAGCCCATGAATCCCAATTAGAAGTCCTATACAGGAGTCAGCATAGTATACTAGTACTATGTTGATCCTTCTTCGATAGTTGATCCGGTGCTTTCTTCTTCTGGATTTGGACTCCTCCAAAGATTAGAATAAAGTGGAGAGATTTTAAATATAAGATACTCTCAAATAATCTCAAAAAGTGAAAGAGAAGAAAAGAACAAAGCAACCTTAGAAGAAGACCCTCTTCTTCTTCTCTGTTCTCTCACCTAGACACCTAGGTTAGTGTCTGTGAAAACTCTATGCCCAAGAGGTCTATCACCCTAGTATTCATATGACCAAAAGCTCTCTCTAACATCTAGAATATCTCCAAAAATCAGTCCAAAATTCATCCTAAATAATGAGATATAGAGGAGTCCTTGTTGGGTCAAATTCCTACATAAGGTAAGAACATATATGGCAAGTTGTTGGGGCGCCCAACACTTGGGTGCCGCCTCCTTTGTTTTAGGTGTAGACCACCAAGGTAGGTGCACAAAATTTTTTTCTTTTAACTATAGAAATCAAAAAAGAAATTAGGATAGGGTGGCACATATGGGAAGAGACCAAGTTTGTTAGGATTCTATCATATAGAGTCCAACAAACTTCAACAACTTCCCATCTATTAACCCGGTCCACAACTTAATGCCATATAGGAAATAGAGGAGAAGGCTGGGCGTGTGTGATGATCAGGGAGAGAGGAGATTTGTCACCAAAAACAAGAATGAAAGGGCATGGGGGCCAAGGGATATAGGTGGTGCAAGCAAGATGGATCCTAGTCTTACTTGGATTCCATATTTGACTTGATCAAATATGGTTTGTCAAACCAAATCAAACCAGAAGTAACTTAAACCAAAATTAACTCAAACCAATTAAATTAGGCCCTAATCTAATTTAAAAAATTAATTAAATTAGATTAAATTAGATTTATTTTTAATTTAATTTTTTAATTAAATTATAAAATTGGATTGATCCAAGTCCTAGTTGAACTAGGACTAGTTTTTTCTTATACTTGGCTTATCCAATAAACCAATTAGACTTGATCCAATCAAGTCCAAATCAAGTCTAATTAAATCATATTGAATTAAACTTAGTCTCAACCCTCTGACTTAATCAAATTAAGCTAATTAGCAATCCAATTGCTAATCGATCCTCCTACAATATTTGCACTAGGTTAAATATTAATTGTATTGATCGTTTAATCATAGAATGATTCTCAATCATTGATCAACCATTTGATTGGATCATGAACTCTAATGTATGTAACCCTATAGCTCCAAACCTAATCTAGTAGCATAGAAATAAATTCTTATACCAATCGAAGTGACCATCTAGCAATGGTACCCGACGGTCGGATAGGTCGAATGTGTAGAATAACATCCTTAGAACCATTGTGGATATAGTTTTCATATAATTCATCTCCTTGACCAAAATGCTCGTAAGACACCTCAAAGTTAAACTATCAATATTATATTTCAAAATACCAAATCCGTCTCATGGATTATCCTTGCCAAGGTTTTGCTATATTGAAATATAGTGATACATTCTTCTCCAACTCTTGGAGTGGTTAATCGCATCTTGATCACACACTAACATCACAAATATTTGACTGTGCCCAGAAGCCTTTCATTACTAAATTACAAATTTAGTTAGTCCAATACCAAAGCACAGTGAGTTGCAAGACACTAAAGTGATCTCAGGTCTGGGAGACACATACCTATATCCCATCAGAGACATTCTCGATAGTAGAATGCTCTGGAGTTGGTCAAGTTCAATAACGATGTATCCTAACATCTCACCTATATGCCATACCAGTATCTCCACACTCCTTGGTTAAGAGGACAACCAACTTATATGGCATACAGCGACCTATGCTCGATAGATGCTGTCATCCTTATTAACAGTTTATCATTTGGTCATGAATAGTTTTAAGGATTAATCGATAAATCCTCTCTTTATCAAACCTAGATAGTTCTAAGGACTTCATCACAATAATGGAGTTTATTAGAAGATGAAAACTTATGATGAAAAATATCAAAAAAATATATTTTATTAATTAATAAATTAATTATAATTGTAACATAGCTCAACCATCAACAGACTGATGATTGACTTTGGAACACATTTTCCAACAACTTCCACTTAACCTAAAGCCATTCGATATAGTATCTAATACCCATCTTCGACTTGTGGTTGTCAAACTCCTTTATTGCTAGGGCTTTAGTAAAGGGGTCAGTCAGATTCATCTTTCTATCAATCTTCTGATGTTCGACATCACCTCATCCCATGATTTCTAGAACCAAGTGGAAGCAGCACAGAATGTTCTTTGTTCGTTGGTGTGCCTTTGGTTCCTTCGCTTGAGCTATGGCACTAGTGCTGCTGTAGTAGAGTAGGATTGAACCATCTAGGGAGGGTGCTACTCTAAACTCGATGATAAACTTTCTTAGCTACACAGCTTTCATCATGATATCTAATGCTGCGATGTACTCTGCTTCACAAACAAAGTCTATGACAGTATGCTGCTTGAAACTCTTCCAACAGATGGCTCCATCATTCAGAGTAAAGATATATCCCAACACTCTTCTATTGTCATCATGGTCAGATTGAAAGCTAGAGTCTGTAAACCCCATAAGTTTCATATTTGACTTGCCATAAATGAATCATTAGTCCTTACTATTTCTCAAATACTTAAAAATGGCTTTAACCACTTTCTAGTGCTTTTCTTCAGGATTAGACTAGTATCTACTCACTACTCCTAGTGAGTATGCCACGTCTGATCTTGTACATATCATGACGTACATGATAGATCCCACTATCGAAGCATATGGGACTTTACTCATATGCTTGCTCTCTTCGGAAGTTGTCGGACAATCCTTCTTAGAGAGAAAAATTTCATGACCTATTGAAAGATAGCTCTTTTTGGAATTCTCCATGCTGAACCTTTTCTGCACAGTATTTAGGTACATGGACTGAGAAAATCCAAGCATCCTTTTAGATCTATCCCTGTAGATCTTCATCCCTAGGATGTAGGATGCTTCACCTAAATCCTTCATGGAGAACTGAGATGACAATCAAACTTTTATTCTCTACAATGTGGAGATGTCATTTCTGATTAAGAGAATATCATTTACGTACAAGATAAGGAATACCACAGCTAGACCATTTGCCTATTTGTAAATGTAGGGCTCTTCTCTGTTCTCAATGAAGCCATATGTTTTGATCATTTTATCAAAATGCATGTTCCAATTTCGAGATGCCTGCTTCAATCCATAAATGGATCTTTGAAACTTGCACACCTTGGACTCATCTGTGGATGTGAAATCCTCAGGTTGTATCATAGATATCTCTTCGATCAGCTCTTCATTAAGAAATGTTGTTTTTGCATCCATCTACCAGATCTCATAATCTAGATGGGCGTCTATTGCAAGAATTATCCGAATGGATTTTAGCATTATCATAGGGGAGAACATCTCGTTATAGTCAATATCATAACGTTGATGATACCCCTTGGCAATCAGATAGACTTTATAAGTCTCTACCTTTCCATCTACGTCTATCTTCTTTTTGATGATCCACTTACATCCAATGGATTTAACCCCTTTGGGTGGGTAAACTAATTGAAGGAAAATCCTGATTTTCCGAGGTCAGGTTCGTTTAGATCTGATTGGATCAAGAGGCATATTTCAAAAATTTTCTCTTAGATCCTAATCAGATCTAACATTTTTCAGATCTAACTTTATGATTTAATAAATAAAAAAATTAAATTAAATTAAATCTAAATTAGTTTTACCTTGATATGGATAATCTGATTATTTATTGATGATCTTGCTGATTGCTTGAGGTTCTGGATCAAGCCATGCAAGCGCCTGACCTCTATCGGTATCCACTCAGATTAGATCTAGAGATCTTCTTCTTCTTTATCACATCTCCAAAAATCATATCTAGATCTAATTTGGATGATCTTCGAAACTCCTTTCGAAGATCAGCAGTCATCTCTGCAATAGTGTGGCCTTCTTCCTATCTTATCAGCCTTTTCTTGCCTGAATCGCACTAATCTGAAGCCCAACTATCCTTGGGCGTGGAGAGGAGAGAGATGGCCTAAAGCTGGCATAGAGGAGGGAGAGGGACAACCTTGGGGCATGGCTTGGAGAGGAGTCTCTAAATGTTGGGCGCAGATAGGTCTTTATATAGACTCTGCTGCACCACGCAGTGCCACATCACCCCAACCAATCATGTTGCTTCGTACAATCAGATCTAAATCTAATTGGTGAGATGACATCATCTGATCCAATCAGATGTAAGACCCACAGATTCATCCTATGGTGGTGCCTAAGACTGGTCAAAGTCTATAGGTGAGGGTCACCTAGTTTGAATCCAAAAAGCAACCTGGAGTCCCATTCGTATGGGACTCCAAGCATCCCTATCCATGGTTGCACGCCATCCTAGGCATGTGCCCCTTCCTTTTCAATTTTCAGGAAGGGGACAAGCTCCTATCTGCTCTCCAATAAGTGCATGACACATGGGCAGATGTCCAAGGGTCAAAGGTCAACATTTGACCAAAGTCAAAGGACAAAAATTAGCAGATGACGAAAAATGGTAGGTGTTGTCTTAAATTTATCTCATAAATTAAGATCACCCTTTTCTAACCTGGACAAGCTCCAGTCAGACTAGGTAATGGTACCTGAGTGAGCACAAACTCATTTGGCTTAGTTGAGATAACTTTTAATGATAGACAAAGGAGAATGTTAGGTTCAATCGTGTGCTAGCATGATTTCTTTAAACTTAATTGAATCTAATTCAAATCAATTGAACTGGGCTAGTCCAATTGATGATATCTAGATCCAAATCATTGTTTGTGTGAACCAATTAGGTTTAGTTCTGTATGCTAATTAGATATGTAGTGATCTCCATCATCAACATCATCGAAACTCCTCTCGATGGATCAGAACTCTTCTAATTCAGACAACTAGAATGATCAATCATCTAAATCATTCTAATTGCTCCCAAAATCCACTAGTGATAACTAGTAGTATGTCATGGCAACCGATCAAAACTAAAAATGAACCTCTCGATGCAGCTACTTGTGTGATTAAGTTCTTCTATCTTAAGCCCCGATCAGATTCGTGTTACGACGAACTCGTCAAACCCTAATTTCTATCATATGATTTAATCATTCGATTCCAGTTTGATGTGAAAACCTTAATAGAAACTCTTTCTATTATTTCACTCTCTGCCATGGCCATGGGCTTATGGACTTGATTCTCATGATCATCATAGGGCTGCTCCTCATCCACCGAGGTAGATAGATTTCATCTTTGTGCAATCCAATTCCTACAATGAACATGCTATAGCCAACATACACCTCAGGGTTTCGAATGGCTAGGAGATCGAGTCATGGTGTAGTCAAACTATAACACCCTCAAGGTGAACTGTCGATGCACCTCAGGTCAAAGAACTAGACACACCACTACAGCTTTGAGTCAGTCATCGACGAGAAGGTAGACTTTCTTATGACTACTCGAGGTGGTCATGCTCGGTGCCCTCATTCTCTAATGAGTACCTATACTCTCACTCCAGTGTCTCTACACCGTAGACTCAAGACTCATCTACTATAAAGAAGTGATTGTACACTAACCATTTGGATCAATCACCATCCTCATGATGATCCTATGGTTAGGAGCATTTTATGAGTTAATAATGAAAATTCTTATCTTAAATTTTCAACTCTTGAAAATATGAATTATCATTACCATTAACTCAAGGGATGTATCACAGACACTAAATACACATATGTGATACAAAATAATCTATTTTATTATTTATAGTCAAAGTTATAATTTTAGCCCTAGAAGTGTATTACAAGTGTCAGCCAATTCTGGCTTCTTGGGCACACATGTCTAACAAACTCCCACTTGGCCTAAAGCCAATTGGCCACAAATCTAAGTCCCATCTTCTTAAGATGGGCTTCGATCTTCTGCTAGCCCAATGACTTTGTAAGTTGGTCCGCCGCATTGTCTGCGGAGTCGACTCCCTTGACCTCGGTGTAATCCTTCTCGACGTAATCACGGATGAGGTGGTATCGCCGCTCGATGTGCTTAGATTTTTGGTGAGACCTCGGCTCCTTAGCAAGGGCTATGATGCCATTGTTGTCGCAGTATAGAGGAATGTATCTGATGGCATCACTCCAATCTCTATAGCAAACTTCTTATAGCAGAATGCCTCCTTTGTAGCTTCTAATGCAGCGATATATTCTGCTTCCATGGTGGAATCTGCTATCACTATCTACTTGGAACTTTTCCAACTGACAGCTCCACCATTGCACAAAAATAGACTTTCAGATGTCGACTTTCGATCATCTACATCGAATATAAAGTTTGAGTCTGTATACCCCTCGACTTGGAGTTCTCCATTGCCAAAGACCAACAACATATCCTTAGTTCTTCTCAAGTACTTAAGGATACATTTCATAGAAGTCCAGTGTTCTTCACCTGGATTCAACTGATATCTACTCGTGACACTCACAGCATGGGCTATATCAGGTCGTGTCATAACATGGCATACATGAGGCTCCCTATTGCTGCATAAGGGATCTTGCTCATGCATTGTATTACCTCAGGTTTGCTAGGGCACATCTTCTTGGAAAGATGAATGCCATGTCTGAAGGATACTAAACCCCTCTTAGAGTTTTCCATGCTAAACCAGTTTAGTACTTCTTCTATGTACATCTTCTGTGAAAGTCCTAACATCCTATTCGGTCTATCTCTATAGACTTTAATTCTCAGAATAAAGGATGCTTCTCCTAGGTCTTTCATGAAGAATTCTTTAGATAACCATATTTTAACTATGGTCAACATGGGAATATCATTCCCAATAAGGAGGATGTCATCCACGTACAATACGAAAAAGACAACAGCGCTCCCACTGACCTTTTTGAAGATACATGGCTCCTCTTCATTCTTGATGAAACCAAATATTTTGATCACATCATTAAAATGAGTATTCCAGCTCTGAGATGCTTGCTTAAGTCCATATATGGACCTTTGCAGCTTGCATACCTTATGATCATCATCACTGGATGTGAAACCTAGCGGCTATGTTCCATATAGATATCTTCCTCAAGATATCCATTTAAGAATGCCATTTTCACATCCATTTGCCATATTTCATAATCAAAATAGGCTGCAACAGCAAGCAATGTGCGGATGGATTTTAGCATAGCTACTGGTGAAAAGGTATCCTGATAGTCAATGCCTTCGCGTTGACTATAACCTTTTGCCACTAATCTAGCTTTGAATGTCTCCACATTTCCATCTGCACCAATCTTTCTCTTGTAGATCCATTTACACCCAATAGGTACTATACCTTCTGGTGGATCTACCAAGGTCCAGACTTGGTTTGAGTGCATCGAGTCAATTTCTGACTTCATTGCCTCTAACCATTTCTTGGAGTCGATATCTGATATCGCCTTGTTATAGGTTTTGGGATCATCACCATGAACCCCATTACCTATGAGGAACATTTCCTCTACATCCTCTAAAATAGTACCTAAGTACCTCTCAGGGGGACGAAAAATCCTTTTCGATCTACGAGGTGGAGGAGGTAGTGTATGGATTGGCTTAACCTGATTTGGTTCCATTTGGTCCTTAGCTCGTTGCTCTTGTGAGACTTTCTCATCGAGCTTAATCTGCTTTCCAATGCCGCTATCTTGAATAAACTATTTTTCAAGAAAGATGGCATGTCGACTCATAATCACATTGTGATCTTCTGGAATGTAGAAATAATATCCTAATGACTCTTTAGGATATCCTATGAATCGAGCTCTAAAGGACCTAAAGTCTAACTTGTCCGCTTGTTGTCTTTTGACATGAGCCGGACAACCCCAAATTCTGAGATGACTCAGACTTGGTTTCTTACCATGCCATATCTCATACGGTGTGGTAGAAATGGTTTTAGAGGGAACCTTATTTAGTAAGTATATTGTCGTTAATAAACAGTATCCCCAAAGAAAATTAGGGAGGTCTGTGAAGCTCATCCTGATCGGACCATACCTAATAGAGTTTGGTTCTTCCATTCTGAAACCCCATTGAGTTGAGATGTTCCTAGTGGAGTCTATTGAGAGACTATGCCATTTTTCTTGGGATAGTCCAGAAATTTTTGATTAAGGTATTCACCTCCTCAATCTGATCGAAGAACCTTAATGGATTTTCCAATTTACTTTTCTACTTCATGTCTGAATTCTTTGAACTTTTCAAATGCTTCAGACTTGTGTCTCATAAGATACACATACCCATACCTAGATAAATCATCGATAAAGGTTATGAAGTAGACTAAGTTGCCTCTAGCCGGCACATCAAATGGGTTGCACACATCTGTATGTACTAGGGCAAGAAGATCCGTGGCCCTTTCTCCATGTCCTACAAAAGGGAGCTTAGTCATTTTGCCATGAAGACAGGATTCACAAATTGGATATGACTCGAAAGTCAATGGACTCAATAGCCCGATTTTCTCCAATTTGTTAACCCTATCTTCTGCTATATGACCTAATCTTAGGTGCCATAGATACCTATCATTTGGACTATCCCTAGGACATTTTGATTTTATGGCATTCACATTTTGCTCGAAATTAAAAATAGATACATCAACATGTAACTGATAAAGACCGTTAATAAGAAAACCACTTGCAATTTTATTTCTTTCATAAAGAATGTTACAATGGTCCTTAAGAAAACTAATTACATAGCCTTCTAATGCAAGGCAAGAAACAGAAATCAAATTCCTGCTTGCTGCAGGCACATAATAACAGTCTTTTAATACTAAGTCTAAACCAGATGGTAGTCAAAGAGGGTATGTTCCCACGACCATGTCAGTAATTCTTGCTCCATTTCTGACATGCAGGATCATCTCACCATCCCTCAGCCTCCTACTATCCTCAAGACCCTACATGGAAGTGCATAAGTGAGCACTAGAACCAGAGTCAAGCACCCAACTGGATGTAGAAGAAACCATAAGGTTAGACTCAATAATGAGCATACCTCCAGAAGGATCCGCCTCCTTCTTCTTTAGGGTGGCCAGGTAAGTAGGGCAGTTCTGCTTCTAGTGGCCATCATTGTTGCAATATAAACACTTTCTTTTGTCAGCGGCATTCTTCTTTAGCTTTGCCTTTTTCTTCTTTCCTCCTTCCATCTTTTTCTTTTTCACAGACTTCTTCTTCTTTCCAAAAGACTTTCTCTTAGAAGAAGTCCGTTCCATAGCAAGTACTGAGCCTTTAGAACCTTTCATGGAAAGCTCAGCGGTAACTAGCATGTTCATAAGTTCGATCAAGGAGTTTTGAAGTTTATGCATATGGTAGCTCATGATGAACTGCCCATACGCATCAGTCAAAGATTGCAGAATTATATCATTCTGTAGATCCAAGTCCAACCTCACTCCGAGCTTCTCAAGCTCTTCCAAGTCTTTGATCATCATCAGATAATGATCTTAGACTGACTGCCCATCATGCATCTTAGCCTTGAATAGTCATTTAGTGACTTGATACTTGGCTGTGCGACTCTGTTCACCAAACATCTCCTAGAGGTGAGCCAACATTTGGCGAGCAGTCCTGATATCTTCATGTTGGCACTGAAGTTCATCGGACATCAAGCCCAACATGTAGTATCTAGCCTTATTATCTTTATCTATCCACTTATCTAGAGATGCTCTCTACTCAGCGGATGGATGAGCTGGTAAGGTGGAAGGGTTCTGGTCCAATACAAGAGTTAACTTCTCAAAACCCAAAATGATTTTGAAGTTTCGGAGCCAATCCTTATAATTTGGTTCAATCAGTCTATGGGTGTCCAGGATTCATGCTAGTGGGTTGGATGCAGACATTTTCTTATAGAGAGTCAAAGTTTCTAGTTAGATATTGTAATTAAGACTTAACCAATTTATTTAAAAATTTTATTTTTTAAACAAATTAGCTTCCACTATTTTTTTGGATCCCTACACTTCCTCTATAGAGATGTGAAAATCTCCATGATTATTGATTTTTAGTGGGTGGTGCAGTCCCACCGACTTACTCATCACCTCACCTAACAGTTATTGATGATGGGTTAGCCAATGAGTGAACAACTCTTGTTCAATGATTCTCTAATCATGATGCACCCAAACTTGGTCTCTAATTCATGAATCTCACCATGTCCGGAATATTGATCCACTCCTTAGTTAAGTCAGACCCACCATTTGCACAGATTGGATTCCTAATTGAGTCTCTCACCATATCCAAAATATTGAGCCCAATCATCCTCCAGCCCATAGCATCCAATGCCTAATAGACATGGTTGCATCTTTCGGTGCAACTGAGCCACTGTAACCAGCCGAGAACAATCAACCCCGGAAAGGGCCCGCACATCTACAATGGTGGAAGACCTTAGACTTAATCTTTTCTTAGGAAGATTGATTTAGGTCTCATTAAACTAGACTTGACATAGTCATAACCATTATGACTAACCTAGTGGCATGGGTTAGCTCGATTATTGACCACCTCAGATCAGAACTGAGCCAACAAATATGGCCAAGTAAGTGAGATCGGTGGAAGGGATATGCCATTAACTCGACAAGAATGCATTCGAGTCGAGTAGCTCCCAATTAAAAATCAGTCGATCGTATCTGCCAAACTTATCTTAGACACCAAATTATTGAGCCAGAACCAATTGGGATTAGCCTACAATCCAGACTCTAACCATGAGCCTAATTAGGTCTTAGCTTGATCGATCACTCACGTGACTCGATCTTGACCCAGACTTAATCCTATTAGGCTGGTCAATTTAAGCACTATTGATCCCATCTAACCAACTCTTGATTCGATTTGATCAACCGCTAGACCTAATTGAGCTACCCAAGTCCGAACCCAATTTATGAATATGTCTTAGATCTGAAAATTCTCAATTTTAGATCTAATATGTTTCATAATCTTAATTCTTAATTAAGTTTAGGGTTCATAAATAAAATATGCAAATAAGATCCTAGGATTTCAGGATCTAAAATTTTGCAGAAAGTAAGTTTTTAATTTTTGATTAAGGACGAATGCGCAGCACCCCTACACATCATAAGAACACTCCATCGAATGAAAGGAGAGGATCTTTAAATCCTACTTTGTTCTTATGATCAGATGGCTAAGGAGAATGCCTTAATCAGAAATACAACTAATTTACAAAACTAATTAGATCTAAGCATATATCTCATATAAAAAATTGATCTAATTAAAAAATATTTTGCATACATCATATCATACATGTTTTTCAAATCTAAATTATCTCATAATCATCTAAAAAATTAAATTTAAATTTGATCACATCAAATAAAATTTAATCTAGACCCTTTTGTAGAACTATTCTACAACTAGTCTAAACATGCAACTATCATATCTCATATGAACAAATTAAATTCAATTTATTTTATATTTTTAGATTTGATTATAATATTTAAAAGATCAAAAATTAGTAAATAAATTAATCTTAAAATTATAATTAATCAAATAAAAATTATGATTATACTAGACTACACATAGAATAATTCTATTCCTAGTCTAGTTATGTATCTCATACATATTAGATCTAGATTAATTAATTTTAATTTTTTATTTTTTTAATTTTAAATATAATCATATCTCATATGATGTCTAAAATCACTAATTTATTAGATTAAATAAGATCTAAATAAATTTTATAAGAACCTGACTCTGATACCAATTGAAGGGAAATCCTGATTACTCGGGGTCAGGTTCGTTTAGATCTGATTGGATCGAGAGGTATATTTTAAAAATTTTTTCTTAGATTCTAATTAGATCTGACATTTTTCAGATCTAATTTTATGATATAATAAATAAAAAAATTAAATTAAATTAAATATAAATTAGTTTTTACTTGATATGGATAATCCGATTATCCGTTGAAGATCTTGTTGATTTCCTGAGGTTCTGCATCTAGCCACACAAGTGCCTGGCCTCTACTGATATCCACTTGGGCTCGATCTGGAGATCTTTTTCTTTTTTATCATATCTCCAAAAATCAAATTTGGATCTAATTTGGAGGATCTTCAAAACTTCTTTCAAAGATCTGCAGTCGTCTCTGCAGCAGTGCTGCCTTCTTCCTTTCTTATCAGCCTTTTCTTGCCTGAAGCGCACTAATCTGAAGCCCAACTATCCTTGAGCATGGAGAGGAGAGAGATGGCCTGAAGGTGGCATGGAGGAGGGAGAGGGACAGTCTTGGGGCATGGCTAGAAGAGGAGTCTCTAAAAGTTGGGTGCAGGTAGGTCTTTATATAGACTCTGTTGCGCCACGCAGTGCCACATCACCCCAACCAATCACGTTGCTTCGTGCAATCAGATCTAAATCTAATTGGTGGGATGACATCATCTGATCCAATTAGATGAGAGACCCACAAACATCCTAAGGTGGTGCCTAGGACTGGTCAAAGTCTATAAGTGAGGGTCACTTAGTTTGAATCCAAGAAGCAACCTGGAGCCCCATCCATTTGGGATTCCAGGCATCCCTATCCATGGGTGCATGCCATCCTAGGCGTGCACCCCTTCCTTTTCAATTTCTAGGGAGGGGATAAGCCCCTATCTGCTCTCCAATAAGTGCATGATACATGGGCAGATGTCCAAGGGTCAAAGGTCAACGTTTGACCAAAGTCAAAGGACAAGAATTAGTAGGTGACGAAAAATGATAGATGTTGTCTTAAATTTATCTCATAAATTAAGACAACCCTTTTCTGACCAAGATAAGCTCTAGTCAGACCAGGAAAAGGTACCTGAGTGAGCACAAACTCATTTGGCTAAATCGAGATAACTTTTAATGACAGAAAAAGGAGAATGTTAGGTTCAATCATGTGCTAGCACGATTTCTTTGAACATAATTGAATCAATTCAAATCAGTTGGAACTGGCTAGTCCAATTGATCATATCCAAATCCCAGACCCTTGTTGTTATTGACCTAAGGGTTAATGTTCATTCTGTGTGTAATTGGATATGTAGTGATTCTTCATCATCAACATCAATCGAAACTCGCCTTCTTTGATGGATCAAAAACTCTTATGATTCAGGATAAACTAAGAAGATCGATCATCTAAATGCATTCCTAAATTGCTCCCAAAATCCACTAGTTGACATACCTAGCAGTATATGGTGGCAACCCATCAACAACTAAAAATGGAACCTCTGGTGCAGTTACTTATCGGTGATTAAGTTTTCAAGTTGAGCCCCGATCAGATTAGGGTTAAGGGTGAACTCATCAAACCCAATTTCTATCATATGATATCATTTTGATTCAAGTTTCGATGTGCAAACCTGAATAGAAACTCTTTCTATTCATTTCACTCTCTGCCATTGGCCATGCTTAGGACTGATTCTCATGATCAATCATAGGGCTGCTCCTCATCCACCGAGAGATAGATTCCAATCGTGGTCAATCCAATTCCGTAACAAATGAACATGTATAGCCAACATACACCCAAGGGTTCCGAATGGCTAGAATAAGATCAGTCATGGTGTAGTCGAAACTATAACAACCTCAGAAGTGAATCTTCGGATGCGTCCTCAGGTTCAAAGAGACCAGATACACCACTGCAGCTTCTGGAGTCAAGTTCGGTCAATCGGACGAGAAGGGTGTAGAGTCTTCGTATGAGCTGACTTCGAGTTGGTGATCAAACTGCTCAGTTGCTCTTGTTATCTAATGTACCTATACCTCGTCGTCCGATGTCTGTAACACTGTAGACTAAAGACTCATCTACTAACAAGAAGCAATTATAACACTAACCTTGTCGATCAAAAAATCACCCATCCTCAATGATGAATCCTACGATCAGGAGCATTTATGAGTAAATAATGAAAATCCTTGTCCTTAAATCAACTCTTAAAAAAATAAGAATAATATACGAGTTAACTCAATGGGATGTATCCACAGAACTAAAATTATACAATATGTGATAGAAAATAATCCATTTTATATTTTATAGTCAAAATATAATTTTGCCCCTAGAAGTGTAATTACAAGTGGTCAGCCAAGTTCTTGCTTCTAGGCACACATATCTAACACTAATGTCCCATACATGCATTGAAACTCTTCATATGACTCCAATTTCAGATTTTCATGTCTCAAAGCAATTTTTCTCAAAGATATCAAGTCCTGCATAGCATCTAGATAGGTGATCAGATCCTCAACGTTTTCGATTGAGTTTGATGGGATCAAACCATCCCAGACTAAAGAAATCACAATATGCTATCCAGGTGGACAGGGTACTCTACCAGATGCTTAATTGCAATAGTACACCTAGGCCAAAAATTGATCTAATCGTAAATTCAACTCAGGTTTAGCTAACAGGTGTTAAGTTTTCTATACCTAATTGACACTTCCATTAAGTTCCAAACATTAAAAAGGCAACAGTTCCTTCACGCAAAGCGAACTCTTTTCTAAAAAGATTGGCCTTAAAGGTGATGACATCTTTTGTTCTTCAGCATTGTAGAAATAGTAACCCATACTTTCTTGTGATATCCCTAATAAAAATATACACTTGTTTGGAGCTGGGTCCAGGCTTGACTGTAATGTAAATGTTTTGACAAGGCCTAGACAAATCCAAAAACCCATAGGTGAGAATTGAGACCTAACGCCCGAATCAATAAATCTCATATAGACTCTTGAAATAGATTTTAAACTTGTACATTGTTCCAATATATTAACATGGCCAGGTCTCAGAAGCATAATCCCAAAAATAAAATAGATAGACTAGCAAAACCCTATCATCGGAATCGAACCAATGTCTAACAAAGATTCGAGTTATCCTTTTCGATACACCATTATGCTATGGGTCCTAGAGGAGGTCCACTATGAGGAATTCCATTCTCTTCTAGAAATTGTCAAGAACTCACTAGATAGATTATTTCACCTCATCAATTCGATTGAAGAAGTTTTAAATACCTTTCTAGTTTAATTTTTTCACTTTACTTTAGAATCTTTGAACATTTCAAATGAATCCGAACTTATTTTCATCAGAATAGACAATATCCATGCCAGATAGATCATTTGTGAAAGTGATAAAGTAGAAAATTATCTAACTCTAACATCATCTGTGCTTATTGTCCCACATACAATCGGTATTGGTATACAGACCTAAGCACTCTGGCTCTCTAACCTTTTTCAGTAAAAGAGATGACTTGGTCATTTTTCAAAAAAAATAGGACTCCATAGGTGGAAAGTGAATCACAATCATTGAACTTCCCGAGGATTGCCTTCTTGGGCAACCTGATTTATTAATGTTCTTGTAATGTAGATATATGTGCCCTAGAAGCCCAAGAATTGGGCGTGACACCTTGTAATACATCTTCTAAGCGCAAAAATTGTAATTTTGACTATAAGTAATGAAGGGTTTATTTCTATCACACTTGTGTAATTTAGTGTCTGTGATACAATCCTTTGAGTTAATGTAACGGATAATTCTATTTTCAAGAGTGAAAATTTAAAGACATGAATAGAGCATTATTAACTCATGAAAAGCTCCCGTACCATAGGATCAATCACGAGGATGGTGATTGAATTCCGGAAGGTTGTGTACGATCGCTTTTTCTTAAGTAGATGAGTCTTGAGTCTATGGTGTGGAGAAACCACCGGAGCGAGAGTAAACAGGTACTGCGTTAGAAGAACAGGGCACTGAGCGTGACCACCTCGAGTAGTCATTTAGGAGTGCTACCTCTCGTAATGACTTGACGTCGCGATGCTGCAGTAGGTGTCTGGTTCTTTGAAACTGAGATGCATCGGCAAATTCACCTGGAGGTGTTATAGTTTGAATCTTACACCATACTCGTTCCCTAGCCATATGGACCCGAGGGTGTATGTTGGCTAATGAATTTTGTTCATTGTAGATACGGATTGCTCAGATAGAATCTATCTACCTCGGTGGTAGAGGTAAGTAGCCCTATATGAATCTGGAATCAGAGCCCCAGAAATTCCATGGCATGTAGAGCTGAAAATAGATAAAAGAGTTTCTATTAGATTTTCAATTGAACCTCGAAATCGAAATGATTATATCAATATATAGAGACTAGGTTGACGAGTTCACCTAAACCCAATCTGAGCGGGGCTCAAGATAGATAGAACTGAATCACACAGGTAGCTGCACCACGAGGTTTCACATTCAAGTCTCTGATGGGTTGCCATCCAATACTGCTAGGTGTCACTGGTGGATTTTGGGAAGCAAATTAGAATATTGAGATGATCGATTCATTCTAGCGGTACGAATCAGATAAAGATTCTGTTCCATCGAAAGGAGGTTTCGATGAATGTCTATGATAGAGATCATGACATTCCCATTACAATACAGATACTGAACCTAAACTGGGTCACCACAAACAAGGTTTTGAATCTGGTGAATCAGTCAAATTGAACTGATCATGTTCAATTGGAATCTGAATGGAGAATTCAATTAGTCAAGGAAATTTATGCTTAGATCGACTGTGTGTAGATATAATGGCCCCTATGAAGCCAATTTGGCCTGACACTTGTAATACAACTTCTAGGGGCTAAAAATGTAATTTTGAACTATAATTATAAAAATGGGTTTATTTTCTATCACACATGTTATTTAGTTGTCTGTGGATTACATCCTTTGATTAATAGTAATGATAATCCATATTTCATAGAGTTGAAAATTGAAGAACCATGAAATAATCATTATTAACTCCATAAACCAGCTTCCCGACCATTAGACAATCAACGAGGATGGTGAATTGGATCCGAAAAGGTTGGTGTACGATCCTTCTCTTTAGTTAGACTGAGTCTTGAGTCTGGTGTGGAACCACCAAGAGCGAGAGTACAGTACTCGTTGAGAACGAGGGCACTGAGGTGACCCACCTGCGAGTAGTCATTAGGAAGTCTAACCTTCTCGTTCAAATGAGCTGACTCGATGCTGGCATAGTGGTGGTCTGGTGTCTTTGAAACCTGAGATGCCATCGACAGTTCACCTAGGTGTTATAGTGGAGCTAACACCATTAGTCAGGTCCCTAGCACAATGGAACCTGAGGTGTATGTTGCTATAGCATGTTTCATGTAGGAACTGGATTGATCAAGATGGAATCTATCTACCTTCGGTGGTTAAAGGGAGAGCCCTAATGAAGCAATGAAATCAAGTCCAGGAAGCCCATGGCCGACGGCAAAGAGTGAAATAATAGAAAAGAGTTTTCTATTTAGATTTTCACATAGACTCGAATCGAATGATTTACAATCAATGACAGAGACTAGGGTTTGAACCGAGTTCTACCTTAACCCTAACTGAAACGGGGCTCAAGATAGAAGAACTTAATCACACGAGGTAGCTGCGACAGAGTTCTCATTCAGCTCTGATGGTTGCCAACCATAATACTGGCTAGGTGTCATTGTGGAGTTTTGGGAGCAATTTAGAATGATTTAGAATGACGAGTCATTTTAAGTCTGTTCGAATCAAGAGAAGTTCTGATCCCATCGAAAGGAGTTTCGATGATGTCTATGATAGAGATCATGACCAATATCCCATTATTCCAGTACAGACTGAACCCTAACTGGTTCACACAACAAAAACAAGGGTTTGAATCTAGTGAATCTCATTGAACTGATCTAGTTCAATTGATTGGAATGAGATTCGAATTAGGTTCAAGGAAATCGTGCTAGACTCGAATTGAACCTAACGTTCCTTCTTTTACTATCACAAAAAGTTGTCCTGTCTGAGCCCAAAGGAGTTTGTGCTCAATCAGAGGCCTTCAGAATATGCGTCTGACTGGAGGTTTGGTCCAAGTCAGAATAGGTTGTCTTATTTATAAGACATACCTGCCGATTGTTGGTCACCTGCAGTTCTTGTTCTTTTGACTTGGTCAAAAGTCTTCCTTTGACTGTCAATGTCTGAACACATTCACCCTTTGTAATTTTTGACCACATATGTCATGCACCTATGTTGGAGTGGCTGGTGGGGGCTTGTCCCCTGCCAAGAACCTGGCAAGGAGAAGGGCGCACCGCCAAAAGGGTGCGGTGAGCCCAAGTAGAGGCGCCTAGAGTCCTTGTTGGACAAGGACCGCCACCTCCCTTTTGATTCCAATCAGAGTTCTAACAAGAATCCAGTTTGACTGGTCTTAGGCGCCCTCTAAGGAGTGAATCTAGGGGTCTCTAATTCAACCAATTCAGATGTAGATCTGAAATTTCAACAAAGGGTTGTGATTGGTTGGACGAGAGGAGTTGATCACAAGAGGTCCTATATAAATAAGACCCTTGCGCCCAACCCTAATCCTGAGTAATGCTAATAGAGAGTTCCCAATGCCCCCAAAGGCTGCCTCTCCGCTCCTCTCCATCCATAGTCTCTTCTCCTCTTTTCCCTCGCCTCCAAAAAGGTGTTTGGACTTAGTTTGTGCGTATTCGATCTAAAGGAAAGGCGAATCAAAAGGCAAAGAAGGCGCGCTTGCTGCAAAAAGGAACGACTGCAGATCTTCAAAAGAGTTTGAAGTATCCTCCAGATCAATCATGATCTTGATTTTTGGAGGTGTGAAGAGAAGAAGAGGAATCTCTAGATCCAATCCCGAGTGGATACCGTAGAGGCCAGATGCTTGCGTGGCTAAAGATCCACGAACCTTCCGCTGGCAATCAGGAATATCTACAGGTGTAATAGCGATTACCGCAATCAAGTAAATTGAATTTGATTTAAAATTATCTTGTTTTAATTTTAAATTTATTAAAATAATTAAAGAATCAGATGTGAAAACATATCAAGATCTTGATAGAGATCAAGAGAAAATTTTTGAAAATATATCTCTTTGATCAATCAGATCTGGGATCGACCTGTGACCGGAATCAAAGGATGTCCTTCAACTGGATCAGAGCCAGGTTCTAAAATTGTTAGATCTGAATTTTACAATTATTTTAATTAGAAAAATAAAGCTAATTTCAGATGTCACATAGGATGTGAGTCAGCATCTGAAAATCAAAAAAATTAAAAAATTAAGAAATAGTGGATGCTAAGAACAGAAGAATGCATGACTAGTTTAGAATATGAATAGTTTCGATAGAATAGTTTTGCATGTCCTTTAATTTATCGAATTAAATCAATTTTTAGATCTCTTATTATCCTGTTTTCTGATATTATAAGTGTTATCATAACATCTGATAAACAGCAAAGTAAAAAATTATTTAATTTTAAATATCATTATGAGATATGATTAGATGCATGAGCTAGACAGTTGTAGAATAGTTCTACATAATTGTCTAGATTAGAATTTATGTTTGATTAAGATCAATTTAAATCTAATTTTTTAGATTATTAATGCTGATAATTTAAATCTGAAAAACCATGCAATGATTTGATACATGAGATGTATGCCCAAAATATCGCCATGATTAAAGATCTACTGTTAATAATTGAGTATAGTATGATATAGATCCTGATATGTTTGTAGTAATTGAAGTTCCTGATTAAGGCATTCCTCTTGGCCGTCGGTCATAAGAACGAAGAAGGGTTGAAGCCCTCTCTTCCATTGATGGAGTATTCTTATGACGTGGTAGGGGTTGTTGCGTGTTCGTGACCTTAATCAAGAACCAAACTTACTTTCTGCAAAACCCTAAGATCCTGAAAACATACAGGATTATTGGTGCATGATTTTGTTTATGAAACCCATACTTAATAAGAATTAAGTTTATGGAATATAATTAGGTCCTAAAATTTGAGAAATTTAAAGATCTAGAACATAGTCATAATAACTGGGTTCGGGCTGGGTTAGCTCAATTAGGGTTAAGCGGTTGATAAAAACCGAATCAAGAGTTGGTAGATGATCCAATGCCTTTAAATTGACCAAGCCCTAATAGGATTAAGTCTGGGTCAAAGAATCGAGTCACTGATCAAGCAAGACCTAATAGGCTCAGAGGTAAGTCTGGATGTAGGCTAACCAATGGTTCTGGACTCAAAATTTGGTGTCTAAAGGGTAAGTGTTGTGCACACGGACGACCGACTGGTTTTTTAAAAAATTGAAGCTACCGAACCTGAATCGTTCTTGTGCCGAGGTTAAACGGCATATTCCTCCACCGGTCTCACTTACCTGGCCCAAACGTTGACACAGTTCTGATCTGAAGGTTGTCATAATTCGAGTGCTGACCCATGCCAACTAGGTTAAGTCATAATTTGTTATGACTAACCAAGTCATAGTTTAATGAGACGCTGAATCAATTCTCCCTAAGAAAAGAAATTACAGTCCGAGGTCTTCCAACCAGTGTATGACATGCGGCCCTTCCCGTGGGTTGAATTGTTCTCGGCTGGATACAGTGGCTATGCAACCGGAAGACGCAACAGTCTATTAGGCATGGATGCTATGGGTCGGAGGATGAGTTGGGCTCAATATTTCGGAGTACGGTGAGAGACCCACATTAAAGGAACCCAGTTATGCAAATGGTGGGTCCTGACTTAACTAAGGAGTTGGATCAAAGATCTTTCGATACGGTGAGATTCAATGAATTAGAAACCAAGTTTGGGTGCACCCGTGATTTATAGAACAGGTTGAACAAGAGTTTGTCATCATGTGCTAACCCATCACCAATAACTGTTAGGTGAGCGTGATGAGTCAGTTGGTGAAGTACCGGCACCACCCACTTAGAAATGTCATCAATCCGGAGGATTTTCGCATTCTACAGAGGAGTGTAGTGGATTCGAGAGAAATAGTGGGGCTAAATTTGTTAAAAATAATTCCAAATAAAATTGGTCCGAAGTCAAAATTAAAGTATCTAACTAAGAATCTCTGTTGACCTCTCTACAGGAAAATATCTGCGTCCAACCCACTGGCACGTATCCTAGAGCACACAATAGACTGACTGGACGCCAATTATAATGATTTGGCCAGAAAACTACAAAACTTATTTGGGTTCAGAGAAGTTAACACATATTATTTTTTTGGACCAGACCCTCCCACCTACTCCAAGCTCACCATCCACTGAACAAGAGTGTCCTCTGGAAAAATGGATTTGACGAAGATAATAAAGGCCAGAAATAACTACATTGTTGGTCTCGATGTCTGATGAGCTAAGCCGCCAACAATGAAGATATTCGGACTGTCGCCAAATGTTGGCTCACCTGCAGAGGAGATGTTGTGAACAGAGTCGCGCACCAAAATATCAAAGTCCACCAAAACAACTTTTTAAGGGCTAATGATGCGTGATGGGGGCAGTCAGTCCAAGATCAACGTTCTGACATGAATCAAGGACTATGGAAAGCTTGAAGAAGCTCTTGGTTGAATTGGGACTTGGACCTTGCCAGAACCGATATATTCTGAATCCTTGACTGATCGCGTATGGGCAATCATCATAATTAACAACAATGCATAAATCAAATTCCCCTTGGCCGAGTTGAGAATAGTGCTGGTTACCGCTGAGTTTCTATGAAAAGGTCTAAAGTGGCTCAGTTCTTGCATGGAACGGACTTCTTCCAAAGAAAGTCTTATGGAAGAAAAAGAAGTCCCTGTGAATAAAGCAAAAGATAGAAGACAAAGAAGAAGAGGCAGAACCGAAGAAAAAGGTCGATGGCCAAAGGAAAGTGTTTTCCATTGCAACAGCGACGCCATTTGAAGCGGAACTAACCCTAAGCTTACCGTGCCACCCTAAAAGAAACCAGAAGGAAGGTCCTTCTGAGGTATGCCATTATTTGAAGCAAAAACGTGAATGCCAAAACGACCTAAGGGGATAGTCAAACGACAGATATCTTGGCACCTGAGATTAGGTCATATAGTAGAGAGATAGGATTGAAATTGGAGAAAAGGGCTATTGATCCATTGACTTTGAGTCATATCCAACTTGTGAAATCTGTTTCAAAAGGCAAAATGACTAAACTCCCTTTTGTTGGACATGGGAGAGGGCCACAGAATCCCTTGCCCAGTTCATACTGAATGATGTGGCGGCCCATTCATGTGGCCGGCTTAGAGACAAATTTTATCTACTCATTACCTTTAACCGATGATCTGCCTAGGTATGGGTATTTGTATCTATGAGACATAAGTCTGAAGCCGTTTTGGAAAAGTTCAAAAGAATTTAGACGTGAATAGAAGAAAAACAAAACTGAAAAACCCATTAAAGCTTCCGATCAGATCGAGGAGGTGATATACCTTAGCCGGAATTCCTAGACTATCTTAAGGAAAATGGCAATAGGTCTCTCAATTGGACTCAACCCAGGAACACCTCAACTCAACGGGGTTTCCAGAACGGAAGAAATCGGAGTCTATTGGATACTGGTTCGATCCATGATAGCTTCACAGACCTCCCAATTTTCTTTGGGGACATTCATGTAATTAACTTCAATCTATTTACGATAGGGTTCCTCTAAAACTGTTCCTACCTACACCGTATGATATGGCTACGGTAAAGAAACCAAGTCTGAGTCATCCTAAGAATTTGGATTGTCCGGCTTGTCCAGAAAGACAACAAGCCGGAAAGTTAGAGTGTTAGGTTCCTTTTAGAAGCTCGATTCATAGATATCCCTAAAGAGTCATGTTAAGGAACTGATTCTACATTCCAAGAAAGACACAATTGTGGAAATTGTGAGTCAGACATCCATAAATTTCTTGAAAAAAATAAGTTTATTCAAGATAGTGGCATGGACAGCAAGATTAAGCTTATGAGAAAGTCCTCACCAAGTTGACGAGCACAGGACCAAAGTGGAACCAAAATCAGGTGAGCCAATGAAAACTACCTCCTCCACCTCGAGATCGGAAAAGAAGTTTCCCCCGTCCCCCTGAAAGATACTTAGGTATTATTTCACGAGGATGTAGAGGAAATGTTCCCTCATAGGTAATGTGCTCAGGTGAGTGAATCCCAAAACTACTACAACTGAGGCATATCAGATATCGACTCCGAGAAATGGCTTGGGCAATGAAAGTCAGAGATCCGACTCGATGCACTCAAAAAACCAAGTCCTGGACCTTGGTGATCAACCAGAAGGTATATGTACCGATTGGGTGTAAATGGATCTTCAGAGAAAGATGGTGCAGGATGGGAAAGGTGGAACATGTCAAGGCTAGACTAAGTGGCAAAAGGTTATAGTCCAACATGAAGGCCATTGAACTATCAGGATACCTTTCTCCCGGTAGCTTATGAAAAATCCATCCGCCATTGCTTGCCCGTTGCCAGCAATATTTCGATAAAATGAAATATGGCAAATGGACGTGAAACGCATTCCTAATGGATACTTGAGGAAGATAATCTTATATGGAGACAGCCGCTAGGCTTCATCATCCAGTGATAACGATCACAAGGTTTGTAAGCTGCAAAGGTCCATAATGGACTTAAGCAAGCAGTCTCGGAGCGGAACAACATCATTCAATATGTGAACAAAAAGTTTGAAGATTCATCAAAAAACCGAAGAGAGACCATGTGTTTTCAAAAGGGTCAGTGGGAACGCTGTGTGTCTTCCTCTATGTTACTGTGGATGACATCCTCCTATGGGATGATATTCCCATGTTGACATCAGGTTCAAGAATTGGTTGTCCTAGAAATCTTCCTGAAAGACCTAGGTGAAGCATCCTTTATTCGAAGGAATTAAGGTCTAAGGGATAGACCGAATTGGATGCTAGGACTTCACAGAAAATGTTACAATAGAGAGATAAGAGGGTTTAATACGGAAACCCTAAAGGGAATAAATACCCTTCAGATCATGGTATCTATCTTCCAAGAAAAATGTGCCCAGCACACCTAATGAAATAGATACGCATGAGCAGATCCTTATGCTTCTGCAATAGGGAGACCATGTAATGCCATGCTATGGTACACGACCTGATATAGGCTCCATGCCTGTGAAGTGTCACAAGCAGATATCAGTCAAATCCCAGGTAAGAACAATCGGACTTTTGTGAAATTACCTTAAGTACTTGTGAGAAGGAACTAAGGATATGATGTTGGTCTTGGTAACGGAGAAACTCCAAACGTTCAAGGATACACGACTCGGACTTCATGTCCGATATAGATGATCGAAAGTCGACATCGGAAGTCTGTTTGTGTGCAATGGTGGAGCTTTGTCAGCTGGAAGATCCCAAAGCAAACCTGTGATAGCAATCCCACCATGGAAAGCAGAATACTATACGCTGCCGTCAGCCAGGCTACACGAAGCTTCTGCGTATAAGAGTTTGCTGCAGAAAATTGGAGTAATGCACATCAGAAATGCCATCTCCCTCTTTACTCGCGACAACAATGGCGCCAAGGCCCTTGCTAAGGAGCCGAGTCCTCACCAGAATCCAAGCACATTGAGCGGCGAACCATCTCATCCACGATTAACCATGAAAGAAAAAGGTTACGTTAGGTCATAGAGAGTCAACTCCACAAATAATGTGGCAGACCCACTTACAAAAGCCGTTGGGCCCAGCAGAAGGATCGAAGCCCACCTTGAGAAGATGGGAACCTAGCTTGTAGCGCAATTGGCTTAGGAACAAGTGGGAGCAATTGTTAGATTATATGGGCCCTAGAAGCCAGATTTGGCTGACACTGCTGTAAATAACACTCTAGGGCAGAAAATTATAATTTTGACTATGAATTAATAATGGTTATTTTCCTATCACACATGTGTAATTAGTGTCCTGTGATACATTTCCTTTGAGTTATAGAATGAAATGTCAATTTTCAAGAGTGAAATTTAAGACATGAATAATCATTATTAACTCAAAACAGCCCCACCATAGGACATCAACGAGGATGGTGAATTGATCCGAAGGTTGGTGTAAAAAACGATCGCTCTCTTTTATGTAAATGAGTCCTTGAGTCCCTAGCGGTATGGGAGAGCACCGGAGCGAGAGTACAGTAACTCATTAGAGAACGGGGCACTGACGTGACTGACCGTCGGTAGTCATTAGAATCTACCTCTCGTCAAGGACTGACCGCATCTGCAATGTGAGTTGGGTCCCCTGGTTCTTTGACCTGAGTTCAAATCGGAGTTCACCTGAAGGGTTGTATATAGTTACCAACACCATACTCGGTCTCCTAGCCATATGAACCCGAGGTGTATGTTGCTAATATGCATGTTTCATTGTAGGAATGATCTGCATCAAAAGAATGGGAATTCTATCTAACCTCAGGTGGTAGAGGAGTAGCCCTATGATGATCATGAGAACAAGTCCAGAAGTCCCATGGCCAAATTGGCAGAGTGAAATAATAAAAAGAGTTTCTATTTAGATTTTCACATTGGACTCGAATCGAATGATAACATCATATGATAAGACTAGGGTTTGACTATTTCGACCTTAACCCTAAATCTGATGGGGCAATGATAGAAAACTGAATCACACAGTAGCTGCACCAAGAAGGTTCGCATTGGTCAGGCTCTGATGGGTTGCCACCATATACTCTGTGTCACTGTGGATTTGGGAGCATATTAAAATGATTTAGATGATCGATCATTCTAGGGCCCCTGTTCGAATCGAAGAGTTTCTGATCCGGTGCTCGAGAGAGAGTGTTCGATGATGTCTATGATAGAATCATGAACCATATCCCATTACCCAAATCAGATACTGAACCGTAACTGGGTGCCACACAAACAGGGGTTTGAAAATCTGGTGGATCCAATTCAATTGAACTGAAAATCTAGTTCAATTGATCTGAATGATGATTCAATTAGGTTCAAGGAAATCGTTTGTTTTGCTAGCACTCGATGGAACCTAACGTTCTTCTTTTACTATCACAAATAAGTTGTCGTCCCTGTCTGAGCCAAAGGAGTTTGTGCTCAATCCAGAGGCCTTCAAATATGGTCCGCTGAGTTGGTCCAAGTCAGAATAAGTTGTCTTTATTTATAAGAACATTACCTGCACATTTGGTCACCTGCCATTTCTTGTAATTTGACTTGGTCAAAAAAGTCTACCTTTGACTGTCAAAATGTTGACCATTCACCCTTGAACTTTTGACCACATGTCATCACCTATTGGAGATGTGGGGGCTTGTCCCCCTGCCAGATACCTGGCAAAGGAAAGGGGTGCGCACGCCAAGGGGCGTGAGCCCAAGTAGGAGGCGCCTAGGAGTCCTTGTTGGACAAGGAACTCCACCCCCTTTTGGATTCCAATCATTGAGTTCTACTAAGAAATCGCAGTTTGGACTAGTCTTAAGGCTGCT
>QRFJ01003989.1:0-60000 GCA_006176705.1 Cocos nucifera
AAAAAAAGAGAGAGACGATCATTGCAAATGAATACTTTTCTTTGAACATCGGTCTTCTTCTTCGGCTCTGCCTTCTTCTTTTTTGCTCCTTCCATCTTTTGCTTTTTTGCAGACTTCTTTTTCTTTCTAGAAGACTTTCTTTTGGAAGAAGTCCATTTCATAGCAAGAATTGAGCCTTTAGAATCTTTCATAGAAAGCTTAGTGGTGACCAGCATATTCATTAATTCGGCCAAGAAATTTTGAAGTTTATGCATGTGGTAATTCATGATGAATTGCCCATATGCATCAGTCAAGGATTGTAGAATAATATCGTTCTGCTGATCCAAGTCTAACTTCACTCCGAGCTTCTCAAGCTCTTCCAAGTCCTTGATCATCATCAGACAGTGATCTTGAACCAACTACCCATCACGCATCTTAGCCTTAAAAAGTCGTTTCGTGACTTGATACTTGGCTGCATGACTCTGTTCACCAAACATCTCTTGTAGGTGAGTCAATATTTGGCAAGCAGTCTCAATATCTTCATGTTAGTGCTAGAGCTCATCAGACATCGAGCCCAACATGTAATATCTGGTCTTATTATCTTCATCTATCCATTTTTCTAGAGACGCTCTCTATTCAATGAATGAACGGGCTGGTAAGGTTGGAGGGTCCTGATCCAATACATGGGTTAACTTCTCAGAACCCAAAATGATTTTGTAGTTCCTGAGCCAATCTTTATAATTGGGTCCGATCAGTCTATGTGTGTCCAGGATACGTGCTAATGGATTGGATGCAGATATTTTTCTATAGAGAGTCAAAGATTTAAGTTAGATACTATAATTATAACTTGACCAATTTATTTAAAAATTTTATTTTTAAACAAATTAGTTCCCACTATTTTTTTGGATCCCTACACTTTCTCTGTAGAGATGTGAAAATCTCCATGATTAATGATTTCTAGTGGATGGTGCGGTCTCACCAACTGACTCATCACCTCACCTAATAGTTATTGGTGATAGGTTAGCCAATGAGTGAACAACTCTTGTTCAATGATTCTCTAATCATGGTGCACCCAAACTTAGTCTCTAATTCATGAATCTCACCATATCCAAAATATTGATCCACTCCTTAGTTAAGTCAGACCCACCATTTGCATAGACTGGATTCCTAATTGAGTCTCTCACCATATCCAAAATATTGAGCCTAACTCATCCTCCAGCCCATAGCATCCAATGCCTAATAGACATGGTTGTATCTTCTCGGTGCAACTGAGCCACTGTATCCAGCCGAGAATAATCAACCCCGAGAAGGGCCCGCAAATCTATAATGATGGAAGACCTAAGACTTAATCTTTTCTTAGGGAGAATTGATTCAGGTCTCATTAAACTAGACTTATCATAGTCATAACAATTATGACTAACCTAGTGGCATGGGTTAGCTCGGATTATTGACCACCTCAAATTAGAAATGAGTCAACAGATATGGCCAGGTAAGTGAGACTGATGGAAGGGATATGCCATTAACTCGTACAAGAACACATTCAGGTTGAGTAGCTCCCAATTAAAAATCAGTCGGTCGTATGTGCCAAACTTACCTTAGACACCAAATTGTTGAGTCAGAACCAATTGGGTTAGCCTACAATCCAGACTCTAACCTCTAAGCCTAATTAGGTCTTGCTTGATTGTGACTCGATCTTGACCCAGACTTAATCCTATTAGGCTGGTCAATTTAAGCATTGTTAATTCCATCTAACCAACTCTTGATTCGGTTTGATCAATTGCTTAGACCTATTTGAGCTACCCAAGCCCGAACCCAGTATTATGAATATATCTTAGATCTAAAATTTTTAATTTTAGATCTAATTAATAGTCCATAATCTTAATTCTTAATTAAGTGGGGTTCATAAATAAAATATGCACAATAAATCCTAGGGTTTCAGGATCTAGGGTTTTGCAAAAAGTAAGTTTTGGATTTTTGATTAAGGACGAACGCGCAGCACCCCTACACGTCATAAGAACACCCCATCGGATGGGAGGAGAGGGCCTTTAAACCCTTCTTCATTCTTATGATCGGACGGCCAAGAGGAATGCCTTAATTAGGAACATGTAATACTATAAAATAATTTTAGATCTATATCATATATCTCATATATAAATTAGATCTAATCATGGCATATTTTGCATACATCTCATGTATTGAATCATGCATATTTTTAGATCTAAATTATCTCATAATAATCTAAAAAATTAGATTTAAATTGATCTTATCAAAATAAACTCTAATCTAGACAACTATGTAGAACTATTCTATGACTAGTCTAGACATTCATCAATCATATCTCATATGATGTTTAAAATTAAATAATTTTTATTTACTATTTTTTAGATATTATTATAATAATTATAATATCAAAAAATAATAAATAAATAGATCTAAAATATGATTTAATCAAATTAAATTATAAATATGCAAGACTATTCTATAGAACTATTCTATTTTAGAACTAGTCATGCATATTTTCTAATCTTAGATCCAAATCATTTAATTTTAATTTTTTTGATATCAGATCTGATCACATCTCATGTGACATCTAAAATCACTTTATTTTTTAATTAAAATAAATTTAAAATTAGATCTAAATACTTTAGAACCTTGGCTCTGATACCAGTTGAAGGAAAATTTTGATTTTTCGGACCAGGTTCGTTCAGATCTGATCGGATCAAGAGATGTATTTCAAAAAAAATTTTCTTTAATCTAAATTAGATCTAGAATATTTTAAATCTAATTTTTATTATTCTAATAATAAAAATAAAATCTACATAAATTAAATTTAATTTAATTTATCTTGAAGTAGGGTAATCCTATTACCCATTGATGATCCTGTAAGCAGCGGAAGGTTCTGGATCTAGCCACACAAGTGCTTGACCTCTACCGATATCCACTTAGACTGGATCTAGAGATCCTCTTCTTCTCTATCATTTCTCAAAAAATCAGATCTAGATCTGATTTGGAGGATCTTCAAAATATCTTTCGAAGATCAGCAGTTATCCTTTGCAGTAGTACAGCCTTCTAGCTTTCTGTCGCCTTTCTCTCATCTAGATTGCACCAACTTGGATCCCAAACTCCTTTGGGCATGGAGAGGAGAGGGAGAAGATGAACTTGGCATGGAGGAGGAGAGGAGAGGCAGCCTTGGGGCATGGAAATTTTTAGGTACACCTTGAGTTGGGCGCAGGATCTTGTTTATAGACTATGCATGATCCAACTCCTCTTCTTCCCAACCAATCACAACCCTTTGTGAAATCAGATCTAAATCTGATTGGTGGGAATAGAGTCCCTTGGATTCTTTCTTAGATGGTGCCTAAGACCAGTCAAAGTTGGTTCTTAGGATGAGTCTAATCAGAATCCAAAAGGGAGATGGAGTCCCTGTCCAACAGAGACTCCTGGGCGCCTCCAGCTTGGGCGCACGCCAAGGGTGGCGTGCGCCCTCCTCTTGGCATGCACCCTCCTCTTTGCCAGGTTCTAACAGGAGAACAAGCCCCTACCAGCTCTTCAATAGGTGCATGACACATGGGCAGAAGTCAAAGTATCAATGGTCAACATTTGACCAGTCAAAGGTCAACTTTTGACCAAAGTCAAAGGACGAGAAATGGTAGGTGAACAAAAATGGAAGGTATTATCTTACAAAATAAAACAACCCTTTTCTAATCTGGACAGGCTCCAGTCAGACCAAGTAAAGGCCTTTGATCGAGTACAAACTCTTTTGGCTCAGTCAGGACAACTATTTATGATAGTAAAAGAAGAACGTTAGGTTCAATCGAGTGCTAGCATGATTTCCTTTAACCTAATTGAATCTTATTCAGATCAATTGAACTGGATTAGCTCAATTGATGATCACCAGATTCAAACCCTTATTTGTGTGACCCAGTTAGGTTCAGTTCTGTATGGTAATGGGATATGTCATGATCTCTATCATCGACATCATCGAAACTCCTTTTGATGGATCAGAACTATTCTGATTCGAACAGCTTGAATGATCCATCATCTAAATCATTCTAATTGCTCCCAAAATCCACCAATGACACCTAGCAGTATATGGTGGCAACCCATCAGAGCTGAATGCGAACCTCTTGGTGCAGCTACCTGTATGATTAAGTTCTTCTATCTTGAGCCCCAATCAGATTAGGGTTAAGGTGAACTCGTCAAACTCTAGTTTCTGTCATATGATGGAATCATTCAATTCAAGTCCGATGTGAAAATCTAAATAGAAACTTTTACTATTATTTCACTCTGCCATGGCCATGGGCTTCTAGACTTGATTCTCATGATCATCATAGGGCTGCTCCTCTACCACCGAGGTAGATAGATTCCTTCTTGATGCAATCCAGTTCCTACAATGAACATGCTATAGCCAACATACACCTCAGGATTCCGTATGGCTAGGAGACTAAGTTATGATGTAGTCAAACTATAACAATCTCAAGGTGAATTGCCGATGCACCTCAGGTCAAAGAACCAGACACACCACTGCAGCATCGAGTCATTGATGAGAAGGTAGACTTCCTAATGACTACTCGAGGTGGTCACGCTCAGTGCCCTCGTTCTCTAATGAGTACCTATACTCTCGCTCCGATGTCTCCACATCGTAGACTCAAGATTTATCTACTAGAGAGAAATGATTATACACCAACCTTTCGGATCAATCACCATCCTCATGATGATCCTATGATCGGAAGCATTTTATGAGTTAATAATGATTGTTCATGTCTTAAATTTTCAACTCTTGAAAATATAAATTATCATTACCATTAACTCAAAGGATGTATCACAGATACTAAATACACATATGTGATAGAAAATAATCCATTTTATTGATTTTAGTCAAAATTATAATTTTGCTCCTAGTAGTGTATTACAAGTGTCAGCCAATTCTGGCTTCTAGGGCATATATATCTAACACATACAATATAAGAAATGCATTTACAGAATGATTAGCCCATTTATACACACAGGATTTCTCTCCATTCTTAACGAAGCCATACATTTTGATCACTTTATCAAAATGCATGTTCCAACTCCGAGATGCTTGCTTGAATCTATAGATGGATCTCTAAAGCCTGCACATCTTGGACTCGTCTGTGGATGTGAAACCCTTAGGCTATATCATATACATATTTTTATCTAGCTCTCCATTTAAGAAAGCTGTCTTCACATCCATTTGCCAAATCTTATAGTTTAGGTATGCTGCTATCGCAAGCATAATCGACATGGACTTGAGCATTGCCACCGAGGAAAATGTCTTATCATAGTTAATTCCATAATACTGATGATATCCCTTAGCAACCAAATGGGCTTTATAGGTCTCCACCTTCTTGTCTGTATCCCATTTTCTTTTAAAAATCCACTTACACCCAATGAATTTTACTCCTTCAAGTGGATCAACCAGTGTCCATATACTATTAATCTTTATGGACTCCATTTCAGACTTCATGGCTTCTAGCCACTTATCGAAGTCAGACCTCTGCATATTATCCATGTAGGTGATCGAATCCTCATCGTTCTCATCCAGTTTAACAGCATCACCATCCCAAATCATGAAATCATAGTATCTATTCAATTGACGCGGTACTCTATTGGATCTCTTTGGTGCCTCTTCAATAGGCTCTGAATTTAATCTTATCAAATCCAGTTCTGTAGGTTCACTAGAATGTATCGATTCTTCCACCTGTCGAACTTCATTAAGCTCAACATTAGAGGTAGCTGTTCCTTCCATAAGAAACTTTTTTTCTAAAAATACTGCCCTATTGCTGACGAACATCTTTTGTTCTCCAGCAAGGTAGAAGTAATAACTCCTAGTTTCCTTGGGGTACCTTATAAATAAGCATTTATCGAACTTAGGTCCAAGCTTTTCTGATTGTAAATATTTTACATAAGTCGGACATCCCCAAATCCTAAGGTGAGAGAGTGTCAGCCTACGACCAATCTATATCTCATATGGAGTTTTTGCGATATACTTGCTCAAAACATTATTCAAAATAAAGCAAGCAGTCTCAAGTGCATACCTCCAGAATAAAATTGGTAGACTTGCAAACTCCATCATGGATCGAACCATATTTAACAGGATCTGATTCCTTCTTTCAGATACCATAATGTTATGGTGTTTCAAGGAGGGTCCATTATGAGAGAATTTCATTCTCTCTTAGATATGTCAGAAACTCGTTAGAAAGATATTCATCTCCTCAATCAGATCAAAGATTTTTAATATTCTTTTCAAGTTATTTTTTAACCTCATTTCAATATCATTTGAACATTTCAAACGAATCGAATTTACTCTTCATAAGATAGATGTACCCATACCTAGATAGGTTGTCAGTAAATGTAATGAAGTAGTAATACCCACCTCTAGCACATGTGTTCATAGGTCCACATACATCAGTATGTATTAAACCTAGAAGCTTAGAGACCCATTAACCTTTTCTAGTAAAGGATGATTTTGTCATCTTACCAAGAAGGCAGGACTCACAGGTATTCAATGATTCACAATCATGGATGTCAAGGATATGCTCCTTGACTAACCTATTGACCCTGTTCTTATTTATATGACCGAGCCTACAGTGCCAAAGATAAGCATCAGTGACATTATCTAATTTTGATCATTTATTTGATGTGTACATTACACTAATAGAATATGATAAAATATAAATATAATTTCTTAATTATCCTTGTATTACTGTAATACCATTCATAATGATATCATAATAATTTTTTTTTATTGACAAACAATAACCATCCTAGGCCAAAAGCCCAATAGATATTATGTTCATCATAAAAGATGGACAATAGTAATAGTCACCTAAAATAATATTTTTATTTTTAATTAACAGCTCAAGAGTTTTCAATGCTAAGATAGAAACTTTTCTTCCATCCCCAACATTAAGGAATCTTTCATTGTCCTCAAATTTTCAATCAATTTGAAGTTCATGCAATGAATTGCATATGTGAACTAGACTTCCGGTATCTAATACCCAGGTAGATGTATCATAAATAGTAAAATTGCAAGGTATTATCATATAATATCCTTGCTTAGCAACATCTTACTAGTTATCTCTGTTCAGCCTATTCGAGTCAAGAGGACCATTCTTCTTCAGGTCTGCCTGATTTGGATCAACACTAGACTTCTTGTAATTAGATCCTAAATGCTTTCCACTATCCAACAGTGAACGGAGTGGACTTACACTAGTCATTCTATTTATCTGAAAGAAAAATATGTAACCTTATTAGTACTCAAATTAATTAAATTCTAAAGATTTGGATTTTAGTCTACAGATCCTCCCACTATTTTTAACGAATTGGTAGTCTCCACCTCCAATTCGAGGAATTATACTAACTCCTTAATAGGTACTGAAATCCACATGGACTACAGATGGGCTTGAGGAAAGCTCTGGCTAACCCATGTGCATCTACAGGTAGGTTTACAACCAAGTATTTCTCCAAATAATTTTCAGTATTTAAATTTTGCCCCAAATTCTAAGTCAGTAGGCTATGGCCTCTACTGAAAAGATCTGGTTAGGTCCAACCATTAACATGATTGACTTCGATGCATCAAACCAATGATAATTAGGCCCAAGGAAAGCTTTGGCTAACTTGATCACCATTAAGAGAGTGTAACCTAATCATCATATGATGGATAGTAATTCCAATATCTAAATGAACACCAAGTGTAAGGCACCTCTAATGTCTACCCAAAAAATTGGACTCATTACTATTCATCTTAATGGAAGGCTATGACTCGGTTATTCCCATAACTTAGTCATTTTAAGGATCTAATAATTTAGAGAATTTACGTTACTTATGATTTAAAAGAAGAAGACATAAACCAATTTCTTCCGCTAACTTCACAAAGTCAAATCCTCCCACTAACTTCACTAAGTCAATAGGTTAGGATTAGGATCAATCTAGGTCCATGGGCACCTAATTCAGTCTTACTGATTAAAATCAATTAAACTAATTCCTAATGACATGGGTCAGTCTGAATCATCAAGTGATCTAATCAAATTTCAATCAACTATATCAGCCAGATAAGTGAGATCAGTGAAAGGGATACACCATTAACTCATCAAAGATCAAATCAGTGCGAGTAGCTCATAATTATAAACCACTGGTCTAAACAACCAAACTTATCCTAGATATCAACTGGTTAATTAGGTTTAATCTGATCATCCTAGCAAGTTCGGGCTAGACCACTTAGCCATGAATTAAGTCCATCTTGGTCTCGTTAAAGACATGGACTCATCCAACTACAACTATTGGAGTTGATTCTAGAGTATCCTTGACTTAATCTATTTCAACAGTTGGTTAGATTTGATCAATTACTTTAGATTAATCCATTCTTCAACTAACCTTAGGTCTAACTCAATTAATGGACCTAATTCATCTAATCCTTTAATCCACAGTCTTATGACTTTGTCTTAGAATCTTTAATTCATAATTCTAGATTCTATAAACAATACTTAATTTTTTTAATTAAATTTTGGGCTGATGGGTTGGGGTTTGGTATTTCAAAAATAATTTTTAAATTTTGAAAGATTATTTATTTAGTATTTTCAAATTGGTCGACTCATTGGCTCAGAAACAACACTAGTTGTAGGGTTTAATCTGAAACTATGTACACCATAATACTAAATCATGCTTTAGATCCTATCTAAACATGCAAGATCAAAAATTAGATTAAAATCTTAATTTAACATATCATAAAAAAAAATTATATCTAATCTAAAAATTTTTGATCAACTACAGATCAAGCACATACAGGGGACAACCTTTGCACTTAGAAGAAACCCTACAGTAGGATCTGCAGTCCGTACGATCTTGTTTTAATTTTTAGATCTAATTAATTAAAAATTAGATTAATATTTAGAATCTAAATATCAATCAACATGCCATGTTTAGCGAATCTTAATACCATTTGAAGGAAGCAGTGCAGGATTTGTAGTATACTTTCAAAAACTTTTTCAAAAATAGCTAAAAATAGTGAAAAATTAACTAATCTAATTATAATACTGATCATATCAGAATATTAAGTCTATACTAAGATCTAAATACATGCTAATTATATAGATTGAAAAATAAAACTATACAGTAAACTGCATTTGCTGATCGATTCAAGTTCAGAACTCGATACCAGTGCGTGGGTAGCTGATCTTCATGATCTAAATTCATCGAAGGAAGCTATGGTGTCGTGCTGCAATCACACACTTGTTCGACCTCTATGGATAGTCCACATGGAGCTCCTAATTCTGATCAGCTCCATCGGAGTGCTAGCTTCTCGCCAGAGCCTTTAACGGCTGATCGCGATCGATCTAATTGATCACTTTCTTTCTGATCTTTTGAATGCTTCAAAAAATTAGAACTTTCCTTTTGGAGGATAATGAGGTGGTTTTTTAAGTTTGGTGGTGATCCGATGCTCACAGCACTCGATCTCTCCACCCAAACCCTGAGTCCCAACTCTAGGGTTTCGCACTCACCAGAAAACCTGATGCCCAAAAACTCTCTCACGCCCTTTCTCGAATGAATTTCTCCATGAAACAAATTTCCACGAGATAAGGACATTCTTATCTATCGTACACCCACTCCCAAAAGAATATGAATGTGCGTCCCAAGAGAAACAAAGAAAAGAAAAGTGTAGGAGAAGAAATCTGGCGAAGGAAACCCCTGTTTGACTTTTCCACCCCAAATGGATGCACCCCACTCTAATTTTATCTCATTAAGAAACCTTCCCATGCCCCTCTTTGATCTTTCACACAAAACTCTACACGCCCACCTAAAAAATACTTTTTAAATGGGCAACATAGTGGCAATTATGTGTGGATAAAGAAGGTTGAGAGGTTACACCAACCACTTGAATTCAAAATTCAAGTGGTCAGTCTATCCACTTCCAATGCCGATCTAGGAGGGTGATGTGCAGAAGGAATCTCCTTCTGCATGCCCACTCTAAAAAATATGGAACAAATGTGCGATAATAACCCAAGGAGGCATGGAGAAGAGATAAGGTTGACTGGGTTAGGGGTTTCAACCAATAACAATCTAAGTTGAATTCAAAATTCAACTTAAATTTAAACTAGTCCAACCCTTGGACTAGGTCAAAGAGAGATGAGAGAGGGGGTGCAAAAACCTCTCTTCTGTATGAGAAAAACTTATGTAGAAAATATATGGGGCATTGGAAAATGTGGAAAAGTCAAAAATGGTGGGCATTAGGGAGGATTTGAATTCAAATCTCATTTGACTTGATCCAAATTGGTTTCAACCAAATCAATTAGATTAGAATAAATCCAATCAAATTAGGCTTAACCCAAATTAATTAATTTTTAATCAAATTAAAAATTAATTAGGTCTAGTTCTTGATCAAATCAAGGTCAAATCTTCCATAGCGATTAGATCATCTCACGATCTGATCGGATCAAACCCAATCTAATCTAATTCGATTGAATTTGATCAAATCCTCATCGCTCAATCAAATTTAGCTAATCAATAATCAAATTGCTAATTAATCCTTTAATAATCATAGAGTCCCAATTGGATGGGTGTCCGGACAATAGAGTTCCATCAACATGAAACTCTTGAAGAGTCCCAAACAAGTAAGACTCTTGAATCCAGTGTCCCAAATGAATGGAACTCATGATCATAGAGTCCTAGACCAATAAAATTCTTGATTAGAGAGTTCTAGATGAGTAGGACTCAGAGTTCTAGTCTAGTAGAACTCTTGATCATAGAGTCCCAGTCCAGTGAGACTCTTGACCATAGTGTCCTAAGTCATCAGGACTCAAGATCAGCCATCAAATTAGATAGGAACTCCTTATATGTGTGATCCCATAGGTCCGAATCCTAAGTCAATAGTACAAGAACTAATTTTCTATACCAATCGATGTGACCATCTAGCAATGGTACCTGACGTTCGGATAGATCAAAAAGTGGCAATGCAACAATATCGAACCTGTGGCATATGGTTACCATATAATTCATCCTCTTGACCTTGATGCTCAAAGGATGATCTAAAATTTACTGCCAATCCTAAAATTCATCCATAGTGTATTTCAAAATTTAGTGTTCATCGAATGGACCATCTCGACTGAGGGTTTGCTAAATTGAAATAAAGTGATGCACTTGCTCCAACACTTGGAGAGATCAATCCCATCTTGACTCACACACCGACTTCACAAGTACTTGACTACATCCGGTAGTCTTCTGTCACTATCACTAAATTAGAAATTTAGGTAGTTCGATACCTAAGTGCAGTGAGTTACTTGCAAATCATCATGATGATCTCAGGTCTAAGAGACACTTATACCCATATCCTTCGCGAGCAACTCTTGATAGTAAAGAGCTCTACAGTTAGATCATGTTCAGTGAAATGTACCCCTACATATCACCTACATGCCATAACAGTATCTTCATACTTCTTGGTTAAGAAGATAACCAACACTTATAGCACACAATAACCTACACTTGATATATTATCATCCTAGGTAACAACGAATCATTTGGTTGTGAATAGATTTTAAGGACTAAATGATAAATCCTCCTTTATCGAGTCTAAATAGTCCTATGAACTTCATCACATGAGAGTTCATTATAAGATGATGCACAAGAGTAATGAAATGCCAAAATAATAATTTTATTTTTTAATAATTTAAATATAATTATATTTAGCTCAACCATCTACAACCTACATGATTGGCTTTCGGATACATTTTTCAATATTCGAGAGGATTCTTAAAAGCTTTCTCTAGTTTGTATAAAATTTTTTTAAAGTTTTATTATGCTCATTTAGGAGCTAGCTATGTTGAACTTATATATCTTTTCAAACTATGTTCACTATTTTGGGGCTCAAGTTTTTGGGGGACTTCCAAAGCTTGGGAAGATTGATCCAAATCTTAAATCAAAGTATTTTGGGTTGGCTTATATCTGAAAAATAAGTGTCTAGCTTTCAATAGCTAGGATCGGAGCATCCGATGTTGTATTTGATTGAATACATTTAGTGGATTGAAATTCTTAAGTAGGAGCTTGAAAAGTGGATGTAGCTACAAGATTGGCATTGAACCACTATAAATCATCTTATTTATATTGTTCTCTCTTCTTCCTTTTTACCCCCTCCCTCCTCTTAGGTTGCATGGCTAGGCAACACTGAATCATATAGACCTTTTTCTTAAGATTACCATTGAAAAAAATAATCTTGATATTTATCTACTAGATCTCATAGTATGCAGTTATAGAAAGCAAAATCCGAATGGACTTGAGCATAGCCACTGGTGAGAAGGTTTCATCATAGTCAATTCCTTATCATTACCTGAAACCCTTCACCACCAATCTAGCCTTGTAGGTTTTCACTTGGCCATCTTCTCCGATCTTCTTCTTGAAGATCTACTTGCACTTTGTTAGGGTCACACCCTTAGGTACATCAATCAAAGTCCACACTTAGTTAGTATATATTGAGTCTATCTCGGATTTCATGGTATCTAGCCATCTTGTCAGAGTCTCTACTCATGATAGCTTTCGAATAGGTTAATGAATTATCATCCTCAATGATGTTGTTATCATTGTCATTCTCAATGACAAATTAATATCTTAAAGCCACCTGTCACAATCTATTTAACCTTTAGAGAAGAGGTGTGTATTATGGATGTACGTCATCCATGTATACTTCTAGTTAAGGATTTTCTTGTGGTCCAACCATAGATATTTCTAGAATGGTTTGTAGGTTTTGAACTTCTCCAAGTTCATCATTTCTCTTACTACCTCCTTGGATAATTTTTTTTCTAAGAATATGGCATACCTACTAACAAAAACCTTTTGCTTGGTAGGGTGGTACAAATAATATTCTTTGATTTTGTTAGGATATCCTACAAATCTATATTTTTCTAATCTAGCACTTAGCTTATATCCAAAAATATTCCTGACATAAGCAAGATAGCCCCAGATCTTAAGATGTTTAAGATTCAACTTTCTTCCTTTCTATATCTCATATAGAGTACTAGTAACAAATTTTCAAGGCACCCTATTCAGAATATATGCGGTAGGCTCTAGAGCATATCCCAAGAATGATATTGGAAGATCTATGAAGCATATCATGGATCACACCATATCCAGTAGAGTGCAATTCCTCCTTTCTACTACACCACTTAGCTGTGGTGTATAAGAAGATGTCCATTCAAAGAAAATACCTTTATCCTTAAGATGATCAAGCAATTCTCTAGATAAGTATTCTCTTCCTCAATCAGATCAAAGAACCTTGATACTTTTTTCAGCTTTTTTCTCAACCATACTTTGACACTTCTTAAATTTATTAATGGCTTCAGATTTTGTCTCATAATATCCACATAACCGAACCTTGATAGATCATCCATAAAGGTGATAAAATAGGAATATCCTCCTCTAGCCTGAGTTGTCATCGGCCCACATATCTAGAGAAAGGTATCTTGGTCATCTTACCCATGAGATAAGATTCACAAGTTTTCAATGATTAAAAATCATATAGGTCAAAGAACTCTTCTTTATACAACTTGTTTATCTTTGACTCACTTATATAACCAAGATGGCAATGCTAGAAATATATGATATTCATATCTTCTCATTTTCTTTTTATATTTATATCAATATGAAAGATATTTTTATTGAGTGCATAGATTAGCAGATTATTATCAATATACCACTACCATAGAATTCATTAGAAATAAAATGGAGCAACCATTGTCTATTAACTTTATTTCATAACCTTGTTTTAATAACAAAGATACAGAAATAATATTTCTAATGATCTTAAGTATGAAATAACATTCTTCTAACTCTAAAATCTTGTCCAAAGGCAAATAGAGCATACAGGTTTCCACAACCTCTATGCTAATGGATTTTTCACTTGCATCGAAAAGCTCGAGGTCACCTCTTTTCAATCCTCTGATATTCTATAGTCACTGCAATGAATTGCAGATATACAAATGATAGGCAGTATCCAATACCCAGATGTCAGAGTCTAAAACACTCAATGAAAAATAGGTCTATATTATATATACACCTTTTAGTGTAACACTTGCATCCTATTTCAAACTCGCAAGATAGTTCTTGTAATTTTTCTTCCAATATCCTAACTGGCCACAAAATAATAGGTAACATCTATAGAGACATCCTTTGCCTTCATTATTTTTGAAAGCATTTTCACTGACCAAGCCAAGGTTAGGATTATCTAGGATATAGGAGATTGTCTCCTTAGCAAATCTAATTTGCAAGTTCCTCAACCAGTCTGTATAGTTCGGACCGATCAATATATTTCTATTAATGATATCATGTAGTGAGAGTGAAGTTGCCATAATATAGAATTAAATCTACATAAATTAAGAATAATAGTATAAGTATATTACTCATATTTGACATGCATAACTAGATGAGGTCTTTTGTCTAGTTATGTCTTTCACTATTTTATCGGATACCATAGCCCTCATCTATGGTAAGCGAGAAACCCTACTTGGTTTCTTTAGTAGGGTTGAGATCCCTATTCTTTATAAAAATCTTATGGATAATATAATAAATTTTCATTAATTCAAAGGTAGGAAACTCTTTCTAATTGCATCTCATGTAACTCTCAACTTTACCTTACCTTTAAGACACTCATAGCTTGTGGATAGCACAATAAACTATAGTGTTTAGTTAAGTCAGACCCATCATTTTTATAGAGTCATATTTGAATAATGTTGCCCTTATGGATAGCATAATAAAGCAACATATTCAAAGTTTGTCGTAAGTATCTAATATGCACCAAGAGATCCCTGCATTAATCCCCATAGTAATCCTCATGGATAGCACAACCTACTACAGTTCTTGATATGGTAATTTCTAAGTATGAAGGAAGGTATATGTAGTGTCCTCAACACTGAGTAACCCAAATTCAAGATTCAAACTAATCCAATTGACCAAAAAGTGTTAAGATTGGTGGGAAGCTCTTCGTTGTTTTCTTTAGACACTAACAAGTTGGTTAGGTAAGCAAACGATGCTAATTAAGTAACCACTATACTTGAAACACTCCTTAGATACCAATTGATCAATCAATTCAAGAATTGGCTTTTGGTTCCAACACTATGACTTAATATGATTTTTTGAGGGCTTTATTGATCTTATGCACATCCTAATCAATGATACTAATATATATATATATACAACATACTATATCATATATAACATGAATCTTTCATCATTCTAGGATAACTTTTCAGCATAATGGACAAGCACCACTATGCTAGGATAACCTTATTTCAGAATGATGAAGAAGTGAATGACAAATAGTAATAGCTAATTTTAAACATCACAAATGATCCATAATCAAATTTAAATTATGACAACATAAATAAGATCATAATCATGACATTATGCATCATATCACTAAGATAGATTAATCAAGACCACATTCCAACCTTTAATTGTATTAATAAAGGTAGGCTTTGTTGGGTTCTGGTGGCACAGTGAAAGAACTGGTGTTTAAAAAAAAATTTCATTCAGAATACCTAAAGCACTGAAACCCAAGAACCCAGTAACCCTTGATAATAGCAATCAAAGCATAAATATAACTAAAATGAAAGAATACATACCTAATTGAATTTGATTTGGTGAAGAATAATTTTTACTAGATGCCCAAGTGTTCACCTTCCAACGCTGATCCATAAAGGAATCGATCCAAGGACAGCACTCCTCCTTCACCTTGCTTCAAGAGTTCTAACCCATAGAACTCAAAAATCCTGATGCTAGTCAAGTTTCTTCAAGAACTTGACCTCACCCTTTCAAACATTCTCTTGAACTTTAGTGGCACTCTATTGGTCCTTCTTAATTCTCTTCCTAAGCTTTTGTCCTAAAGAAGACTCCTTGTCTTTATTTAAAAGACCTTATCTTGACGAGAGAAGAAAGGGAACTAATCGGATCATAATGTCCTAAGATTTTGGAATGCATTGTCCCCATCTGCCATGGGCTATTTATAGGATGAGTAGGAGTGCAAAGACATAAGCCATGCCCCATCTGAAAAGGCTTATCTAATCTACATATCAGAAATAAGAGACCCTTCAAGCAGAAGGGCTCTTATACAATGATATGTTGATTCAGCCTTCCCCGAATAAATGTTAAATGGAGAGGCATTTTAGCATCCCATCTTAATTTTGAAAATTCTAGAAAATTTCACAACAAAAGGGACTTAAATTTGATTTTAAAATGCCTGATAAGAGGATAAATGGTCACCCCTTTCTACCCAAAGTAGGACATCTCTCCATCCCTTCATGAATTCAGCACATCTGCACATGCATGCCAACATTCCAATGCATTCCACACCCATCAAAAGGCTAATAAATTCTTAAAAATTTGTGCCATATTAGATGAGGGACTTAACAGGCGCATAAACTTTAAACCAAAACGAGGACTCATGGTCCTTATCCCATGCCAAAGGCATGTGGGCATGGCCCCTTATCTTTCTAGTGCCAAGAGTGTTGGAACAATCGGTACTGCTCTGATACCAATTATTGTACCTATGGCTGCTCAAAATCATAGTTGTAGATCCAATCTCTTACACGAACCTGGGTGTTAATTCAGAAATATAAAGAAAAAAAAAAGTTAATGGTGGTACCTAGGGCTTAGCATTGAAACTAGAGAGAAAAAAGAGAAAAGAATTAGGAAGAAAAGCTCTGTATTGATTCCACACCTTGTAAAGATTACAATACCTGGGTTTATACATCCTAGAATTTCTGTTATACCACATGAATCCTAATAAATTCAAACTCTAGCTGAAAAACTCTCCTAGACTAACTCAATATATGAAAGCACACACTAAGCCCATGTACATCCATGTCTCTCATGCTCTCATCCTCTGGATCTAAATCCGACCCATATATGAGTTAGTCACCTTATGATCTTATTGGATCAGGCCTTAAGATCCCTTAGATTAATCCCAATCCAAGACCAAATAGAAAATCCATCCTATTCTATTCGCCACTATCGAGCCGGCTCTATCAAGAGCCAAGCTGGCTCCACTACGTCTCACCCGAATCCTATCTTCTGTCTGCTTGAGACAGTCGGCTCTACTGCATCCTAAGCTGACTCAATCTCAGCTCGAGTTGGCTCGACTACATATCCAAGCCAGCCTGCCCATGTGCCAGTCCCTTGTCTTGCCTAATATTTCTCCTGATTTTGGCCCTTTGCTCCATCTTATGTCCCAAGTTTCTAGAACACCTACCAAAACCCTTAAGGTCCTCATATCTGAACCTCAAGTTCGTGCAGGGCTACATGCTACCTTCATCCTAGGACAACTTTTGTCCTAGCCCTAGGACTCACACCCATCTTAGTCTCTCGGAGCCAACACCCTGGCTCCTTTAGTGAACTTTCAAGGCTTGGGAGCACCATACATCCTTACAATCTCCAACTTGGTGCGCCCAAGCCTTGGCATACCTGACAATATTCTCCTACATGATCCCATTATCATTGCATGCCCTGACAGCTACTTGTGCACACCTTGCCACTGTCATCTTTTCTCAGCTGCTGAGCTCCCTTTAAGGCCTTTGGTATGACTGCCTCCACCATTGAAGATCTTAGCTTGCACCTATACACCACTCTTAGAGTTGTAGGCATCATTCTGCTTGGCAGCTGCATCATTTATCCTAGACATTCATGGAGAATTTGCAGTAATTTTATGCCGGCACCCGCTGCATACCCTAACATGGTCTCCTTAGAACTATGCCTGTTCATCCGCACGTGCTGCTCCACCTGGAACTATGCATCTTCAACATTGATGCTAGGATATTGGTCTACCTGCACTCTTCCACTCTGAACTCGTGTCAAAACTCTCTCCACTAGTTAAACCACCTCTGCCTAGTGCTCTACTTGAAATCGAAGTCCACCCACTACCATAGAAGTTGACTCTATAATTGAGTCTTCCGAGACCAACCATTTAATGCTGCACTGCTGAGCCTGTTGCTGTACCTCGAACACCGTCGTAGCTCCTTCAGACCCTCTGCAGTCTGTAGATCCCTCCGAAGCCATCTTGGATATACTACACCCCACAAGCTCCTCTAAGACCACCAAGAGCTCATCCGATTCTTCACTTTCAGTGACTAAAATGATGAAATCTAATTTTTTTTCTTTCTTGCACTTTTTTCAAAGCGGACACTCTCGCTTAAAGTGCCCTGCTTCACCATACTTGAAGCACTTCTTAGATCTCTTACTGCCCCTTTGCTCGTCCTTCTTCTTTTCTTTTCTTGACCTCTCTGAAACCATGAGATCCTCCTAGAAGACCTTCCTCTTTGTCATTCATTTTCACAACTCGTTGGACCTTAGCACTAATATGATTTCCTCATACACCAGTATCTCCTTACTATACAGCAACGTCATCACCAACGGATCGAAGCTTCTAGGTAGTGAACATAGCAGCAATAAACTCTTATCCTCCACTTCGAGCTCCATCTCAATATTGAACAAGTCCATCCTTATCCAATTGAAACATTGAATATATCCCACAACATCTTCATCCTCCTGCATCCGAAGGCTATACAGTTGCTTCTTCAGTATCAACTTGTTACACATGTTCTTTCCCATGTACAATTGATATAATCTCGATCATAAACCCTTAGGTGTCTTCTCCTCCAACATGCCATACAGCACCTCATCTACTAGACAAGCCCTAATTATGGTACATTCTCTTTTCTTCAAGAACTTCTACTTCTTATCTGTCATCTTCTCCAACCTATCCTCCAAGGCTGAATCCAGCCTCATCTGAATCAGCAAATCTTTCATTCTAACCTTCCACATCATGAAACTATTCTTTCCATTAAATTTCTCAAATCTTACCTTCAACCCGATGTTCTCCATGATCAAACTGAATCAAAAATAGCCAACAAGAAGATCTGAAAATTTTCTTGACTAGGGATGGTGGATAGCAGTCCTTAGATCACTTCCTTCCTCACGAAGTTTAGAGAAGAGCCTTAGATCTAAATCTCATTGCTAATCTCAACTGAAACCTGATCTTCTTCCTTCTTCATGCTCAATTGAGCTCTGATACCACTTATTAGAATAATCAGTACTGCTCTGATATAAATTATTGTACCTACGACTACTCAAAATCATAGTCGTAGATCTGATCTCTTGTGCAAACCTGGGTGTTAATCCAAAAATATGAAGAAGAGCAAAAGTTGATGGCGACACCTAAGGCTTGGTGTTGAAATTAGAGAGAAAAGAAAGAAGAGAGTTAGGAAGAAAAGCTCTATATTGATTCTACACCTTATAAAAATTACATTCCTAGGTTTGTATATCCTAGGATTTCTGCTATACCATATGAACTCTAATAAACCTAAACTCCAACTGAAAAACTCTCTTAGGCTAACCCAATACATGAAAGCACTCATCGAACCCATGTACACTCATGTCTCTCATGCTCTCATCCCTTAGATTTAAACCTAACCCATGCATGAGTTAGCCATCTTCAGACCTTATTGGATCAGGTCTTAAGATTCCTTGGATTAATTTCAATCCAAGATCAAATAAAAAATCCATCCTATTCTATTCACTACCATCGAGCCGACTCTATCAAGAGCCAAGTTGGCTCCACTGCATCTTATCCAAATCCTATCTTCTATCTGCTTGAGACAGTTCACTCGACTGCACCCTGAGCCGACTCAATCTCAATCTAAGTCAGCTCGACTGCATATCCAAGCCAGCTCACCTATGTGTCAAATCCTTGTCTTGGCTAATATTTCTTCTGGCTCTGATCCTTTGCTCTATCTTGTGTCCCAAGTCTCTAGAGCACCTACCAAGGCCCTCAAGGTCTTTATACCTGAACCTCAAGTCTGTGCAGGACTACATGCTATCTTCATCCTAGGATAACTCCTATCCTAGCCCTAGGACTCACATCCATCTTAGTCTCCTGGAGCCAACACCCTGGCTTCTCTTGTGGCCTTCCAAGGCTTCGGAGTACCACACATCCTTGCAAAGAGTTTCCTACCCTTGGGTCTCCATCCAAGAGTTTTCCATGCCTAGAAAAAAAACCAAAAAAATTACATCTCATACTTTGAGATATGTGCCAAAGAGTTGAGGGTCATGAGAGGTGCCACATGGGTCTTAATCCCTTTGCAAAAGGACTCTTTCCTTCTCCCCACACCAAGTTGCATGCAAAAATAATTCTACACGTCTAGAGTCCATAGCCCTTTCGACTCTATCCAAAGTGGCATAGATAAGGGTTTAGGTGCCCTATTTGGGGCTGCCCCAGGTGGCTAAACCTAATCAAGATACTCCTTAAATTAGGTTAGCCAAATAGCAAGGTTTGAGATCAAATCCAATCTTCTAAGGAGCTAAGGTTAGCCACATGTGCTAGCATGCTTACCAGATACCTCTAATCAACCAAATTAAATGGGTCCTTGCCTAATTTTTTTATGTGTGTAATCCATTGGATTCACATCTAGCCAACAGTAGGTCCGGATGCAAGTTAACCTAATTTGATTAGACTCCTTCTAATCTATTAAGGTCTAAATCCTACTAACCTAAGTTCAGCAATTAGGATCCTTTCTAATTGGTGATTGAATTAAACTCTTTAATTCGATCAAACCTATAAGCCAAGATTGATGTCTAGCAACGTATCATAACAACCCAAAAGTTGTAAAATTTAGTGAAAATAATAAATATATCCTTTAATGATAAGTTACCATGCAATTCAATCTTTCAATCATCCTTACATTTTGAATATGTTCATAAGCATGGAATTATGTCAAACTCAACCATATATTCATATCGATTCTCCATCAATCAACGATAACTCTAATGATCAAATTCTTTCTAATCTTTATCTTGCTTTTGGTCAAAAGATTTTTTTTGAGTCATCTAGAGATGAGAATATATAGGATGCCATCTCCTCTTACTAGGAGTAATCGATTCCTTGTTGACTAACTAACAACCTTCATACACACTCCACCATATCTAGAATATCGTATACAAGTCTTAATGACATGCTTGGCTATGAAACAAAATATGGGTTCATATGCGTAAGATTTTATGGTGATCTTAGGTCTAAGGATCACTTACACAACTTTCACTTAGAAAATCATATATTGACATGCAAGTAAGACTCCATGAGATGTTCTCTATCGGCAAGTCAATTTGGTAAACTCATTCCTATGAGCACCCATATTTTTGTATTAGTGTCTTACATAAGTGATTTATGAAATTAGCCATCCTCTCCATCGAGCATATATAAAATATGCCAGTCTATTCAAAATATTGATTCTCGACTCTATGTTCCTACAACTCAAAATATTTTAGGATTAGAATTTTAGGATTTTATGTTTCACAGGCATGAACTCTTCATGGCCCTAAAATCATTATCCTAATCCAAGGCATTCATCATAATCTTAAACATAATAAGATGTAGCTATAATGATGAATCAATGCCTCATTTCATTAATTAATGAATAATGTCATTATATAAGTTGAAATTTTGTAAAGAAAAATTCCATCACATCACTCATGCGATTGGCTTGTAGGATACTCTTCTTTCACTTGGTTAGGCATCCACTATCTCTATGCCTAATGTTGTTGGGCATCCTCTCTTCCTCCTGCTTTAGTTCTTGGTTGTTTCAAGAATCAAGAAAAGAAAGATCAAGAAAGAAAGAGGAAAGTGTTAGATTTATGCCCTAGAAGCCAAATTGGCTGACACTTGTTAAATACTTTCTAGAAATATTTTCATAATTTTGACTTAAAATCAATTAAAGGATTACTTATTCTATCACATTGTGTATTAAAGTGTCTGTGATACATCCATTGAGTTAATAGGCATGATAATACATATTCTCAAGAGTTGAGAATTTAAGGCATGAGTTATCATAATTAACTTATAAATTGCTTCCAATCGAAGGATCATCACGAGGATGGTGATAGATCCAGAAGATCGATATATGATTACTTTCTTAAGATAGATAAGTCTTGAGTCTATGGTATAGAGACACCAGAGCGAGAATACAGGTACTCGTTAGAGAATGATGGCACTAAGCGTGACCTTCTCGAGCAGTCATAAGGGAGCCTATCTTCTCGTCGATGACTAGCTTGATGCTGCAGCATGTGTCTACTTCTTTGACTTGAGGTGCATCGGCAGTTCATCTTGAGGGTGTTATAGTTTGACTACACTATAACTCGATCTTCTAGCCATTCGAAATTCTAAGATGTATGTTGGCTATAGCATGTTCATTGTAGGAATTAGATCGCACCAAGATGGGATCTATCAACCTCGGTAGAGAAGAAGTAGTCCTATGATGATCATAAGATCATGCCTAAAACCCATGGCCATGGTAGTGTAAAATAATAAAAAGAAGTTTCTATTAAAATTTCACATCAGACTCAAATCAAATGATTCATTCATATGACGGGTGTTGGGTTTGACGAGTTTACCTTAACCCTAATCTCGTCGGAGCTCATGATATAAGAATCTAATCACACAGGTAGCTGCACCGAGAGGTTTGCTATTTGATTTTGATGGGTTGCCACCATATGCTGCTAGGTGTCACTAGTGAATTTTGGAATCAATTAGAATTGTCTTGATGATCAACAATTCTAATTGGATAAATTGGAAGAGTTCTAGTCCATCGAAAGGTGTTTTGATGATGTTGATGATAGAGATCATAACATATCCCATTGTCATACAAAACTGAATCTAACTGAATCACACAAATAAGGATTTGGATCTGGATGTCATCAATTGAGCTAACTCAGTTCGATTGATTTGAATTGGATCCAATTAGGTTCAAAAAATTCATGCTAGCACATGATTGAGCCTAACATTCTTCTTTTGTAGTCATTCTGGATCATCTCGACTAAGCTAAATTGAATTTGGCTCACCCAGGAGCCTTGTATGGATTTATCCTAGTCTGACTGAAATTTATCCAGATCAGAAAAATCTTGTCCTAACCTGATCTAGGCTTGTTCTAATCCATCGGATGGAAATAGGACAAGACCTGCTAATTTATGGAACTATTTGGACAAGACTCATCGAAGAACTCTATAAGTATTTATCTTGATCTAACTAGACCTTGTCCTAGCCTAATCAAGACTTCTCCTAAATCCCATAAGATGGGAACAAGACAAGGATTGTCTTTGCCAGATTAGGGCTTGTCCTAAAATCATGAGATGAAATTTGGACAAGCCTCTTCCAAGAATTCTAGATGGATTTTTCTTGATCTGACTCGACCGAGTCCTGACCTGATCAAGGCTTGTTCTAACTTGGTTAGGACTTGACCTAATTTCATTAGATGGGATTTGAAAAATGTTTGTCCAAAATCTCATGAGATGAGAATAGGACAAGGGTCAAATGTTGACCCAGTTTGTAGGAAAGAAATAGGTGGCACCCCCTTGATTTTCTCTCTTGGGCATGCATCCCTAGATGTTACGTGAGGAAGAGAGGGTGCACATCCCCTTATGGAGTGTGCCTCTAGTGGATAAAGATAGAAAGAGTTGGGGTTTATCCATTCAAAGTGTTTGAATGGGTCAAAGAAGTTTGAATTGTTCAAACTTCTAGGATAGATGTCATCTGCGCCAACTTCCTCTTATCCCAAGTGGTTCCACACCATTTCCCTTTATTTTTATGCAAACAAAATCTAAAAAAAAGGGGTGTGGGGCATGGAGATCATGGGAGAGTCTTTCTGCTTGTTGGCTTTGACCTGTTCAAAGTCACATGTGAAGGGACTCTTGGTTTGGTCTATAAATAGGGCCCTACGCAAGCTGTTGTGCAAAGAAAATTCTCTATAGTGAAGTCCTATCACAATCACCATCTCCATGCCTCCCTCATCTGATCCTCTCCCTCTTCTCCATGCCTGAGAGTTGGACAAAATCTGCAAGTAAAGATCAAGTCTCGTTGGTGTGAAGATCAGCGAAAGACGACAGTGTTCGTAAGACGAACGCGCAGCCTTTGGAGTTCATTTTGAAGGCTCTACTAGAAGATATCATATCTAATATTTAGTAATTAGATCTAGAAGGATGAGACTTCTAGATCTGATCTGAGTGAATATCGGTAAAGGCTGGGCACGTGCGTAGCTCAATCAGAACCTCGGATCAGTCATCAGATCATCACAATGGGTAAACGATTTATCCGATCAGGTAATAACTGTTATCACTATTTTTATTTTTATTTTACTTCTAAATTTTAGATTAATATAATTAAATTTAAGAACTCTCAGATCTAATCAAATTATAAAATATTTTAAAATTATTCTGCTGTAAATCTGATCCGATCAAATGCATCCTGTGGTAGGAAAAACTCGATTGATTTTTTCTTCAACTGATATTAGAGCCAGGTTGCTGCTTCCAGATCTATCTTTAGATTGATCTAAAATTTTTTTTTATGATCTGATTATTTGATTTTTAGATATTACATAGGATGTAATCAGATCTAAAATAAAAAATTACATGTTATATATATATATATATGTTTGGCATAAATAATGCATGTTCTAGTCTAGATCTGTTATTCTATATCATGAAAGTTTTCAAATATATTTTAGATTAGATTTGATTTAATTTTTTATATTTTGATCATTTAAATTTTAGATATTATATTATATATATTTAGATTTAAAATATAAGATCTAATTTAAAATTTTGATATATGTGATATAGGCAGCATATGTCTAGACTAGATATCTAGTTTAATCTCATAGTCTAGATCAAAAATTTTATGAAATATTTATTTAATTTTTGAAGATTATATGATTAGATTAGTTAAATTTTAGATATTATATGATATAATTAGATCTGAAAGCATGAGATGCATTAAAAAATTTTATATGTATGACATATACAATGCATGTCTAGACTAGTTCCATAGATCTATGCCATGAGTAGTCTAGATTAAAAATTTTTATGATGAGATCATTTAAAATTTTATTTTCAGATATTACATTAGATATATACAGATCTAAAACATAAAATTAAATATTAAATTTGATACATGAGATGTATGTAAAATATGTATAAATTAGATCTTAAATCATGTAACATAATATGCTTTAGATCTTACAGTTTTGTAGTATAGTTCATATTTTTGATTAAGGCATTTTCCTTGGCCATCCAATCATAAGAGTAAGAAGGATTTAAAGGCTCTCTCTTTTCATTCGATGGGGTGCTCTTATGGCGTGTAGGGGTGCTGCGTGTTTATCCTTAATTAAAAATCAAAAACTTACGTTTCTACAAAATTCTAGATTCTGAAATCCTAGAATTTTTTGATACATATTTTGTTATTGAACCCTTTGACTTAATTAAGAATTAAATTTATGAAAATAATTAGGTCTAAAATTATGAATTTTCAAATCTAAGACACCTTCATAAATTATGGGCTTAGGTATGGGTAGCTCAATTAGGTCTAGCAATTGATCAAATCGAATCAAGAGTTGGTTAGATGGGATCAAGAGTGCTTAGATTTGACCAACATAATAGGATTAAGTCTGAGTGAAGGTTGACTCACAGTCACATGTGGTCGATCAAGTTAAGACCTAATTTGGCTCCATGGTTCAAGCCTAGATTGTAAGCTAACTCGATCAGTTCTGATCAGACAAGTTAGTGTCTAAAGTAAGTATGGAGAATACGATCAGTAATTTTTAATTGAAAGCTACTCGACTTAAATATTTTTACGATGAGTTAATGGCATATTCCTCCTACTAATCTCACTTACCTGGCCAATTGAGTCAACCTAGTTCTGATTTGAGGTGGCTAACAATTCAAGCTAACCCATGCCACTAGGTTAGTCATAAATGTTATGACTAGTTGAGTCTAAGAGACCAAATCAAATCTTCCTAAGTAAGTCCTAGATCTTCCACCATTGTAGATGTGCGGGCCCTTCCTGGGGTTGATTGTTCTCAGTTGGATATAGTGGTTTAGTTGCACCGAAAAGATGCAACCATGTCTATTAGGCATTGGATGCTACAGGTTGGAGGATGGATTGGGCTCAATATTTTGAATATGGTAAGGGACCCAATTAGGAATCCAATTTATGCAAATGATGGGTTTGACTTAACTAAGAAGTGGAGCAATATTTCAGACACGGTGAGCTTCATAAATTAGAGACTAGGTTTGGGTGCACCATGTTTAGAGAAATATTGGACAAGAGTTGTCCACTCATCAGTTGACCCATCATCAATAACTATTAGATGAGATGGTGAGCCAGTCGATGGGACTGCACCACCCACTAGAAATCAATGATCGTGGAGATTTTCGCATCTCTATCAAGAAAGTATAGGGATCCAAGAAAATAGTGGGAGTCTAATTTATTTAAAAATGAAGTTTCTAAATAAATTGGTTGAGTCAAATTACAAGTCTAACTAAAAACTTTGACTCTCTATAGAAAAATGTCTACATCAAAACTTCTAGCCCAAATCCTAGATACCCATAAGTTGACCAGATCAATTTATAAGGATTGGCTAAAGAACTTCAAAAATGATTTGGTTTTGAAAAAATTGACCTATGTATTGGATCAGAACCTCTCTTTTACCAGTCCGTTCGACTGCTGATCAGAGAACGTCTCATAAGAAGTGGTCTAACGATCATAATAAAGTAAGGTGCCACATGTTGGGCTCAATGTTAGATAAATTGTAGCACCAACATGAAGACATCAGGATTGCTTGCCAAACATTGGCGCACTTGCAAGAGTTGTTCAGTGAATAGAGTCGCGCAGCGCATTATCAAGTCTTCAAAAGATTATTTAAGATGCAGATGCGTGATGGGCAGTCGGTCAAAGATCATTGCCTGGCAATGATCAAGGACCTAGAAGAACTTGAGAAGCTCGATGTCTTGATGAACAAGGAACTACAGATTGATGTGATCCTGCAGTCCTTGATTGATTCGTATGGGCAATTCATTATGAACTTCCATATGAATAAGCTCCAGTGCACCTTGGCTGAGTTAATAAACATGCTGGTTACTGTTGAGCAAAATTTGAAGAGTTTAAAGGACTCAGTTCTAGCTATGGAGCAAACTTCTTCCAAGAGAGTCTTTTAAAAAAAAGAATAAGTCTGCGAAGAAGCAGAAAATAGAAAGAGAAAAGAAGGACGAGCTGAAAAAGAAAATCATGAAGAAGGAAAAATGTTTCCACTACAACTTCGATGACCATTAGAAGTGGGACTGCCCTACGTACCTGGCCAGCCTGAAGAATAAGCAGGAAGAAGGACCTTCTGAAGGAATGCTTGCCATTGAGTCTGTTGAGCAAAACATGAATGCTATAAGATCAAAATTGAAGATAGGATTAACAAATTGAAGAAATTCGGACTAATGGATCCATTGACTTTCAAGTCATATCTAATTTACGAATCATGCCTTCAAGGCAAAATGACCAAGCTTCCTTTTGTGGGACATGGAAAAGGACCATAGACCTACTTGCCCTGGTATATATAGATGTGTACCGCCCATTCGACGTACCGGCAAGAAATAATTATATCTACTTTATTATCTTTATCGATAATCTATCTTGGTATGGATATGTGTACTTGATATGATACAAGTCTGAAGCCATTGATAAGTTTAAGAAATTCAGACATGAAGTAGAAAAGCAAATCGAAAAGCCCATTAAGATTCTTTGGTCAAATCGAGGAGGTGAATATCTTAGTTGAAAATTTTTTGACTATCTTAAGGATAATAGTATAGTCTCATAATAGACTTCATCTGGAATACCTCAACTTAATAAAATTTTAGAATGGAGAAAATGGATACTATTAGATATGGTCCGATCCATGATGAGCCTCATGGATCTTTCTGAGTTTTTTTAGGGACATAGTTTAATAGGGTTCCATCTAAAACCGTTCCTACCACACCATATGAGATATGGCATAGTAAGAAATCAAGTCTGAGTCATCTCAGGATTGGAGTTGTCTAGCAGCAAACAAGTTAGAGTCTAGGTCCTTTAGAGCTTGATTTTTTGGATATCCTAAAGAGTTATTAGGATATTACTTCTATTTTTTGGAAGACCACAATATGATTGTGGGTTGACACACCATTTTTCTTGAAAAATAGTTTGTTCAAGATTGTGACATCGAAAGACAGATTAGGCTTGAGGAGAAAATCTCCAAAGAGCAAAGAGCCAAGGAACCTAAGGAACCCAGTTAGTCTAAGTCGATCCATAATTCACTACCTCCTCCATCTCGTAGGTCAAATAGAATTTTTCGTCCTCTTGAAGGTACTTAGGTACTATCTTAGAAGATGTAGAGAAAATATTCCTCATGAAAATGGATTCATAGTGATAATCCCAGAACCTATAACGAGGCAATATCAGATATCGACTCCGAGAATTGGTAAGAGGCAATGAAGTCAAAGATTGACTTAATGCACTCGAACTAAATCTGAATCTTGGTAAATCCACCTAAAGGTATAGTACCTATTGGGTATAAATGCATCTTCAAGAGAAAGATATATGCAGATGGGAATGTAGAGACATTCAAAGCTAGGCTAGTGGCGAAAGGGTATCAAGTTACCTTCTCATCAGTGGCCATCCATCCGCACATTGCTTGCCATTGTAGTATATTTCAATTATGAAATATGGTAACAGAGTTCATAATTGGATATCTTGAGGAAGATATTTATATGGAATAGCCATTTATTTTCACAACTAGTGATGGTGATCACAAAGGTCTGCAAGCTGCAAAGGTTTATTTATGGACTCAAGCAAGCATCTCGGAGTTGGAATGCTTTATATAATCAAATCATTTGATTTAATCAAGAATGAGAAGAAATCAAGTGTATTCAAGAAGATCAATGGGAGCACAGTTGTCTTCCTCGTATTGTACATGGATGACATCCTCTTGATTGGGAATGATGTTCCCATACTGACATAGATTAGAGTATGGTTATCTAAGAAATTTTCTATGATATACCTAGAGAAGGCATCCTTCATTTTATTTTTTTAGGTCTATAGAGATAGACTGAAGAGGATGCTGGGTCTTTCACATAGAAGAGGTGCTGAAGAGGTTCAGCATGGTGAACCCTAGGTCTAGGGGTATGCAAACTCAAACTTTATGTCTAACACAGATGATTAAAAGTCAACATCTGAAAGTTTATTCTTGTGCACTGGTGGTACTGTAAGTTGAAAGAGTTCCAAGAAGATGGTTCCATCTCATCCGTGATTATCTCGAGAAGGAACACATCAAGATTAAAAGAGTCGACTCTACAGACCATGCAGTTGATCCAATGATGAAGTCTTTAGGCTTGCAGAAGATCCAAGCCCACCTTGAGAAGATGCAACTTAGATTTATAACCAATTAACTTTAGGTCAAGTGAAAGTTTGTTAGATGTGTGTCCTAGAAGCTAGATTGACTGACACTTGTTAAATTTCTTCTAGGAATATTTTCATAATTTTGACTTAAAATCAATTAAAGGATTATTTATTCTATCACATTATGTATTAAAATGTTTGTAATATATCTATTGAGTTAATAAGCATAATAACATATATTCTCAAGAGTTGAGAATTTAAGGCATGAGTTATCATAATTAACTCATAAATTACTTTCAATCATAGGATCATCACGAGGATGGTGATAGATCCAGAAGATCAGTGTACTATCACTTTTTTAGGATAGATGAGTCTTGAGTCTATGGTGTGGAGACATCGGAGCGAGAGTATAGATACTTGTTAGAGAATGAAGGCACTGAGTGTGATTATCTCGAGCAGTCATAAGGAAGACTACCTTCTCATCGATGACTAGCTCGATGCTACAGCATGTGTCTAGTTCTTTGATCTGAGGTGCATCGGTAGTTCATCTTGAGGATGTTATAGTTTGACTACACCATAACTCGATCTTCTAGTCATTCGGAATCCTGAGGTGTATGTTGGCTATAGCATGTTCATTATAGAAATTGGATCACACCAAGATGGAATCTATCAACCTCGGTAGAGGAGGAGTAGTCCTATGATGATCATAAGATCGAGTCCTAAAATCCATGGCCATGGTAGTGTGAAATAATAGAAAGAAGTTTCTATTAAGATTTCATATCGAACTCGAATCGAATGATTCATTCATATGATGGGTGTTGGGTTTGACAAGTTTACCTTAACCCTAATCTTATCAGGGCTCATAATAGAAGAATCCAATCACATAGATAGTTGCACCAAGAGGTTCGCTATTCAATTTTGATGGGTTGGCATCATATACTGCTAGGTGTCACTGTTGGATTTTGGGATCAATTAGAATTATCTTGATGATCGACGATTCTAATTGGGTGAATCAGAAGAGTTCTGGTCCAATGAAAGGTGTTTTGATGATGTCGATGATAAAGATCATGACATATCCCATTACCATACATAACTGAACCTAACTAGATCACACAAATAAGGGTTTGGATCTGGATGTCATCAATTGAGCTAATCCAATTTGATTGATTTGGATTAGATCCAATTAGGTTCAAGAAAATCATGCTAGCACATGATTGAGCCTAATATTCTTCTTCTGTAGTCTTTCTGGATCATTTTGACTGAGCCAAATTGAATTTGGGTCACCCAGGAGCCTTGTATGGATTTATCCTAGTCTGATTGAAACTTGTCCAAATCAAAAAAATCTTATCCTAACTTGATCTAGGCTTGTTCTAATCCATCGAATGGAAACAAGACAAGACCTACTAATTTATGAAACTATTTGGACAAAACTTATTTGAGAACTCTATAGAAATTTGTTTTGATCTAATTGGATCTTGTCTTGGCCTTATCAAGACTTGTCCAAAATCACATAAAATGGAAATAAGACAAAGGTTGTCTTTGCCAAATTAGGACTTATCCTAAAATCATGAGATGAAATTTGGAGAAACGTTTCCCAAAAATTCTAGATGGATGTTTCTTGACCTGACTGGACTGAGTCCTGGCCTAATGAAGGCTTATTCTAACTTGGTTAGGACTTGAACTAATTTCATTGGATGGGACTTGAAAAATATTTGTCCAAAATCCCATGAGATGAGAACAGGACAAGGATCAAATGTTGACCCAGTTTGTAGGAAAGAAATAGGTGGCACCCCCTTGATTTTTTCTCTTGGGTGTGCATCCCTAGATGTTGCGTGAGGAAGAGAGGGCGCACATCCCCTTATGGAGTGCGCCTCTAGTGAATAAAGATTTCAAAGTATTTGAATGGGTCAAAGAAGTTTGAATTGTTCAAACTTCTTGGATAGATGTTATCTGCACCAACTTCCTTTTATCCCAAGTGGTTCCACACCATTTTCCTTTATTTTTGTGCTATAAAAATTTGAAAAAAAATGGGTGTGGGGCATGGAGATCATGGGAGAGTCTTTCTACTTGTTGGCTTTGATCTGTTCAAAGTCACATGCGAAGGGACTCTTGGTTTGGTTTATAAATAGAGCCCTGCGCAAGCCATTGTGCAAAGAAAATTCTCTACGGCAAAGCCCTACCAAAATCACCATCTCCATACCTCCCTCATCTGATCCTCTCCCTTTTCTCCATGCTCAAGAGATGGGCAAAACCTACGAGTAAAGATCAAGTCTTGTTGGTGTGAAGATCAATGAGAGACGATGGTGTTCGTGAGATAAATGCGCAGCCTTTGGAGTTCATTTTGAATGCTCTACGGGAAGACATCAAATCTAATCTTTGAAGATCAGATCCAAAAGAAGGAGACTTTCAGATCTAACCCGAGCGGATACCGGTAGAGGTCGGGCACGTACATGGCTCAATCAGAATCTCAGATCAATCATCAGATCATCACAATAGATAAATAATTTTTTTGATTAGGTGATAACTATTATCACTATTTTTATTTTTATTTTATTTCTAAATTTTAGATCAATCTAATCAGATATGAGAACTCTCAAATCTGATCGGATCATAAAAAAATTTTAAAATTATTTTGCTGCAAATCTAATCTGATTAGATGCATCCTATGATAGGAAAAATTCGATTGGTTTCTCCTTCAGAAAGAAAGATCAAGAAAAGGATCAAAAGGTTGATCAAGATCCAAGCATGATTTAGGATGTAGTGAATTACATCCAACTTATAAAGGAAGAATCTGAATCAAAAGGCACCAATCCAAGTTAGTCCTGAGTGGATACTAAAGGAATTTTTATGCAAATTGGATCGGATCGGATCAGATGTAGTAGAATTTAAAACTTTTTTGATTCGATCCAGTCAAGAGTTCATAGATCTAATTACAAAAATCAGCAACTAAGCATACATAAGAGTAGTGATTACATCACCTTGCATGGATAGACGATCTCCATGATTTGATGATCTAGTCTTGATTGAGGTTCATCTTCAAGCCGCGTATGCATCCGACCTCTATAGGTATTCACTTGATCTCAAATCTAGATGTCTTCTCCGACTTTATCTGACTTTGGCAAGTTAGATCTGGATCTTTTAGATCTACCTCTAATCTGATCATCAGTAGCACTTCGATCAATATGTGATCATGTGAGCTTAGATATGGTGCTCCCAAGTCTGAAAATATCAGAAGAAAGGTCATGAAAAGATGGGAGCAAGCCAGCAAAGAAAATCAAAAAATCAACTTTGTCTGTAGAGGAGTTATCTCGATTCTAAGATGAGATGACCTGGTTTTGGACGAGATGTCTTGGTTTTGAGATGAGACATCTCAGTGCAAAGCAAGACATCTCGATCTCAATCCAAGATGTCTCAGTCTCAGAGAAAATCTAGAATAGAAAGCAGTACTTTAGGTTGTCAGGCTAATATGCAATTAGAGATGACTCGATTTGAAGATGAGACATCTTGGATGTAGGCGAGAGGACTCGATTTTAGGTCGAGTCATCTCGATTTTCATGGGCAATTTTGAATTATGTTTTCTATTTGGATTTGGGGAGTTTTTCTTTGAGCTTAGGGCTTGACCCTATTATATAGATATATACGAAAAATAAGTCAAGGATAGTGGAATGCTAAATTCATTGTAACAAAGCTCTTTTCTTTCAGAAACTCTTGTTCTCTCTTTATCTTGAATCTTGAATCTACTATTTGAGCTTCCGCATTGATCTTAGGAGAGTTCTTTCCTTGCTGCTGGCTAATAACCAGTGGCCATGCCAGTCCGTGAGAAGATTGTATTCCCAATAATTAGTATTAGAACCAGGTTGCATGGAAGAAAGGAAGACACCTAGGATTCTACACCTGGGATCTATTGCACCAGGTTTTACTTAGAATCTTCTTATTTTCTTCATAGTTATCTCCTGATTGAGGAAGAGTGTTGTTACATGAAGGAGAAGTAATATAGAAGGTTGAAAAATGGATCTAGGGCATACAGATCTTTTTTGAAGGATAGTTTTATTTGTGTGAGATCGTAGAAGGGTGTTAGGATTGCTCTTGGCCTGATTATAGTAATGGGATCCAGCAGATTCAAGGTGGACTTTGAAAAGTTTGATAGCAAGAAAAATTTTACCCTATGGTAGCAAAGGATAAAGGACTTGTTGGTTTAGTAGAGGATCTATAAAATCTTGTTAAGAGAAAGACCAAAAAAATTTAGTAGTGAGGATTGAAAAGAGTTGGAGGAGATTGCCTTTAGTACAATCATATCTGCTTGGCCGATCAGGTGTTGCCCGAGGTTTATACAGAGACCATAGCAAAGAAGCTCTGGATGAGACTGAAAAATACATACATGGAAAAGAATATGATAAGTAAGCTATGATTGAAGAAACAGCTTTACAGTCTAAGGATGTCCGAAGGTGGAGATCTTGTTGCACATATCCAAAAATTCAATCAGGTGTATTTTGAGGTGATGAGTTTGGATATGAAGATTGATGAGGAAGATCGGGCATTGTTGTTACTATGTTCTCTCCTAGGTACTTGTAATGGTCTCATAACAACTTTAGTTTATAGAAAGAAGATCCTAAACTATGAAGAGGTTATTGGTGTGCTCAAATCAAATGAGCAAAGGAAGAAGATTCGTAAGAGAGATCCTAAGTCTGAGGTCTTGGCTGTGAATGAAAGATAAAGAAGATCAATGGAGAAGGCAAAGGAAAAATCTAAGGGTAGATCAAAATCTCAAGATTAAAAGAAGATATTGAAATACTACAAATATCATTAGCTTAGACACCTGAGGAGAAATTATTTCTTTTTGAAGTCAGAAAAAAGAAAGGCCAGCAAAAGTGATGATACAGCTTTGGTGAGCGGTAGAGATGATCTACTAATTATATCAGATGGATCCATAGAGTGTGATACTATGTGGATGTTAGATTCAGCATGCTCATACCACTATACTTCTCATTGAAAGTGGTTTGCTACCTATTAGAAGACTGATGGTAGAAATATCAGTCTTGGAGATGATCATCCATATAAAGTAGCTAGAGTTGGCTCTATTAAGGTGAGGATGTATAATGGGATCATACATACATTATTAAATATAAAGCATGTACAAGAGCTGAAGAAAAATCTAGTTTCTCTAGGCTACTTAGAGGAGCAGGATTATGATTTTAATAGCTAGGCTAGGAGTGGATACTTGAAGATTTCTAAGAAAGCTTTAGTGGTGATGAGAGGTAGAAGATTGAGCAACAATCTTTGCAGGATGGAGGGCTTGATTGTGAATGATAGTATAAAGGTACGAGCAGCGGCATAGGAGGAGCAACTTTTATATCGACTATAGCACTATCGGATCGATCATATGAGTGACCAAGGGCTCATAGAACTTAGCAAAAGAGGGATGATTTTAGCCTTAAAAAAGGAGGGCACTGATTTATGTGAGCGTGCATCTTTGACAAATAGCATAAGGTGAAGTTTACCATCAATTCCAAGCATAGCAAAGGAGTACTAGATTTAGTACATTCGGATATGTGGGGACCAGCTCTTGTACCAGTTAGAGATGGGGCAAAGTATTTTATCATCTACATTGATAATTACATAAGAAAGGTATAGATTTATCTGATCAGAGAAAAGTTAGAGATATTTGTTCGGTTCAAAACCTAGAGAGCTGAGGTAGAGAAGGAGTTAGGGAGACAAGTGAAGTATCTAAGATCGAATAATAGAGGGGAGTATACAAGTCTGGAGTTTAGAAGGTACTGTGAGGAAAATGGCATAAAATACTATTACACAGTGAAGATAACTCTCTAGTAGAATGGTGTCATGGAGAGGATAAATCAGACTCTGACTGAGAAGGCATGAAGTTTGAGGCTATAGATATCACTTCCAAAATTATTTTGGGGTGCTGCCATAACTTTTTCTTATTTTCTTGTTAATAGGTCCCCTTACCGTAAGCTAAATGGAGACATTCCAGAGAAGGTTTGGAGTGGAAAGAAGATGGAGCTTGGCTACCTGAAAGTCTTCGGTTGCCTAGTCTATGCATATATAGAGGCAATCGAGAGGAGCAAGTTGGATCCAAAATCTCAAAGGATGATCTTTATTGGATATTCGCAAGGAGTCAAGAGGGGTACCTACTATGAAATCCTGGAGCACAGAAGTCAGTAATCAGTAGGGCTATCATCTTTGATGAGAAGAGCATCTTGGAGAGGTTTGGAAGTATAGATGGAACTAAAGAAATGAAGGTGAACAGTGTGGCCAGTCAGAGGCAGCTGGCATGCAGTTTACATCTACTTATAAGAGTATTCCTGTTGAGGTGGAGTTGGATAGAAGAGTATTGACTCAGATGGAACACTAGTATAGAGAGCCAGATATTCAGGTGGAGGTGCAGAAGCAGCCATAGGCTTTAGATAGGAGCAATGTACTTGTGGGAGTAGCTTTACACATGCCACAGCATACTATTAGAAGATTGATCAGATATGGTATTGATGAGGCTATTTTCTATGCTCTTATCACTGCTAATGGAGATCCAAAAAACTATGTAGAGACTGTGGAAAGTGAGGACCATGAGTCATGGATGCAGGCTATGATGGAGGAGATGGAATCATAGAAAAAAATCAGACATGGCAATTGGTAGATCTTCTAGAAGGTGCTCGGCCTATTAGCTTAAAGTTGGTGTTCACTGAGAAGAAGGCACCTTCAAAGCTAGATAGAGTCAGATTCAAAGCAAAGCTGGTAGCAAGAGGATACTCATAGAGGGAAGGAATTGATTATACAGAAGTTTTCTCTCTTATGGTACGTCATACTTCTATTTAGATTTTGCTGTCATTGGTGTCACAGCATCACATGAAATTAGAATAGATGGATGTGAAGACAGCCTTCCTTCATGAAACTTTGGAGGAAAGGATCTACATGAGGTAGCCAGATGATTTTATGAAGATTTGACTGAAGGAAAAGTGTGTTTTCTTAGGAGGTCACTGTATGGCCTAAAATAATCCTCTTGTCAGTGGTATCATAGATTTGATAATTTTATTTTGAGTCTGAGTTTTAGTAGATGTGAACATGATTGCTGTATCTACGTCAAGAATGTAGATGACAAGAATGCCCTATATCTGCTATTATATGTAGATGATATGCTTATAGCCAGCAAAAGCATGAAGACTGTGAAAGGACTAAAAGAAGCATTATCATCTAAATTTGAGATAAAGAATTTAGATCTAGCTAAGAAGATCCTTGGAATGAAGATTTGTAGAGATAGATGCAAAGGAGTGCTCCATTTATCAGAAAGAGGATATGTTCAAAAAGTTCTGAAGAGGTTTTGTATGGAAAAGGCCAAACCAATAGAGACATCATTACCAAGCCATATATCTCTCTCCAAGTATCAAAGCCTCCAGTCAAAAAAGGAGAGAGAATATATGGATAGAGTCCTTTATGCAAATGTTGTTGGCAATGTGATGTACACCATGGTGTGCTGTGTGAGCTCAGAAGTGGCGCTTCCAAGTCTTGAGAACATAAGAAGAAAGATCATAAAAAAATGGGAGCAAGCCAGAGAAGAGATCAACCTGGATAAGTATGGTACAAAAACTTAGCCGGCTCATCCTAAGACTGGGTCAACTAAGTTAGAAACTGGGCCGGCTCAGTCTTAGACTAGGTTGGCTATGTCTTAGAGAAAATTCAGATAGAAAGTAATATTTTTGAGATTGCTGATATGGTACACAACTAGGTCAGCTCAGTCGTAGGTTAGCCGGCTTAGTATCACAGGATTAGTTTTGTATACGTAGGTTCTTTGGGTTTGGAAGAGTTTTTCTATGAGCTTGGAACTTGATCCTTTTATAAAGTATTTATACTAAAAATAGGTCAAGAATTGTAACATGCTAAAATTACACTGAATAAAGCTCTTTTCTTCTATAAAACTCTTCTTCTTCTTCTCTTTCTCTATTCCTTGAATCCATTGATCATGCTTCCACATAAATCTCTAGGCAAAGTTCATTCCCTTTTACTGGCTAATCACTAATGTCTATGCCGGTCTATGTGAGGAGATCTTATTTCTCCAACAATTAGTATCAAAGCGATGTTGCATGGAAGGAAGGAAGGCACCTAGGATTTCTACATTCAAGATCTATTGCTCTAGGTTTTATCCTAAAATCTTCTTATTTTCTTCATGGTTATCTCTAAACAGAGGTGGAGAGTTGTTACACGAAGGAAAGATGATACAGAAGATTGGAAGGAGGATCTAGGGCCCACAGATCTTCATTAAAGGGTAGTGTTGCTAATGTGTGATCATAAAAGGGTGTTAGAGTTTTGTTCTTGACTTGATTGTAGTCATGGGATCAAGTGGACTTAAGATGGATTTTGAGAAGTTTGACGATAAGAAAAATTTTATCTTATGGTAGCAAAGGATAAAGAACTTGTTGGTTCAGTAAAGGATCTACAAAGTCTTAATAAGAGAAAAACCAGAAAAGATCAGTGCTGAAGATTGAAAAGAGTTGGAAGAAATTGCTTTTAGCACAATCAGAATGTGCTTGATCGATCAGATGTTATCTGAGGTTTATACAGAGACCACAGTAAAGGAGCTCTGAACGAGACTAGAGAACACATACATGGGAAAGAATATGACCAATAAGCTATGGTTGAAGAAATAGCTTTACAGTTTGAGGATGCTTAAAGATGGAGATCTTGTTGCATATATCTAGAGGTTCAATTAGATGTATTCTGAGGTGATGAGTTTGGATGTGAAGATTGACGAGGAAGATCAAGCGTTGCTGCTACTATATTCTCTCCTAGGTTCTTATGATGATCTTATAATAATTTTAGTTTATGAGAACGAGATCCTAAACTATAAAAAAGTTATTGGTGTGTTCAGATCAAATGAAAAGAGAGAAGATCTACAAGAGAGATCCCAAGTCTAAGATCTTGGCTATGAATGAAAGACAGGAAAGATCAAAGGAGAAGGCAAGGAGAAAATCCAAGGGTAGATTAAAGGCTCAGAATCAGAAGAAGATATTAAAATACTATAAATGTCATCAGCCTAGACACTTAAGGAAAGATTGTCCCCTTTTGAAATTAAAAAAAGAAAAGGCCAGTAAGAGTGATAATACAGCTTCGATGAGCGGTGGCAAAGACTTGTTAGTTATATCAGATGAATCCATAGATTATGATACTATATGGATATTGGATTCAGTATGCTCACACCACTATTCTTTTCATCAGAAGTGATTTGCTACATACTAGAAGATCGATGGTGAAAGTGTTAGTCTTGGAGATGATCACTCGTACAAAATAGTTAGAGTTGGTTCTATCAGGATGAGGATGTACGATGAGATCATTCGTACATTATCGAATGTCAGGCATGTACCGGAGCTGAAAAAGAATTTGATCTCTTTGGGCTACTTGGAGGAGTAGGGTTATGCTTTTAGTAGCCAGGCTAGGAGTGGATGCTTGAAGATTTTTAAGAAAGCTTTGGTGGTAATGAGAGATAGAAGATTAAGCAACAATCTTTATAGAATGGAAGGCTCAGTGGTGAATAATAGTATAGAGATGCTAGCAGTGGCACAGGAGGAGCAGCTCTTATATCGACTGTGGCACTATCGGATGGGTCTCATGAGTGACCATGGGCTCACAAAATTTAGCAGAAGAGGGATGATCCCAGTCCTAAAGAAGGAGGGCACTGATTTATGTGAGCCATGTATTTTTAGCAAATAGCATAGGATGAAGTTTGCCAAAAGCACCAAGCATAGTGAAGGGGTGCTGGATTTAGTGCACTCGAATGTACGAAAATCAGCTCCTGTATTAGCTAGAGGTAGGGCAAGATACTTTGTCACCTTCATTGATGATTTTTTAAGGAAGGTGTGGATTTATCTAATCAGAAAAATGTTAGAGGTGTTTGCCCGATTCAGAGCCTAGAGAGCTAAGGTAGAGGAGTTAGGAAGACAGGTGAAGTATCTAAGGTCGGATAATGGAGGAAAATATACAAGCCTAGAGTTCAGGAGATACCATGAGAAAAATGGTATCAAACGTCATTACACGATGAAGATGACTCTCTAGCAGAATGGTGTTGTAGAGAGGATAAACCGGACACTGATCGAGAAGGCATGGAGTTTGAGGATGTAGATAATACTTTTAAAGTCCTTTTGGGGTGATGCCATAACTTTTTCTTATTTTTTTGTTAACAGATCCCTTCATCACAAGCTGAATGGATGCATTCCAGAGGAGGTCTGGAGTAGGAAGAAGGTAGAGCTTGGCCACCTAAAGGTATTTGGTTATCCAGTCTATGCATATGTGGAGGCAGTTGAGAGGAGCAAATTAGATCCAAAATCTCAAAGGATATTTTTTATTGGGTATCTGCAAGGAGTCAAAGGGTATCTACTATAGAATCCTAAAGCATAAATGTTAGTAATCAGTAGGGATATTATCTTTAATGAAAAGAGCATCTTGAAGAGGTCTGAAAATATAGTTGGAATTGAAAAAATCAAGGTGAATAGTGGTGGCCAGTCAGAGATGGATAACATGCGGTCTGCATCCACTTATAAGAGTGTTCCTATTGAGGTGGAGTTGGATAAGAGAATAGATACTCAGATGGAAGACCAACATGAAGAGCCAGCTGTTCAGGTGGAGGTGTAGGATTAGCCACAGACTTCAAGCATGAGTGATGTGCCAATGGGAGTAGCTTTGCACAAGCCCCAGCATACTATCAGAAGATCGATCAGATATGGCATTGATGAGGTTATCTCCTATGCACTCATCACTACTAATGGAGATCCAAAGAACTATACAGAGGCTATGAAGAGTGAGGATCATGATTCATGAATGTAGACCATGATGGAGGAGATGGAATCACTTGAAAAGAATCAGACATGGTAGTTGGTGGATCTTCCAGAAGGTGCTCGATCTATTGGCTCAAAGTGGGTATTCACAAAGATGGAGGCACCTTTGGAATAAGGTAGAGTTAGATTCAAAGCAAGGCTAGTAGCAAAGAAATACTTACAAAGGAAAGGGATTGTTTATATAGAAGTTTTTTCTTCTATGATGCATCATACATCTATTTGAATTTTACTGTTACTGGTGGCACAGCATAACATAGAATTGAAATAGATGGATGTAAAGATGACCTTCCTTTATGAGACTTTGGAAAAAAGGATCTACATGAAGTAGCCAAATAATTTCATAGAGATTGGATAGGAGGAGAAGATGTGTTTACTTAGGAGATCACTGTATGGCCTAAAATAATCCTCTCGTTAGTGGTATCATAGATTTGATAGCTTTATTTTGAGCTTAAGATTTGTAAGATGTGAACATGACTGCTGTGTCTACGTCAAGGATGTAGATGAGGATGATGTTCTATACCTACTTCTTTATGTGGATGATATGCTCATAGCTAGTAGAAGCATGGAAGCTATGAAAAGATTGAAAAGGTACTATCATCTAAGTTTGAGATGAAGGATCTGGATCCAGCATAAAAAATCTTTGGAATGGAGATTTGCAGAGATAGGTGCAAAGAAGTGCTCCATTTATCATAAGGAGGATATGTCCAGAATGTTCTACAGAGATTTGAGATGGAGAAGGCCAAACTTGCAGAGATACTATTACCGAGCCACTTATCTCTCTTCAAGTATCAAAGCTTCCAGTCAGAAGAGGAGAGAGAGAACATAGATAGAGTCCCTTATGCGAATGTTGTTGCTAGTGTGATGTACACTATGATGTGCTGTAGATCAAATATAGCGCATGCTGTGAGCACGGCTAGTAGATACATAGCTAATCCTAAAAAAGAACACTAGAAAGCATTGAAATGGATATTGAGATACCTACATGGAACAAGGGATTATGATTTGGTATTTGGTGGGTAGCCTGAAGGATTCAAAGATGGATGTTTGGATCCTTTTGAAGGATTTGTAGATGCAAATTATGCTGATGATCTTGATACAAGGAGGTCTACTATTGGATACCTCTTCTACATGTATGGTAGATCGGTATCTTAGAGATCAATCCTTCAGTCAATCATGGCCTTATCTACCATAGATGCCAAGTATATAGAATGACTGAGGCTACAAAGAAAGCTCTTTGGCTTAGGAGGCCAATTGTTGAGTTAGGGATGGAGCAGAGCAAGGTTACATTATACAGTGACAGTCAGAGTGCTCTAATGCTGGCACATAATCCAGTCTATCATGCATGCACAAAGCATATAAACGTGAGGTTCCACAGGATCGAAAGCTAGTGGAGGAAGGTAAAGTGAAACTGATGAAGATCCATACTAAGGAGAATCAATATGATATGCTCACAAAGATACTCTCTAGAGACAGCTTTCAGATGTGTGTGAAATGGATGGATTTGCTAGGAAGAAATAAGTTCACAAGGACTTAGAAGCACCAAGGTGAAGAATGTGAGCTTAGAAGTGGCACTCAAGTCTTGAAAACATGAGAAGAAAGGTCATGAAAAGATGGGAGTAGGCTAGAGAAGAGATCAACCTAGATAAGTATGGATAGAAACTTAGCCGACTCATCCTGAGACTAAGTCGGCTAAATTAGAAACTGGGCCGGCTCAGTCTTAAACTAGATCAACTATGTCTCAGAGAAAATTCAGATAGAAAGCAGTATTTTTAGGACTGCTGACATCGTACACAACTGGGTTGGCTCAATCTGACATAACTAGGTCTACTCAGTTTCAGACTGAACCGATCCAGTCGTAGGTTAGCCGACTTAGTCTAAAACTGAGCCGGCTTAGTATCGCAAAATTAGTTTTGTATACGTGAGTTATTTGGATTTGGAGAAGTTTTTCTATGAGCTTGGGGCTTGACTTTTTTGTAAAGTATTTATACTAGAAATAGGTCAAGGATTGTAACATACTGAAATTACACTAAACAAAGCTTTTTTCTTTTGAAAAACTTTTTTCTTCTTTATCTTTTCTCTATTCCTTGAATCCATTGATCGTGCTTCCACATAAATCTCTAGAAGAAGTTTATTCCTTATTATTGGCTGATCACTAGTGGCCATGCTGGTCTGTATGAGGAGATCTTATTTCTCCAACATGCTGTAGACTAGATATAGCACACGTAGTGAGCTTGGTCAGTAGGTACATGGCTAACCCTAGAAAAAAAATATTAGAAAGCATTGAAGTGGATACTAAGATATCTAAATGATACAAAGGATTATGGTTTGGTGTTTGGTGGGCAGTCTAGAGGATTTTAAAAAAAATCTATGGAGATTTATAGAGGTTCAGATCCTCTGGAAGGATTTATAGTTATAAATTATGCTAGTGATCTTGATACAAGGAGGTCTATTATTAGATACCTCTTCTATATGTTTGATGGATCGGTGTCTTGGAGATCAATCCTTCAGCCAATCACGGCCTTATCTACAATAGAGATGGAGTATATTGGGATAATAGATACTGCAAAGAAAGCTCTTTGGCTTAGAAGGCTGATTGTTGAGATGAAGATAGAGCAGAGCAAGGTTACACGGTACAATGACAGTCAGAGTACTCTACTGCTAGCATAGAACCCAGTCTATCATGCTCGCATAAAATATATAGACATGAGGTACTACATGATCAAAGAGCTAGTGGAGGAGGATGAAGTGGAGCTGATGAAGGTCTATACCATGAAGAATCAATCGGATGCGCACTCGATGCAAAGCGAGATGTCTCGGTTCTGAGATGAGACATCTCGATCTTAAAGAAAATTCAGAACAGAGAGCAGTATTTTGGGGTGCTGGGCTGACATGCAATTAGAGATGTCTCGATTTGAAGATGAGACATCTTGGATGTAGGTGAGAGAACTCAATTTCAGGTCGAGTCATCTCGATTTTCATGGATAGTTTTGAATTATGTTTTCTATTTGGGTTTAAAAAATTTTTCTTTGAGCTTAGGACTTGATCCTATTATATAAATATATATATATAATAGGTCAAGGATAGTGGAATGCTGAGTTCATTGCAATAAAGCTTTTGTTCTCTTGTTCTCTCTTTCTCTTGAATCTTGAATCTGCTATTTGTGCTTCCACATTAATTTTAAGAGAGTTCTTTTCTTATTGCTGGCTAATCATCAGTGGCCATGTCGATTAGTGATAGAGTTATATTCCCAACAGATCGGATCTTCTTCTCTTGTACAGGCAGCACCCGACCTTCGAGCACTTGGATCAGCCTAACTCCTTAGGCGTGGAGGGGAGAGAGAGAGAGAGATGAAGTAGAGAGGAGAGGGAGGAGGCATGGAGGAGAGAGGCAGTGCTTTTGCAGTCTAAAAATGTGATGCCTAAATCCTTTAGCAGGTTCTCTATTTATAGAAATAGAAAACCTAGAGTCCTAGGGCATTAAGTCTTTAACTAGATCAAATTTTTAAAGCAGAAGGACTCTCCATCAGATCTGGCACCCCCTCTCTTTTTCTTCATATGTTTTGTCAAACAAAACAATATGGGGTGTGCACCATCTTATCCAGATAAGATGGTTGGCACCCCACAGCCTCCTCTCCTAGTTTGAATTAATTCAAACTCTTTGACCCATTTAAACTGAGTTTAAACAAGGGGGCACACACCAGGAAGAATGAAGAGGGCATGCACCCTTAGATATTCTCTCTCTAAGAAGAGCGCACACCCCTAGAGAAAATCTAGGGGCATGCGCCCCTCTCCCCTTGGCGTAGAAGACTTGGTCAAATATGGGGCATCCCATACTTGGTGCCCCCTTAACCAATAAGGAGATCAGGACAATCCCAATTTAAGATGTCCAGATTAGCCAAATCCAATTAGGCTTAGTCCAATTCAATAGAAAATCTAATACAGGAGAAAATTAGGTTCAATCATGTGCTAGCATAATTTTCTTGAACCTAATTGGATCAAATCTAAATCAATTGGTTTGAATAAGTCCAATTAAAAAAATCTAGAGCCAAAATCTTTGTTTGTGTGATCTCATAGGTTCAATTCTATATGGTAATGGGATATATCATGATCTCCATCATTGACATAATCAAAATTTCTTTTGATAGATCAGAACTCTTTTTGATTCAACTAATTAGAATTATCGATCATCAAAATAATTTTAATTAATCCCATAATCCACTAGTGATACCTAGCAGTATATGGTGGCAATCCATCAGAATTGAATAAGAACCTCTCGATGTAGTTATCGTATGATTTGGTTCTTCTATCATGAGTCTCGATAGGATTGAGGTTAAGGTTAACTTGTCAAACCTCATACCTATCATATGATAGAATCAATCGATTTGAGTATGATGTGAAACCCTAATAGAAACTTCTTTCTATTATTTCACACTGCTATGGTCATGGACTTTAGGACTCAATTTCATGATCATCATAGGACTACTCTTTTACCGAGATTAATAGATCTATCTTGGTGTGATTCAATACCTACAATGAACATGCTATAGCCAACATACATCTCAAGATTCTATATGACTAGGAGATCGAGTTATGATGTAGTCAAACTATAACATCCTCAAGGTAAACTATCGATGCACCTTAGGTCAGAGCTCTAGACACAACTACAGCAATGAGCGAGTCATTGATGAAAACGTAGACTTTTTTATGACTGCTCAAAATTGTTCGCACTCAATATTTTTGCTCTTAATATGCACCTATACTTTCACTCTGGTATCTCTACACCATAGATTTAAGATACATCTATCCTAAGAAGCAATCATACATCAATCTTTTGAATTGATTATCATCCTGATGATGATCCTATAATTGAAAGTAGCTTATGAGTTAATTATGATAATACGTCTTAAATTCTCAACACTTGAGAATATGTGTAATCATATCCATTAATTCAAAAGATGAATCACAGACGCAATTTAACATAAATGTGATTAAAAAATAATTTAAATTTTATTTATAAATCAAAAATTATAAATTATGTCCATAAAAAGTATGATATGTATCGACCAATCTAGCTTCTAGGGCATATATCTAACATATACCAATAGAGACCAAATATTTGTATGGCTACCACAAAACCTGTTCATATTCAAGATTCTTTTTAAGAAAAGGAAAACCAAAACAGGTATGTGACTTGATCATAGGTTTTAATTTTAAGAATAAAATTAGATTCATATTATTTTATGCATATATACTAGATCCTTAGGTGCTTTGACTTGGCCTTCACTTGTTTTTGATTAAAAATATTTTAGTCTATTCTTCCGCTACAATCCTAATTTCAAAAAGAATTTTGAAATTCATAAGTACAAGCACCTATGAAAACCCAACACATCCTATACTATATCAGCATCTTCAGAGCAGAATTGATATCATTTAAAAATTATTTCATACAAAATAAAGTAAAACCTGAAAAATATTGGTTTGAAAAACTATCAACGTTTATGTTTTTTTTTTGATATGAATAATTGATGCTAAGTTGGTAGACACCCCAAACATATATATGGAAGGAGAGTGTATTGAGTACATGGTGCCTTAGCAATCAGCATGGTAGATATGATGCACAACTTGTTCAATACTGGTCCTTAAAGCTCCAATTAGTCATATTCCTTGTGGTTCGTTGGAGGAAACCTCCCCCTTGTTCAAGATGAATGTTTATGTTGCTAAGGGATTTATTTAAGCACTATAAACTCGCAAGAGACACAAGCAACTTTGTAGCTTGTGTAAATTTTATGAAAAGCTATACTCTATTTAATTCGTATATGCAAAATATTTTCCTATGTAGCTCCTTGTAACTCCTAAATAAAAAAAATTACTTATTTATATTGTTTACATAATTTATCTTGATAGATCCAAAAAAAAAGAAACTATTATAGCATTATATAAATCAACAAACATGAATTTTTTCATCCTACTTGGAAGGAACCTACTTCAGTAAATAGAAGTGAATATATGAATCCAAGCCTGAACTATGATGAAGATTTGCATGTTTTTTATCTTTGAACATGAAGGCTCATAGGATATTTCTTTATCTAGTTTGACTACCATACTGGTTGAAAGCAAAATATATTATGGGGCCATTGACTGCATGTCATGTTTCTATAGAGGTTGCTCTTAAGTTTCCTTTGGTAGGTGAATTTCTACAAAACCTACAATAATGTGATTTGCAATAAATTTGAATATTTGGTACTCAATCAGATGTTTGATGTAAACCATATGACATCATACGACACCAACAAAGACTTTGTTAATGTGTCATAAGTACCTTGGGCTCTTCCTATTATTGCATAATTTATTATATTTTATTAGTCAAAAACTTACTTATAGATACTTTAATCTTTTTCTAAAAATTACTCTTTGCTTTGTTTGATCATAACTTGATGCATAAGATAAATTTCTTGTATTTTGAATGTAGTTGTTATACATCATGTCTTCTAGTGGAATAATTAAAGATGCAAATAGTAAATCTATTGAGCCTACAAATCAAGTAGAGAGGCAAAGACAAAGAAAAAGCTAACATCTAAAATTTGGGATGATTTTATAAAATATGAATTACAAAAGAAGATAAATAAAAAAAATATTAAAAAAGAAGAAGCAAGATGTAATCACTACAAAAGAATATTTAATGGAGCTAGTAGCTTAGGAACGACACATTTAAAAGATTATCTTGATGAGTATCATCCATTTTTTAAGAAGGTGACTATTAGAGGCCAACAAATATTGCAAACATCCTTGAAATCGATGATGGTACTTGTTCTTTGAACACATATATATGTGATGAAGAGGTTAGCCATAAGAAACTTATACAAATACTTATTAAGCATGAATATCTATTTTCTATGGTGGAGCATGATGGATATATTGATTTTATTAAATCTTTGTGACCATCCTTTGAACTAAAAAGTCACATAACTCTTAGAAAGAAGATTATGAAAACATATTTAGAAGAGAGAAAAAAGGTCTATAATATATTTGGCCTACTTTTTTGTTGGATAAATACAACTACAGATTTATGGACTTCTAGACAAAACAAGTCTTATTTGTTTGTGACAGCATATTTTATTAATGATGATTAAAATTTAAAAAAGAAAATAATTAACTTTATGCACATAGGAGGAAGACATATAGGAGTCAATTTGTCCAATACATTTATCAAAAATATGATAGATTGGAACATTGATCATAAGTTATTTGTATTAATATTGGATAATGATCGTGCCAATGATGTTTGTGTTAGAGAAATTGTAGAAATGTTTAAAGTAACACTTGTATGCAATGGCCAGTTCCTTCATGTAAGATATGCTACACATATTATTAATTTAGTTATGCAAGATGGACTAAAAAAAATTAATATAGTAATTAAAAATATCTAAGAAATAATGACAATTGTTCGAAGCTCTCCATTACAATTAGAAAAATTTGAGAAGAGGGCCAAAATATGTAATTTGGAGACACACAAAGGTTTGCCATTTGATGTTCCTATACTGTGGAATTCTACATATATGATGTTTCGAGATATTTGTTATTATAAGAAGGCTTTTAAGCAATTGTAGTGTGTTGATCTATATAAATATATATGTGTCTAATAAATGATCAATGGAAAGAGGTAAAAGTATTTTGTTAAGTTTTGAAAAACTTCTATAACATCATCAAGCTCCTTTTAGGCATAACATATCCAACTACAAATCTCTTTTTTCAAAATTTTTTTAAAATTTAGTTGCAAATTATTGAGTGGTGCATAAATCCTAAGGATCAACTATTTTTCACTATGGCATCATTAATGGAAGAGAAATTTGATAAATATTGGCAACGGTCAAATCTTATGCTAGTAGTGGGCTCATTTTTAGATTCTTGCTATAAAATGAAAATGGTAGAATTTTATTACTCACAAAATCTATTCTTTAAATAAAGAAAAAGAGATCAGTAATGTTCATAATATCATTCAAAAGCTTTATAGTGAGTATGAAAGAAAATACACTTCCTCTTCTATTCCACTTACTCATGATATTGGTTCATCGAGAGATAGCAGATATATTTCTGATGAGTTTGATAAGATAGAAGGAAGAAAATGAAGATTTGCACAATTTATGACAACAACAGCAAATTAGAATAGATTTGGATATATATATATATATATATATACATGCATGCATATACATACTGGTAAGAAATCTAATGGTCCAAAGTATCCTATTCTATCTTGGATTGCAAGAGATATTTTGGTAATTTCAGTATCTATTATAGCTTTAGAATCAGCATTTAGTACAGATGAACAAGTGATAGATGCATTTTGAAGTTCAAAGGATCCTGATATTATTGAAGCTGTGATTTGTCTTCAAGATTGGCTAAGATTTAAGAAAAAATATAACTTGTTATATTTTATATAATATTTTTATTAAGTTTGACTTATTTATAATACTTACTAGTTATTTTTTTATTTTATTTTAGGTCATATTGCTTTCATTATTTATGATCTTGATTCTCCTACTACGTCGGATAACTCTATTGAAGACTTAAACAAATCAGCATCAATTTATATATTATGATAAAACATATGTATATGGCATATAATTTTAAAAAAAATAGTTATTATTTTTATTTACATACTAATATATCATCATTTTTATTTTAGGATGATTTTCGATTGGAGCATTGAAGATTGTCATATAATATTATTCAACTAAATTAAACTATTCTACTTAATAGTTTTTGAAACTTTTCTAAAGATATTTGAGTTTATAGGATATAGTTAAGATTTATCCTTGAATGACATTAACTATGGTGGATGGTAATTATATTGTCGATACTATTTATGCATTTAAATCCTTACTCTTATATCATTTATCTTATGGGGATTATGCTACTTATTTGAATCATTTATCATTTAAATTTTTTGTTCTTTTGATATTGAAAGCCATAGACTTAAAATAATATTATGGCTCTTGTTATAATGAAGTCGAAATATAGGATCTCTAGTGAGGAAGTAAGTATATATTTATTTTTTATAATTATTATTTTAGAATATTGATGAATCTTAATTAATTTTGTTATTTTTTTTACTTGCATTTAGGTATTTTTATTATGAGTATGGGCAAATATACATTCATATTAACTAGAGAGAGTATTGATGATTATTTGGATTCTCAATATAAGATACATATTATCTCTATTTTTGAATATTTTATATTTTATTATCTATTTTTTTGCTTTCAATAGAGCTTTGAATTATAATTATCTTCTTGCATATAATTATGATTATTTTGAATTATGATTATAATTATTTTAGATTTTATATCATCATGTCATTATATTTAGTTTTCATCATTGAGTTTTATTTAAAATTTAATTAATATATAAAATAGTATTCGATTTATATTTGTATCTAGATAAATAAATATAAATAAATTTAATATTTAATTTATATCTATATTTATTTATAATAAATATTAATATGCTTGATATCCATTCCATATTCATATCTATTTATAATAAATATAAATATAAATTTTAATATTTATTTAATATTAATATTTATATTTATATTTTTTAAAAATATTAATAGAAATATGAATATACCACTATGATCCTTTCAGCCCTAACCAGCTACATTCCGCACCTTTTTCTTTTCCCCCCTTCCCATGCCACCACTCGCTTCTAATGGCTAAACTACCCCCGTAGGTCGGCTCTTTGGTAATAAGAATCAAATGCCGTGGGCATTTATTTGCAAGCCGAACGGGTACGAAGAAGTTTGGACTTTGGATCCGGGTAGTATTCACCGTTGGATCGTCTATCGTTAGGTTTGCGATCTATGCAACCAGGTGCAGTGGTGGGTGATTCGATGGTGACTTCGTGAAGGTGAAATTTTCTTTCACCGAAAAAAAAAAAAAAAAAAAAAAAAAAAAAAGAAAGAAAAGAAACGAAAGGGCGGAGCAGAGAGAGTATTATTTATTTATTTACCACTTTATCTGCCCGTCAATATGTATATATATAAAACTCACGGCCGCGAAGCTAGAGGCCAAGGCGAGAGAGGTTGTGAGAGAGTTGAATAATGGAGCTTCTCTCCCGCATCTGCTTCGCTGCACTTTGGTTGCTACTTCTCTCAGGTGCAAAGCTTCTTCACCATAATAGGTTTCCTTTTTTGTTTTAGATTTATAGGAGGATTAGAGAAGCTTGAATTCTTAGTTTTTTTGCAGTTTCTTTTTTTTATCTCTGGATGTTAATGTCATTTTGTTGGAAGATAGGAAGTGGTGTCTGCTATTCTTGAGTGGATCTTTTTATTTTTATTCATTTTTCTTTCTCATTTCTTTTGGAATTCTTTGTCAATTCGGAGTGGGATCTTAGCAATTTTTTAATTGATTTTTCTGGAATTTGCATTTATTTAGTAAAGATTCATGGGTATTATATAGAATTGAGCAGTAAGATGAGAACAGAGGAAGATTGGGAGCGGATATCTAGAGTCGGTTTGATTTTTCTTTTCCTAAATGTGGATACATCTTCTGGACCTGTTTTATATGAATTTTGTTTGGAATTTTTGGATTTCAGTGCCATTGTGTCTGTTTTTCCTTTAGAAGAACCACAAAAAAAAAAAAGGAGAAATGTTGCACTTTAGATCCTCTACTTGGATTTTTTAGATGAAAATACAATTTTAGTTATCGTGTTTCTTTGTGGATGGGTTGGAAGGGCCTTTAACTTTTATATTGAAAGCACTTTTATCTGTTATTCTTTTGTGTTTCGCATATCATTTTGCACCATGTGCTTTTTAGTGGATTTATTTATTTATTTATTTTAAAGGTAGAGAACATAAGTTTGGTCGATGTGGGAACCTCTGTTTTTTCACCTTCTTTTCTATTGTCCATGTCCAGTATTTTTTTTATATGTTCTGATTGAATTTGCTCAAACACGTTTTTTGATTAAAAAAAAAAAAAAATAGAGCATATAGAATAGCTATCTTTAATTTAATAAATGTGGTTCTCTTCTTTTTCATTGTCAGATATGTGGAGTGATGATTGGGATTCTTTTTGTTCTCCTGAATAATGCATCAAATCTACAAGATTTGTTATTTGCTCTTCATAGTTTTTTTCCATATTCCTTTGAACTTTAAGAATCAAGTGACCGTGAGTTTTTTTTTTTTTTTGAGTGAAAAATGGAGGAAGGACACTTCCCCAAATTTATTTATTACAGAAATTGATTATGATATTTACGGATCTGAGTGTGTCTTGACTTTTTTTTTTCCTTTATTTTCTATAAAGTTGTGAACTTCTGCATGGCCTTTCTATCTTCTTCAGAGTTTCCTATTCACAAATCCTTGTGTTTCTGAATGCTATCCTTATACACATGCTTGCATCAATAGCAGTAAGATCTTATTGGTTTCCAAGGTTAGAGTTCTTCCTTTAATATAGAAGTTTGAAAGCTTCACTGCAAGATTCCTTTATTTCTTTATTTCGGATAAGACAGTTTGATGCTCCAATTGGTTGACATTTATCATAGCCTAATTGATGACAGCAAGTGATTAGTGTGTAACCTGGAAACCACATGCTTATAAAAATGTGAGTTCTTTTAGAGATTCCTAACATTTTCTGCCAGTACCGAACGTCTCTTCTTTAGCATCAAACCCAAAAAAAAGAAAAAAAGAAAAGAAGCTTTTCATGGTTTCGTGGAGACCTAACTACATGAAGAGTTGTTTAAATTTTATATGCTTCTTTCCATACATACTCTGAAAACTTTCTAAAATTTGAAGGACAGCATTCCAGTTTACTCCCATACTATAACATACACCATTAACTATAACTAAGTAGAGGCATACAATGCTAATATTCAGCATCCTGATACCAGGAAATGGTTTACTTCTCCTAATCTTGCATTAAGTTGAGCTAAAGAAGATGTAATTTTACAGGTCAAGTTCTCCAAACTCTCTGCATCAGGGTTGGAGTCAACTATGGGCAAATCGCCAACAATCTGCCTTCTCCGATGGTTGTCGCTGGCCTCATCCAGTCAATCGGTATCAGCAAGGTGAAGCTTTATGATGCTGACCCCAAGGTTTTGAGTGCCTTCGCCAATTCCAACACTGAGTTTATAATTGGAATTGGCAATGAGAATATATTGAACATGAGAGACACTACAAAAGCTCAGGCCTGGCTCAGGCAGAACGTCCAGCCTTACCTCCCACAAACTAAAATCACCTGTATCACTGTTGGAAATGAGGTTTTCTCAAGCAACGACACTGCATTGATGTCAAACCTCCTCCCAGCAATGCAGTCCATACATGAAGCTCTTGTTAGCCTTGGATTGGACAAGCAAGTGATTGTTTCTACTGCACATTCTGCAGCTATATTGGGAAATTCCTACCCTCCTTCCACTGGCTCGTTCCGTGAAGATCTCGCTCAGTACATTCAACCACTCCTAAATTTCCATTCTCAGATCAAGTCTCCCTTCCTGTTAAATGCATATCCTTTCTTTGCCTACAAAGCAGACCCAGATGGTATTTCGTTGGAGTATGTCCTGTTCCAGCCTAATTCAGGAGTCACTGATCCAAATACAAACTTGAAGTATGATAATATGCTCTATGCGCAGATTGATTCGGTCTATTCTGCGATGAAAGCAATGGGGCACACAGATATTGATGTCACAATATCCGAGACCGGGTGGCCATCAAAAGGAGATTCTGATGAGCCAGGAGCAACGATAGCGAACGCTGCAACATACAATGGTAATCTGTTCCAAAGGACTGCAATGAATCAAGGCACGCCACTGAAGCCTTCGCTGCCTATTGATGTCTATGTTTTTGCCCTATTTAATGAGAACCTGAAGCCAGGTCCCACGTCTGAGAGGAACTATGGGCTTTTCTATCCTGATGGTACTCCTGTTTACAATATTGGTTCGCAACGATATCTTATATCTTCATCGTGGTGGTCGTCGTCATCATCATCATCATTTTCCAAGATGATGGTAAGGAATAAGCTAATTCTAGCCATGCTTAACATATATTTTGCTCTTAGTTTTAGCAATATTATCTTTACTTGCTTTAGTTAATTGCATTCTGTTTGCCAAAGATAATTGCCATTCAATCTGGTAGGCGACATACTTTCACTGTTGAAACAATTGGTAGCAATCTGGTCCTGCATTCTTGTGTGGCAAGGGCCATGGGGACTATTTGCTCATGAACTCAGAGCTCCATTGCTAACTGCAGGATTAGAAGCTTTGACCATTCACACCGACAAAAAGACTTAGGAATACGGACTGTGATGAGATAGGGATCCACCAATTATTTAGCATGCATGTGGAATGAAACTCATCAAGAAAATTCTTTCTGATTGTGACATTCCTTTCATGCACCCACACCAAAAGCTAAATCAGGATGTAAAAGTTCTGTGAAATGATTTTGTTTAGTTTTCTTCCAAAAAAAAGGATTTTATTTAGTTAAGAGTATGTGCATTTCCAGCCATGTTTGTTGACATCATCATCTTGATATTGAGAAAATAATAGAAAAGGACATCGCTTGTCCCTTGAGTTGGACACTTACTTATCTTTGTTTTTTCTTGCAGGTGGCATATGAGTTGGGCATTCTTATCATGGTCATAGCAGTGTTCATATAAGCTGGTTGACAGCCAGATTAATAATGGGTGAGACATCAAGGATAAGATATTATTTCTAGCTGCTTAGTGATTCAAGCTAATCTGTCGAGGCTAAATCTGAGAATAAGGTATTTAAGTGATTCATTTGCTTTTCACAAATCTTCTTGATTTATCTATTGTCATGCCTCGAATCCGACAATCACCGCATATTTATAAAAAACTCTCTCCATAAATATGCTAGACATTTTATTACAATATAATAAAACAAATAGTGAAATAAATAATTAATAAATTAAATTCAAATTTTAATTAATTAAAATCTAAATTTTAATGTCTCACAAAATCCATTAGCACTTAAAAGATCTTACATCAAATTTTAGTAAAATTTTCAATCTAAATAAAGATCGAAGTTCTATTTCAAATCACTCTTCCGAACATATTCCTATGCTATCTTAGTTCTCAAAATCTATAAAAACAGTAAGATATGGAATAATGAGCTAAACAATCCAGTAAACAATGAGCATTTTACCAAGATAAATTATGAAATAATAATATATTGAAAATAAGCATGCGGAGTACAAATTCAAAATCAAATCTAAATATACTATACTATACTATCAAAACAATATGGAAATTCAATTTATTCAAAATTTGATTTTATTTATAAATCAATTTCTTTAAAACATCATGTTCATCTTAACAGCCATGAACTATGATTATATTTGTACGGTATGACTGGGTCAAATATGAGCTCTATAATAATCAAAGTACTATTGCATAATAATTAATGGTAAGGCCAATATATAACCTCCATTGGTTGGATATCAATGCACTAATATACAATCTCCGCTGCTAAGATATCGAAGTACCAATATGTAATCCCCACTAGCAAAGTATTGATATATTAGCGTATAACCTCCATTAGCAGTTATCAATATATTTGTATATAGCTTCCACTGATAAGGTATTGATGTACTAGCGCACAATCTTCACTAGCATGATATCGATGCAATAGCAGATCATCTCCACTCTCAGGGTGTTGATGTACAATATAGAACATAACCTCTATTAGCAAGATATTGATCTATAATTAAGTTGTGAGTCAAAAATCCATCTTGGATCAAAGTTTTCATAAAATTATTTTCATGTTCCAAATTAAAAAATGTGCAAAACCATTTAAAACCAAAATCAATCAATCATAATCCATAATAAAATAAGTCCTTTTTGATCCAACATCAATTAATATATTATAATAAGATAAATTTAACAAATGAATGCCATACTTAATGTTCTTAAATCATAAATAACATGTCTCAAAATTCAATGATATAAATATTATATAATTTATCGATAAATCTAAAAAAAAATTACATTACTTACCTTGCGAGCGAAAAAAAATAATATAATTAATTCTACAATCTTTCTCAGAGCTGAATATTCAAAAATCATAGTTTTATTAAAATTTTATTCATAATTATTTTAAAAAAAAAATTATAAACACCGACATCCTTATAAGGCCGACTAAGCAGAATCATCCAATATCCCAATTAGTTCGATCGGGTTTATCATTGATCAATCATAAATCAAAAATCACATTAGGATGTTAGGATGCAATTGATCGTGCAATTTAATAGTATCCAATTCAATCAAGATAAAGGTTGGCAAGCCATAGATTAAGATCCTTTCATCATCAGGTCCATTAACATCATTGAAGGATTAACGTCTAGTGAAGAAAAATAATTTAGAGAGAGAGATATTTGAGAGAAACTAGATAGAAAAAATAGAAAGAGAAAGTGGATGATCAGAGACAAAAGAGTGAAGAAGAGGAGAGAGAAATCCTCTTTTTCTTCCCCCTCTTTTTTTTTTTTTCCTCCTTTTTCTTTCATTTCTTGTTTCTTTTCTTTTCTGTTTTTTCTTGTATTTTTCTTCCCTTGGTACCTTAGCGAAGCAAGGGACCATTGATCACCTCTCTTGCCGGAATAGGCGAGACTTCTCGCTAGCAGTGATCATGTCCAGCGATATGGCCAAGGTAGCATAGGTGGGGTTTTCCAAACCAACAATCGGCGGCGATGATCAGCTTCAGAAATATCACAGAGAAATAACGAAAAATAGGAAAAAAATTAGAGACCCCAATTTTCAGTGAAAATCTGGCAACCCTCGGTGGAATCCGGGTTCCAAGGGCTAGAAAAGAGGGGGGGGGGGGGGGGGGGGGGGAGATTATGTAAGGATTGAGGGTTCATACAAACGCCGTGATTCTGGCGGGTGAAAGATGTTGTCCGGAAGAAGATGGGAAAGTGGAAGAAAGAGGAAAGGGAACAATTCTCCATGGTGGAGAGTTGTGGAGGGGAGGTGGCTCCTTCTTGTAGAGGAGCCCTAGCATCCTAGTGGTCTGGCTCCGATCCAAATTCATCGGGAGTCTTTTCTTCTTTTCATCATTTTCTTTTTCATTTTTGCTGGACCATTTTTCTGATGTCTGAGCCGGTTAAGAGGAGCAGATCCAGCTTCCTATCCACCCAAATCAGGCTGGGTTGTCACATTTGTTAACATGGCTACTACACTAGATAGCAAGAAACCACCTTCAAGTTTTGGATGGAGCCCTCATCATTGTTCTCATTATGATTCTTTGTTTCTTTTAGTTTCAGAAATCCATCTGGTGAAATTGTGGGGTGGGCGTTGAGTTCTGTTGGTTTACTAGAATCCAGAACAAAACATTATGATGGAAGGCGGCAGCCCACCAAACCTTTAGAACCTATCATTTTCATCACCTAAATTATGCATGTGCATGCCCTGTAAGAAAGAGTGGAGGTTACATATTCTTCTTGTCTGCAACCTAACGGAAGCCAAGCCGTCATATATTCCGAATGGGCCATTTACCGTCTCAGCTTTCAGCCTATCTTTTTCCCTTTTTCAGTGAGAACAGTTTAGTTGATATGTCCACATCTCAAGACATGGCATCACCGGTTTTGGTTATTTGGTGCTTGATATTCTCCAGTGGCGTGGGACCAGAATCTAGTCATCTCCAGTTTCAGCATCAGTGCTTTGGAAAGCATGCGTTAATCTTAATCTCTCTCAACTGTTACCATTTTTCGGTGATGCAAGCTCAAAACTTTGGTAGAGTCACAGAAAATCCCTGCATGGTTAGGTCTCATCGGCTATCTTGCAAGTGAAGTGGGATGATGCTTGCAAGAAGAAAACTGATAGCATAAACAGAGCCAAATTAGGCATTGAAGGAAAACTTGTATTAATAATCGAAACGAGGAATAGTCACTCTAATTCAATTATTGGAATCATTAAAAAGTACATGTATTAGGAACTCTGTTTTCGGTTGCCATCAGTTTTTTTTTTTTAATTTTTTTTTTCTTTGAGATATTGACAAATGTTAAAGCACAGGAGATTAAACAAGCATTTTGTAGGATGTGGCATGAAATCAGTGAACGATTAGTCGGTGATCCACTGTTTGATACTTCATCTATACGACATTCAAATAATTGGACCAGTAGTTTGGCAGGAGTTTTTTGCAAAAAGAAAGCTGGCGGGTAAAATGTCAAAATCAGCAATTAGATGCGTCCAAGTTATTTAAACAATATGTTAGACTAGAGGGAAAAGTGCCTCATCTTTTCTCCTTCATTGACATCTCGTTATCATTGTTTCAATGTTTGACCAAATGGTATCAAATTCCAATGTTTAACCAAATGGCATAAAATAAATTGGTGAAAACAGATGCAGTATTTGGAGGGAGGAAATCATAGAACCTAACGGGTCCTCGGTAACGAACGACAACAACAGTTGATTGCAGCACCACGAAATATTGGGATACTTCAAATTTACGCAAAAAGATATCCATTATTCCTAATTCCAAGCTAAAGGCTCTTCCAATATCTCTACACATTGATTTCAAGATCTTTTGCTGAATAAAATCTTGATATTTTATCTTGCTTTTATTTATTTCTTTATATTTTCCTTCCTTGACAAGCCAAATATTTTAAAGCACATGAAAATGATGACAAATGCCTCAGTTCTAGCATTATGACACTCCGAATGCCCTCCATCTGCTGCAATATACGTATAGCTTTAGAGTATCACTCCCATATCCTCTACAATAGGCAAGCGGCACAGAATGAGACAATATCCATATACTTGCTTGCACAAAGTGTGATAGTATCCATGTACTTAAGTTTTAAGCATAGCCAATGTTAAGTATCCATATACTTAAGATTTAGCTATGCTTTTTTCTTTTTCTTTCCAAAAAAAAAAAAAAAAAAAAGCCTAGCCAAATCTTACGTGACAGCCTTCTTCCTTTGATCTTGCCTACTGTATCATGACCAGATTTATATCAAACCATGTTCCTAAGTCTTATACTCATCTAGAGCGGTGTTTCCTAGAGGCAGCAGCCCAAGAGATAGAGGTGAACCGGATTTCTTTAAAAATTTGGCTTTAACAAATTTAAATAATTTTTGTATAAAAAAATAAACTTAAAAGTGTTTGTGAAGTATTTAGCGGATCATAAATAAAGGCATCAGAATCAACAAAATAAGAAAAGTAAATAATCATAAATACTAAGAATTATATAGTGGGTCGGTATCAAATCCAGCACCTGCATCCATTTTTTAAGCAAATTTGTTTGAAAATTCTAACTATAACCTCTTTAAGATTATAGTTCAATTGCTTTAACAGATTTACAATCCAATCTTAAGTATCCATATACTTAAGATTTAGCTATGCTTTTTTATTTTTCTTTTCATCAAAAAAAAAAAAAAAAGCCTAGCCAAATCCTACGTGACAACATTCTTCCTTTGATCTTGCTTACTGTATCATGACCAAATTTATATCCAAGTATGTTCCTATCCTCCTCAAGAGTGGTGTTTTCCAGAGGCAGCAGCCCAAGAGATTGGGATCAACTGGATTTCTTTAAAAATTTAACTTTAACAAATTTAAATAATTTTTATGTCAAAAAAATAAACTTAAAAATATTTGTGAAGTACTTAATAGATCGTGAATAAAGTAGTAGAATTAACAAAGTAAGCAAAGTAAATAATCGCAAATACTAAGAATTATATAGTGAATCCGTACCAAATCTATCACCTGCATTCATTTTTCAAGCAAATCTGCTTGAAAATTTCAACTATAATCTTTTTAAAATTATAGTTGAATTATTTTTACAGGTTCACAATCTAACCTAATAGGTTTTCATTAGCTTACCAACTATAATCTTACAATCGATTATTTTCTTCTGAGCTCACAATTAACTCCGATTGAATTTTTTAGATATATCAATCAAAATCAATACCGTCTAGTTTCTTAGGTTTGGACCAACTCCAAGTTTCTATATCCAATAAACTTGTTACCATTTAAACAAATAGAAATATACATGAAATAAAGTTTAGAAATAATAAAACTCATTTAGGCTCAGAAAAAGTCGAGGTAGATGAGCTTTCAATGCTTGGACTTCTTTGATTGCTTGAGACATTGAGGCAGTGCTTCTTCTTAATGGTAGTTAGCTTGAATTAAAGCACTCCTCTCTTTTAGACTAATTGAATGTAGGAAGGATTGAATCTATGATACTCCTTAATTTCTTCCTTTTTTTCTCTTTGAGTTCCTCATATTATCCTTTTGAAAATAGCTCAATAAGTTTGTTGAATATTCAAAGCTTGGTTTCCTTTATAAATCCTTCATATTTATAGTCTCAAAAATATCTTCAATTAATATTCTAGCTATTGGAAGCTCGATAATAGCCATTGAGATGATTTTAGGCATTTTTAAAAATTCTAAAAAATCAGACATTATTTTATCAAAATTCTATGAGTCGACTCACCTAGATTTTTAGTTGGCTAACCTTCAATTTTGGGTTGGCTAAATGAAACTCCAAGATGGCTCAGCAACTTATATAAAAAATCCATCATTCTATCTTATTTTGTCTGCCTGAGACTAGGTTGACTCCGGTCTTATCTTAGCCGGTTAACTTGAATGCTTGGTTGGTTAATTGATTTTCTGAATTAGCTCAAAGAACTTGCTAATTTCTACTGCTTTTTGTGCTTTTCTACCTTTGAGACTAAGTCGGCTCTTCTTCTTCTTGAGTCGACGAAGCTCCAGACTTGATTGGCTAACTCGATCATAGAGTCGGCTTAGGGAAATACTTTGAATCTTCAACTTTATTTCTTCATTTTGTGTCTGAGACTTGGTCGACTATCCAAAAGCTTGAGTCGGCGAAGAACCCGTCTTGGTCGACTAAGATAATAACATAGTCAGCTAAGGAATTTATTTTAATTTTTTATGGTTTCTATGTTTTTTTCCTTAGATTGATATTGGATTGGCAGAGCATCAAGCTG